>NW_026847438.1:129123091-129630339 GCF_025583915.1 Anolis sagrei ordinatus | reverse complement strand
CCCCCCCCCCCCCCCCACTCTGGTGGCATGTCATTTCTACGCACCGGGAGAGCTGCTCAAAGCCTGTAATGGAGGCCAGAATGGTGTCTGGACTGTAATCCAGACACCGGAAGTAGTGGATTTATCCCGCACCTTCCAAGAAGGCGTGGAATAAATCCACTATTAATTCACAATAAATAAACAGCAAGAAAGGTACTGTCTGGACAGGCCCTGAGTCTACAGTGCCATATAATCCAGTTCCAAGCAGATAATCTAGATTTTATATGGCAGCGTAGAAGGGGTCTTAGGGTCCTTTCACATAGCCATATAATCCAGAATATCAAGGCAGATAATCCACAATATCTGCTTTGAACTGGATTGTCTGAGTCCACATTGTCATATAATCCAGTTCAGTGTGGATTTTATACAGCTGTGTGGAAAGGGCCTTTGGCTCAGGGAAACATTGGAGGCCTAAATCCTCCAGCAGCGCTCTAATGTGAGTAGAAAGAAAATGCTACCAAAACATAGTTAAGACATGTTGTTACTACAGCTCATTGGGATTTGCTTCTGTCCATAGATTACTGGAACAGTGGAAGTGTTAAAAGAATTGATTAGCTGCACAGCCTAAGGCTATATAATTTGCTGGAAAGAATTCAGCATCCACAGGAGGGCCTTTCGCCCACACCGTGCCTCATAGGAAAAGGAATGTTCCCTTCTGGAGTCCCAGTGAAATTAATCAACCTGGAACATCATGCTACAGAAGGCAATGGTGCATTAATGGGTTTTCCTAGCTGTTATTGAATAGGGGAGGGAATCAGGAGAACAACACGGTGCAGTGGAGAAGGAATATAATGAATGGTATGAGCACGAAATCTTATTAGTAACTAGCTGTCCCCTGCCATGCTTTGCTGTGGCCCAGTCTGTTGATTTAGAAAATAAAGGGAGAAAATGTTGGTTTCTAATATATGTAATGTCTTTATGCTTGTAGGTAAACAGTATTTCTTGCTGTTTCTTTGTCAGTGTTGATGTGGAGAGTGTTTGGTTTGCCCACTCTGGAACATGCAGCATATCATTGTCCTTCTGTAAGGGTCCCTTTCAAGTCTATGATACTATATGTCTCTGTGTGTGAATCATATCTATCTGTCTATCTATCTATCTATCTATCTATCTATCTATCTATCTATCTATCTATCTATCTATCATCTATGGCTGGATGGCTCTTTGTCAGGACTTTGATTACATTTTCTTGCCCTAATGAAGGGCATTGGACTGGATGGCCTTAAGTATTTTCTGTTAGTCATGGGGGTTCTGTGTGGGAAGTTTGCCCCGATTCTGTTGTTCGTGGGGTTCAGAATGCTCTTTGATTGTAGGTGAACTGTGAATCCCAGTGACTACAACTCCCAAATGTCAAGGTCCATTTCTCCCAAACTCCATCTGTGTTCATATTTGGGCGTATTGAGTGCTTGTGCCAAGTTTGGTCCAGAGCCATCATTGTTTGAGTTCACAGTGCTCTCTGGATGTAGGTGAACTACAACTCCCAAACTCAAGGACATTGCCCACCAAACCCTTCCAGTATTTTCTGTTGGTCATGGGAGTTCTGTGTGCCAAGTTTGGAGCAATTCCATCGCTGATGAAGTTCAGAATGCTCTTTGATTGTAGGTGAACTATAAATCCCAGCAACTACAATTCCCAAATGACAAAATTATAATTTTTTGAGTGATGGTCACTCCTTGTGTTGTGAGACGCTTTGTTGCCAAATTTGGTGTGATTTCGTTGGTTTTTTGTTTTTAAGGTACTCATTATGCACAGAGCATTTAGATAGATAGATAGATAGATAGATAGATAGATAGATAGATAGATAGATAGATAGATAGATGAAGTCAACTACATTCAGAATAAATGTCTGAATAACTGGGATAATCTATATCAGAGAACTGTTACAGATTCTCTGATATGATACACTTCAAAGGATCATGCCCAGTAATATCTCAGATTATTTTGATTCCTTTCAAATGAACTCATTTCGAACATGGAAGTGCCATTTGTAGTGTTGTTTTGCTGGCAACAGAAATTAGGTCATGTTTTCATCCTTCAGATTTCCCAGCAACTCCTTCTGTCTTTTTCAAACTTTTCTGCCTTTCACTTGTTTGCTTTCCAGTCTTCTAATAGAAATCACAAGAGCACCGTTTTTAGAGCAGTCATGACTTGCTTGGAATGTGCTGTTCTGACTATTCACACTAATTTCTGAAAATACACATCCAAACCAATTATTTGGAATAAAGTTTGGAGTATTTGTTTGAAAATGTATTTGTAATCTTTTTTTCTTCCTTTTCTGCCATGTTGGTACAATATCATGGTGCATTACCCAAAATGTATGGTATAGGTCTATGAATGCATATTATAGTTGTGTTGGGATATCTTCCTGATAGCACACAATACGAAGAGGCTTTCTGCAGCAGTCAAACAAGTGAGATAAAATCTTGACATTCGGCATAGAATCATAGAATCATAGAATCAAAGAGTTGGAAGAGACCTCATGGGCCATCCAGTCCAACCCCCTGCCAAGAAGCAGGAATTTTGCATTCAAATCACCCCTGACAAATGGCCATCCAGCCTCTGCTTAAAAGCTTCCAAAGAAGGAGCCTCCACCACACTCCGGGGCAGAGAGTTCCACTGCTGAACGGCTCTCACAGTCAGGAAGTTCTTCCTCATGTTCAGATGGAATCTCCTCTCTTGTAGTTTGAAGCCATTGTTCCGCGTCCTAGTCTCCAAGGAAGCAGAAAACAAGCTTGCTCCCTCCTC
This sequence comes from Anolis sagrei ordinatus, assembly GCF_025583915.1. Taxonomy (NCBI): domain Eukaryota; kingdom Metazoa; phylum Chordata; class Lepidosauria; order Squamata; family Anolidae; genus Anolis; species Anolis sagrei. The sequence goes on along the minus strand of NW_026847438.1, from coordinate 129,627,558 downwards.
CCTGTGGCTTCCTCTCACATATTTATACATGGCTATCATATCTCCTCTCAGCCTTCTCTTCTTCAGGCTAAACATGCATAAGGCGCACAGAGGCAGAGGAAAACCTATGGAACCATCAGAAGTCACCTTCTATATCCCACTGCTTCTGGTTGGCAAAACTGACCCAAAAAGCTTTGATCTTATTTCGTCTTCACCTAATTTTTCTCCCATCTGCTTCCAGTCTTCCAAAGCTTTGCGTCAGATCAACACACCATTTCCTTCAAAAGATACACAAACTATTTCCCTTTCCCCCACATGTTTTTGTTGATATTTCATTGCTCACTACAGCTTTGCACCTATAACCCTGCGACCATGGTTATGAAGGAGGGCATGTCAGTGCTGCTTGATGTGTACTTACTTACTTAGGTGATCCCTCGTAGTCCGAGGATGATGGTCCTCCAAGGTCGGTGTACTGGCGGTGGGATTGGCTGGTGACTGCTGGAAGAGCACTTTGGTTTTTTTGATGTTCAATGACAGGCCAAGCTTCTCGTATGCTTCTGTGAGGGTGTTTAGAGTGGCTTGTAGGTCTTCTTCCGAATGCGCACAGATGACGTTGTCATCAGCATACTGGAGTTCTATAATAGATGTTGTAACCTTGGTTTTGGCTTTCAGTCTGCTGAGGTTAAATAGCTTGCCATCTGTCCGATAGGTGATTTCCACTCTGGTGGGAAGCTTCCCATCAACAAGATGAAGTATCATAGGGATGAAGATGGAGAATAAAGTTGGGGTGATAACACATCCCTGTTTGACACCTGATTCCACCTTACATGGGTCACTTTGGGAGCTATTGCTGTCTAAGACTGTTGCCATTGTGTCATCATGGAGGAGCCGCAGGATGTTAACAAATTTGTTAGGGCATCCGATTTTTTTTTTTTTGAGGATGGTCCAGAAAGCTGTGTCGAATGCCTTTGCAAAGTCAATGAATGCCATGTACAGAGGTTGATTTTGTTCCCTGCATTTTTCTTGGAGCTGTCATGCAGTGAAGATCATGTCCACTATTCCGTTCTGGGATTCTGGGAGGGTGTCTTCTGAGAGGGGGAGAAGGCGGTTTGCAGGGATACTTGCGAGGATTTTCCCAGCGGAGGTTAGAAGGGAGATGGTTATGAAGGATGGCATGTCAGTGCTACTTGATGTGTGTGCCATTGGGAGCAGGCTTAGAAAGATAACAGAGAAGGCACAGCCATGTTTTCTAGTTAGGAAGCTCCTACTTTTCTTTATAATGATTGTGCTGGTACGGCTGTACCAGGAGCTCCAACTTTATTTTCTTTCTGTTATCTGTTTGCAGTCATAGGGCAGGTCTCCTGTCCATCATAATTAAGCTTTGGTTCCGCCCCTTGTTCAAGGCTCCGGGAGGGAAAGGAGCCATTTTTTTGGGCAGTCTTACATAAGGAAGCTAAACTATAGGACATAGACCAGCTCGTCCCGTGGAAAAGCTTCTTTTCTCAAGAACATCCGGGGAAACAGAAACAGAAATTCCAGGGAAAAGGTTCCAAGGCTCTGGCTGAGAGCTCACGGCCTCTCAGCCTCACAGCAATCAGAGGGAAAACAGCCCTGAAGTTTTCAAAGAATTCTCTGAGGGAGGACAGCACTACAGATCCACGGAACTCCATCTGAAATATCTACAAGCCTCGGCTGGTAGGTCTACTCAATACCCAGACGCATTTGGAATCGGTAGTAGGGCCCACACTGATGAGGCATAGATAGTAAACAGCCTGGAAGAGGTTAAATAGTGTTTTTTTTCCTACAGAGAAAGTACAGTTAATCAAAGTCAGGTACCAGTCCATTGAGGACTAGACTAAGAAAGCCTTGAAGTGTTGTTTGAACCATTGAAGATTTGTTGTTTGATCCATAATAAAGACTTTGTTGTATCATTAAAGACTCTAAAGACCATTACTTCAGAAAAATCCCCGAGAACCTCTCTTTGGGGCGCCCTGGCTTCCCGCCGCTGGGCTTAAAGTTTACGTCCTATAGAAAAGACAGCTGTTACAGGCCCAGCGCGCGACAGAACAATGATGAATCGAAAGCAGTCATTGCCCTATGGGTGGGAATAGACGAGGGTGGTGATGAGGGCATGGGTTTGTGATTGACTGAAAAGAGGTGGAGTGGGGATCAGGAAAAGAGTTGGGCTGTCAGAGTCAACAAAGTCTGCCCTAATAAAAAGTAGCATTAGCCTGCAAGCTACAGATGAAATGTGTGAATTATTGATAGAGATGCATAGTAAAAGCAATGGAAATATTTGGAGAAGCTAGTCTGAAGGGGAAGTTGAAACAAAACATTACAGAATGGAATCAGGCAGATGGACTATCAAATATGTCCCGGAAAAATCACATTTCCAAGTGATCCACCTGGATTCCTTCACCAAGTTATCAACTAGAAAATCCCTCCTGGATCAGAACTCATTCTTGTCAAAAATCCACTAGGTGGTCTTAGAAAAACAAACAATCCCTCTCAGGCTCAGCCATCACATCTGCAATACGTGGGTAATTTTACTGACTTTGCCGACTCATTTTACTGGGTTTTTCTAAAGCTTGCAGAGATAATGTATGCAAAGCACTCTGGAGACACTAAAAAGCCCTGTGTAAATGCTAAGTATGATAGGAATAATTTCCATTTGTTATAGAAGTTTTTAGGGCAGTCTTCCCCAAGGCAGAGGCCTCAAATTGCTTTGGACTACTCATAATTCCTCACTATAGTCAATGCTATCTAGGGGCTGCTTGGGGCTGTAGGTAAAAGTATCTGGAGATCACCAGCTTAGGAAAGGCTGATGTTGAGAAAGATGTTATTCCTTTGTTACTCTAATTACACTCCTTCCACTCTCGTTCCAAAGCTTTTGGCAAATAGGGCATAGCTAAATGGAATTATGGAACAACTTGACAACGCAATGGAATAATGATTTGACATGGAGACGCTCATGACACGGTTTGTACGGTTTTATATATTTTATATTTTTATTCTATATGTTATTGTTTTTAATAGAATTTCTTGATTGTTTTTACTGTTTAATTGTTATGGCATCGAATTGTTGCCAATTTGTTAACCGCTCCAAGTCGCCTCTGTGCTGAGAGGGGCAGTATATAAATATAGCAAATAAATAAATAAATAAATGATAATCAAATCCTGTTTACTATTTTGCAGTATAATCCTAACATTTCGGAAGAGAGCTAAAACTTGGCTTTTTGAGCAGGCATTTGCAAATACAGTGTTACAGACATAGGAAAATGGAATGGTTTGATGATGTGATTGGACGATGTTTTTAACGAGAAGACCCTAATGATACATGATTTTATTGATTATGTTATGGTTTTATTATTTGATTGTTTTATTATATTGAATTTGTATTTTATGGTCTTGGTACCAACTGTAAACCGTCTTGAGTCGCCTGCGGGCTGAGACGGATGGTATATAAATGCAGTAAATAAATAAATCCTGCTCTGTCACGCACTGGGCCTGTAAATAGTTGTCTTTAAAACAGGACTTGCAACCTTTGCCCAATGGGAAGCCGGGGGCCTAAAGAGAAGTTCTCAGAGGTTTCCACCACAAACAGTCTTTAGATGGCTTGAGAAGTACAACGAAGTCTTTTATTAATGAACAATCAAACAGAAACTTCTCTTGTCTTCAGTAAAGTTAAGTAAATGATTCCAAGCTTTTGGGCAACTGGTGAATTCCTAAACTTGCCCACGAAGGACGGGCAACTGTCTTCAATAACTTCTTTACTTTAAAGGAAAATCACCTTTTTAACTTCTTCCAGGCTGACTGTAAACTTAAACCTAACTGATGTGGGCACCACTACCAGGTTGAACTGCGTCTCAAAGCACCGAGTGGACCTACCAGCAAGGCCTGTAGTCTCTTCAGCTGGAGTTCTTTGATCTTTAGGACTGTTCTCCCCCGGAAAGTCTTCAAAGCTTTGGGGATGCTTCCCTGGAAATTCTTTCCCTTCTGTTTCTGTTGGAATTTCTGTAACCCTGGAAATTCTTAAAGGTTGAAGCTTTTGTACAGGGGAAGCTTTACACATGTCCTGTACATAGCTTTCCTTGCTGAGACTAACTAAAAAATGGCTCCCTTCCCTTCCCAATTGCCCTGAGCAAGGGGCGGGACCAAACTTAATGATGATGGACAGGCAGCTTGCCCTATAACTGCAACCAAAGAAGCCACCTATCTGCAGAGTCCCTGAAACTTAGGACTGCAAACAAACATTCAATGCAAAGCAAACAAAATGGGAACTCCTGGTACAGCTGTACCAGAACAAATCCTATGCATGTTAATATGTCCCATATTCCATTCAAGAGGTCTTACTATTAAGCAAAGTGTGGTGGCTTCCTCTCTCCATATGTTTTTGTTGTAAATGAGAGGAAATAGCTATTTATGGATTCAGCAGGTCAAATCACTAGCTGCAGAAAAAATTGCTGACTGGAAGGTAGGTAGTTTGAAGCTATGGGTCAGGGTGAGCTCCTGCTGTCAGCCCTAACTTCTGCCAACCTAGCAGTTTGAAAACATGTAATGTGAGTAGATCAATAGGTACCGCGTCGGCAGGAAGGTAAAAGCCACTGTGCAGCCATGCCGGCAAAAACATGACCAGAAGGGTCTACGGACAACAGGCTCCTCGGCATGGAAAATGGAACAAGAGCACCTCCCCATAACCAGAGTTGAGCATCAACTCCAGATGCCAGACGTGGAAAGGGAAACCTTTCCCCGGGAGCAGGGGCGGGCTCAAAGAGCTGCTCCCTAGGCCAATCATTGCAAAGAGTTTGCAGACTGGTTTTTCCCACCTTTGGCTGTTAAACTCCTGGCTTTGCAAGGCTGCAGCAGCTCCTGAGAGAAAGGCAAGGGGCAGCCACTCCAAGCAACTAAAAAAGCAATGCAAACCAGTCTCCTGGGAGACGGAACAGTTTCAACCATTGAAGATTTGTTGTTTGTTCCATAATAAAGACTTTGTTGTATCATTAAAGACTCTAAAGACCATCACTTCAGAGAAATCCCTGACAACCTCTCTTTGAGGCGCCCCTGGCTTCCCGCTGGGCTTAAAGCATACGTCCTATAGAAAAGTACAGCTATTACAGGCCCAGCGCACGACAGAACAACACCCAACTCCTGTTGCACTTGGAGCCTGGAATCAATACCAGACAATTTCACCTTATGCCTGGAGGCGCTGTCGAACTGGCTACGTGCTAGTAGACTGAAGGTGAATCTGGCGAAGACTGAGATGCTATGGCATGGTCAATAGGTCCGACCCATCCGTTACCTACCTTTGATGGTGCTGGTCTATCTCCATCGCCGACCATTAAGAGCCTAGATGTCGTTTTGGATTCACAGCTGACAATGGAAGCTCAGGTCACTGCTGCCAGCAAACAGGCCTTTTTCCATCTACGACAAGCGAGGCAATTGGCACTTTACCTGTCAGATAAGGCTCTGGCAACAGTCATCCATGTCACGGTCACATCTAGGCTGGACTATTGCAACGCCTTATATGTTGGCCTTCCTATGTCTACGACCCGAAAGCTCCGTATTGTTCAGAATGCTGCAACCAGGTTACTCACAAAAACGCCTATGAAATGCCATATAACACCAGTGCTGCGGCATCTACACTGCCTTCCAATTTACTATCGTGGTTTATATAAGATGCTGGTCCTGACCTTTAAAACTTTATATGGCCTGGGTCCACTGTATCTTAGAGACTGTCTCTCCTTCTCCCATCATTGGAGGTCGTCACGACAATCTCAACGCGATTTGCTCTATATACTGGGTCCTAGGGAAGTGCACTTGGAAAGCACCAGATGCAGGGCCTTCTCTATTTCTGCCCCTGCCTTATGGAATTCCTTGCCGCCCTATATGAGAGCCATGCGTGACTTAGGGCCTTTTATTCTAGCACTTAAGACCTGGCTTTTTACTAGAGCATTTGACTCATGTTAATTTATTAATATTTGTATGTATGTGTTTTATCCTGTATAATTTCTTCTATGTAAATCACCTAGAGCATCTCGGATGGAGGGCGATTAATAAGTAATTAAAGATTATGATTATTTATTCACATGTTTTATGTTATTAGGGACATCAGACTGGCAACAAAGATCCGCCTAGTCAAAGCCATGGTATTCCCTGTAGTCACCTACGGATGTGAGAGCTGGACCTTAGGGAAGGCTGAGCGAAGGAAGATCGATGCTTTTGAGCTGTGGTGTTGGAGGAAAGTTCTGAGAGTGCCTTGGACTGCGAGAAGATCCAACCAGTCCATCCTCCAGGAAATAAAGCCCGACTGCTCACTGGAGGGAAAGATACTAGAGACAAAGTTGAAGTACTTTGGCCACATCATGAGGAGACAGGAAAGCCTAGAGAAGACAATTATGCTGGGGAAAGTGGAAGGCAAAAGGAAGAGGGGCCGACCAAGGGCAAGATGGATGGATGGCATCCTTGAAGTGACTGGACTGACCTTGAGGGAGCTGGGGGTGGTAACGGCCGACAGGGAGCTCTGGCGTAGGCTGGTCCATGAGGTCACGAAGAGTCGGAGACGACTGAACGAATGAACAACAACATGTTATTAGGATGTTGTGCTTTGTTTGCATTTTCGGTTTGCGTTTTCGGTCTTATTTTATTGTAATTTTGTTGTTTCGGCTTGGCCTCATGGGGAGATGGTGGCGGGGTATAAATAAAGATGATGATGATGATGATAATAATTATTATTATTATATGTGTACATTGTAATCCACCCTGAGTCCCCTGCGAGGTGAGAAGGGCGGAATATAAATACTGTAAATAAATAAATAAATACCCCAAAATAAGAACTGTCTGTAGTAAATCAGAACGCTTGGAGCCTATGGGATTGAGTCTAACATGATTGTTAATAGGATCCTTCCAGAAAGCCAAAGCAGTGGGCAAGATGGTAGGAAATCAGGACAGACAGACATGAATTGCTAATTCTCCTTTGGGGGTGATGTTGGGCTTCGGGTTAAAAACAAAAGGCTGATATCTCAGTTTCTTCCACAAGAACCAAAACACTGTGATGGGAAAAGAAACCAATTTCATTACAGAGCTGAATTTGGCGGTGGTGGGGGCGGGCGGGCGGCAAAGTGAGATGAGACAAAACAGATTGTTTGATTGGCAAGCTGGACCTGACTTGGATAATGGGCAGCAAAGGCACAGCTGTGTGATCCTGGAGCTGCCTCTGGCCATTGCCCAAGCATTCGGAAATGAGAGCCTCCCCCACCCCCCACCCCCTTCTTACTAGCCTGCAAAGTCAGGAATGAATCATTGAGGAAAGAGAAGAAAATAGAGAAAACATTTTTATTCCCACAACCAAGGCAAACCTGGTGAAGGATGCACAACGCTGTCAGTAGAGGAGTGTATTCTCATCTAGAGTCTGAATATAAAATAAATTATAGGGATGTTTTTTGTCAAAAGGGAAAGAAACAATCAGTCCCCTTCCACTCGTATAAATTATCCATCATCCGGTCATGTGTTGACACTTGAGCCCCTGATCCTCCCCACCCCCAGATAGAAAGGATGTATTGCCCCTGACCCATTTTCTCCATATATTAGGCTTCATTTTAACATTGCCTAAATATATTATGGCACTTTATTTATCGTGGCACAGAGCCTCAAGGCGTCTTTCATTCCCATTTTTTCCTTCTCTAGAAAACGCACACATATATCACATAGATGAAGGCTCTTTGTTGCATGACATAATAATGATACCAATAATAATAATACATTTTCACCCGGATCATTTTAACCAAAGGGCATAGCTTCTTGATAGCACACATGTATAACGTTGACAAAGGTACATCCATCAGGATATTGGAAGAAAGACTTTAATTATATAGTCTTAATTAATAATGAGAAGCCCCAATAAAATCTCCATTAAATAGTGGGAAAGCTGCCTTAAGAAGCTGAGTGTCATACTGCTTTTTCTGCGAAGAAGTAATTTTAAAAGGATAAACTCATTTGTTTAGGCTTTTAATAATGGTTTCTGAAAGGCCTCTTTGGTGTGCGTGAATTTTCACTCAATTCCCTTTTCTCTTGAGCAAATTTAAAATCAAAACTGGGACAAACCCCTGTTCTCTATCAAAAGAGTTATGAAGGGAGAGGAAAAATGAGCTCAAAGCTGGTCCTGCTATTATGCACAATGAGAAAAATGCCTCATTTTCAGAAATACTGCAGCCGGGGGGGGGGGGGGGCGGACAATATGTTCTTCCTTTTCTGCAGAAAAAAGCAGAAATGTTTGAGAGAGAAAAATGAAAAAAATATATGCATTAATCCTTTTTCTAGTTTAGCATAGATCTATGGCAACTATAGCAATGGTATTCCCCATAGTCACCTACGGATGTGAGAGCTGGACCTTAGGGAAGGCTGAGCGAAGGAAGATAGATGCTTTTGAACTGTGGTGTTGGAGGAAAGTGCTGAGAGTGCCTTGGACTGCGAGAAGATCCAACCAGTCCATACTTCAGGAAATAAAGCCCGACTGCTCATTGGAGGGAAGGATAGTAGAGGCAAAGATGAAGTACTTTGGCCACATCATGAGAAGAAAGGAAAGCTTAGAGAAAACAATTATGCTGGGGAAAATGGAAGGAAAAAGGAAGAGGGGCCGACCAAGGGCAAGATGGATGGATGGGACCCTTGAAGTGATTGGATTGACCTTGAAGGAGCTGGGGGTGGTGACGGCTAACAGGGAGCTCTGGCATGGGCTGGTCCATGAGATCACAAAGAGTCGGAAACCACTGAACGAATGAACAACAAAATGGCAACTTCATGAAATTCATAGGGTGTTCTTGGTTACAGAAACCTCAGAGGTGATTTTCTCAATTCCATCCTCCAAATACTAACCAGGGCTGAACTTGCTTGGACTCTAAGAACTGATGGGATCTGGAACCTTTAGGTTATTTAGGTCCTTTGTTACTTTAGGAACATAAACTTTGCTATATCTAACTTTTCCATCTTTTCCTCATGTTTTATACATTAAAGTTTACTTTGTTAAGAATGTAATTACAAATCTAATGAACTTTTAAAATACATACATATATTTGCTACAAGGTCATTGTTCTGTCACGCGCTGGGCCTGTAAAGAATTGTTTATTAATGAACAATCAAACAGAAACTTCTCTTGTCTTCAATAAAGCTAAACAAATGCTTCCAGGCTTTATGCAACTGGTGGCTTCCTAATCTTGCCCACGAAGGACAGGCAACTGTCTTCAATAACTTCTTCTTTACTTTAAATGGAAAATCCCCTTTTTAACTTCTCCCAGGCTGACTGTAATCTAACCCTTACTGATGTGGGCTCCGCTACCGGGTCGAACTGCGTCTCGAAGCACCGAGTGGACCTACCAGTAAAGGCTTAGATATTCTCCAGCTGGAGTTCTTTGGTCTTTAGGGCTGTTTTCCTGGCAATCTTTGGAGACTCTTAAGACTGCTTTCCCCCGGAAAGTCTTGGATGTTCTTAAGACTGTTTTCCCCCGGAAAGTCTTGGGGGTTGAAGCTTTTGCACAGGGGAAGCTTGCACACGTCCTGTACATTAGTTTTCCTTGATGAGACTAACTAAAAATGGCTCCCTTCCCTTCCCAATTGCCCTGAGCAAGGGGCGGAACCAAAATTTAACGATGATGGACAGGTGACTTGCCTTATGACTGCAACCAAAGGAAGCCACCCATCTGCAAAGTCCCTGAAACCCAGGGCTGCAAGCAAACATTTAATACAAAGCAAATAAATTTGGAGCTCCTGGTACAGCCATACCAGCACAGTCATAGACTGTAACAAAAACATTTGAGCTATCAGTAACCTCTTGTTTATATATTTATTTTATGTATATTCCAACTTTCTTCTGGCATGGAATTTTGCCAGTCTGAGATGCAGAAAATTATTTCATCGCCACTGGCTTTTAAAGTGTCAAGCAGACTATCTAGCGCACTTATTTCCACAAATTGTATTAAGAAAATGAAACCAACACTAGGGATTAAAGTTGATCTGATGCTATATGTAGTCTCATGTAATAATAATAATAATAATAATAATAATAATAATAATAATAACAATACTTTATTTATACCCCGCCACCATCTCCCCAAGGAGACTCCGAGTAGCTTACATGAGGCCAAGTCCAACAACACATCAATAAAAACAACAAGCAATAAGCAAAGAAAACAATACAATAACACAGAGAGATGTAATAGTTAAAAATTTAAAAATAAACGCTGGGCATTAACAGAGGCGGGATGTATCTAGTAAGAGGGTTTTTAAAAAAATGTAGGGACAGCAACCCAACGGGTAATTAAAGTGCTTCTGAGGACATTTTGCAGGGAATTGTTTCCTTTATTCAGGGAAGGCACACTGGAACAGCCATGTTTTCAGGCTCCTCCTAAAGACTGCCAATGTGGGGGCTTGCCTGATATCCTTGGGAAGTGAGTTCCAGAGTTGGGGAGCCACCATAGAGAAGGCCCTCTTCCTCGTCCCCACCAAGTGTATCTGCGAAAGGGGCGGGAGCGAGAGCAGGACCTTTCCAGATGATTGAAGAGATTGCGTGGGTTCGTACACAGAAATGCGGTCACGCAGATAGGCGGGTCCCAAACCATTCAGGTCTTTGTAGGTAAGAACCTGCACCTTGAATTGGGACCGGAAAATGTAAGTCTTTCTCTTCTGTAGCTTTTGGAAATGATTTTGGGGCCATAGAATAACAGCATCTTAGAATTGGAAAGGATCCCAAGGGCACAACCACCTGATGTGCAGGAATACACAATTAATAGAATTCCTACAAGATCCAGTTCTACCACCATATAAAAACTTAAAAATAAATAAATCTCCTCTTGCCACCACAACAGAAACATGCATACCCTGAATGTATGTTATAAATAGGTCTTAATTATAAATGATAAAATGTGCAATTGTTTTAGGCATTTGCAGAGATAGTGTTCAGACGTGCTTTGTTCCATAAATTGTCCCACGTTGTTGGTTCTGCCTCAGTGCCCAGGACTGGGGAATGTGTTGCCCTCCAGGTATTGTTTGATCTCTGCTTCTATTTTCCCAAGGCAATATGGCAAGGGATTGTTATCAAGAAATAACAAATTATAAATAATATAAAATATATAAATCTATAGCTACGGCTCAATTTCAGCTCGCAGCAAGCACACGCCTTTCCCCTGCAGTAATCCTCTTTATGAATTGACTTTGAAATGTTGTCTAACACCCTGCCAGACCCCCGGAAACAATCCTTTAAAATCTCCATAATCCCTTCACAAAGGACTGGGAGATGTGAGGAGAGCACATAATGAAACTTGCGCCAGAACTCCTGGGTCCCTTTTCCTATTTTCTCTGTTATGATCGGGGCTATTAGTGGGAATGATCCATCTCTCCAGCCTCAAGTCAACCTCACCCTCACAACACCCATTGAAATGGTCATCGCCTTCAAGCATCCATTGTGTCCTTTTACTAACCCTATTGTGTTCACTGGAGCCCAACTATTAAGCCCATCATGGAATTATTGGCGATTGATACACCACATTGCTTAACAACAACAACAACAACAACAATCTTTATTTCTACCCCGCCACCATCTCCCCGATGGGGACTCGGAGCGGCTTACATGCGGCCAAGCCCGGACAACATAATACAGCAATAAAATCAAAGCATATACAACAAACAACAACATGATCATAATGACATTTAAAAAAATCATAAAATAAACATTCCAACAAACACAATCACGGTAGTAATTTCTTTCTGATCACATCCCTCTTGGAGGCAGATTAATAAACGAATTCAGGGCTCTTCTAGACAGGTCCTATATCCCAGGATCTGATCCTAATTTTTTTGCTTTAAACTGGATTATATGAGTACATACTGCTTGTTCAGGTACAGCTGTACCAGGAGCTCCAACTTTATTTGCTTTGCATTAAATGTTTGATTGCAGTCCTAGGTTTCAGGGACTCTGCAGATAGGCGGCTTCTTTTGGTTGCAGTCATAGGGCAAGTCACCTGTCCATCATCGTTAAGTTTTGGTCCCGCCCCTTGCTCAGGGCAATTGGGAAGGGAAGGGAGCCATTTTTTAGTCAGTCTCAGCAAGGAAAGCTAATGTACAGGACATGTGCAAACTTCCCCTGTACAAAAGCTTCAACCCTCAAGATTTTCCAGGGGAGAACAGTCTTAAGAGCAAACCAGAGAACTCCAGGGAAGCCTCCCCAAAGCTTTGAGGACATTCCGGAGGAAAACAGTCTTAAGAGTCTCCAAAGATTTCCAGGAAAACAGCCCTAAAGACCAAAGAACTCCAGATGGAGAGTCTACTGCCTTACTGGTAGGTCCACTCGGCATTCGAGACGCAGTTCCACCCGGTAGCAGAGCCCACATCAGTAAGGGTTAGATTACAATCAGCCTGGGAGAAGTTAAAAAGGGGATTTTCTTTTTTAAAAAAAGGAGAAGTTATTGAAGACAGTTGCCTGTCCTTCGTGGGCAAGATTAGGAATTCACCAGTTGCCTAAAAGCTTGGAATCATTTGCTTAACTTTACTGAAGACAAGAGAAGTTTCTGTTTGATTGTTCATTAATAAAAGACTTCGTTATACTTCACAAGCCATCTAAAGATCATTTGTGGTGGAAAACCTCTGAGAGCTTCTCTTTGGGGCCCCTGGCTTCCCGCTGGGCAAAGGTTGCATGTCCTGTCTTAAAGGAAATTCTTTACAGGCCCAGCGCACAACAGAACACTGCTATATAATCTGGGATAAACAGAAACCTGGGATCAGATCCTGGGATATAGTGCCTGTCTGGAAGGATCCTGACACTTCAAATGCTTTAATGACAGTTTATAAAATGTCCTGACACCACAAGCAAGCCAACCAACAATGATGCCAGACGGAGTTCTGAGCCACTCAGGTCGCAAATGCTAGCCAGACAGTTTTTTTAATGCATCATTAATGCAGCTTTCTTGAATAGCTGTAAAATAAATCAAAATGTTCTGTGTTTGTGATTGCGGCATGTCTCTGCTGACATCCTCACTGGCCATTGAGAGTATACCTCTGATGTTGCCATCTGTGTCTCATCTGACCTTCTGGAAAACTGGACACACCTGGCCTCTGAACATGCGGTTCTTGCAAAAGCTGAAATCACTTGACAAGATGATGAGGGAGAGTTGCATTTCAGCAACCTCTGAAGGGCCACACCTTGGTTGTCCTTGGCTTAAGCAATCCCCAATTGACCCACCTTGCATTCCACTTAGGTGACAGCCTGCCCTGTTTTAAAAACAGGAAGAAACAGATAATTCCATGTAAAAGATATTGATTGAGGTTTAGCTGTTGGGGGAAGTATATACATTTATCTTTGAATATGTTTGAACTGATTAAACAAGCCAGATAGGGCACTGACTTGTTTCATCATCACAAAAAATATTTTTTTAAAATTACTCAGACAGTGAAGATCAGAATGTCATTTTGGTATCTGCGGATGAGTCTAGTAGTATATGAAATAAAATTATTATTATTATTAATTGTAATGTTTTATTCTGTCTTAATATTTCTATTTTGTAGATTTTAAATTGTGTTGTTTTTAATGTTGTGAGAGCTGTTTTTGGTCTTGATTAAGAGAGGGAAGCAGAGTATAAGTAAATATAACAACAACAGTGGCATACGGCAAGGCTGCATACTCTCACCCAACCTTTTTAACTTGTATGCAGAACACATCATGCGATGTGCGGGGCTTGATGAATGCAAAGCTGGGGTGAAAATTGCTGGAAGAAACATTAACAACCTCAGATATGCAGATGACACCACTTTGATGGCCGAAAGCGAGGAGGAGCTGAGGAGCCTTCTAATCAAGGTGAAAGAAGAAAGCACAAAAGCCGGGTTGCAGCTAAACATAAAAAAAACCAAGATTATGGCAACAAGAATGATTGAGAACTGGAAAATAGAGGGAGAAAACGTGGAGGCCGTGACAGACTTTGTATTTTTAGGCGCAAAGATTACTGCAGATGCAGACTGTGGCCAGGAAATCAGAAGACGCTTACTTCTTGGGAGGAGAGCATTGTCCAGTCTCGATAAAATAGTAAAGAGTAGAGACATCAGACTGGCAACAAAGATCCGCCTAGTCAAAGCCATGGTATTCCCTGTAGTAACCTACGGATGTGAGAGCTGGACCTTAGAGAAGGCTGAGCGAAGGAAGATCGATGCTTTTGAGCTGTGGTGTTGGAGGAAAGTTCTGAGAGTGCCTTGGACTGCGAGAAGATCCAACCAGTCCATCCTCCAGGAAATAAAGCCCGACTGCTCATTGGAGGGAAGGATACTAGAGACAAAGTTGAAGTACTTTGGCCACATCATGAGGAGACAGCAAAGCCTAGAGAAGACAATTATGCTGGGGAAAGTGGAAGGTAAAAGGAAGAGGGGCCGACCAAGGGCAAGATGGATGGATGGCATCCTTGAAGTGACTGGACTGACATTGAAGGAGCTGGGGGTGATGACGGCCGACAGGGAGCTCTGGCGTGGACTGGTCCATGGGGTCACGAAGAGTCGGAGACAACTGAACGAATGAACAAGTGGTCATGGAGTTGGAAAGGGATACGCCCCCTGTTCAGTGCAGGAAGTCCAGCTAAAGAATCTTACCTATCTGTCTAGATCATTTTTGAAGACAGCCAGAAAAGACCCCATTGACTCTTTAGGTTATTGGCTTCGATTGCTGGGCCACTTTCTCTGTAGCAGAAACAGTTTCCAGCCTTACAAAGACAACAGAGACATCTGGAAATGAAGTGGGGGTGGATGCTACCAGCAGGCTGGATTCCCCCTAATAGAATCTGATATATAAATAAACTAAAAATGTAAGATGACATATGATATTATTTTTATAACAACTCTGGCCTTTATACGTGAGATCAGTTACACCACATGTGGGCTCCCTTACTGTCAGTATGCCAGGCAATCAGCCCTGGAATGGTGTATGAATTTACATTCCAGGAACAATTATCTCAGCATCAAGTTTGCTAATGTTTAAATGATTTTTAAAATACTGGGTGTCTGGTTGCTTTGTGTTGCCTGGCCTTGTGTGCAGCTTTCACAATAACTGTATTACAATGCTGCTGATCTGAAATTTCATATATATTCCACTGGAAATGTCCATAATAGTGCATTATATCAAAATCATTAGGGATATCAAGACTTGGTACTGCCCTGAAGTTATTGAATAAGTCTAGTTGAAGTGAAAAGAGCAATGCCCAAAGCTATGTATCTATACACTTAGATGTATAATTATCTCTTATATGTATAATTAAAATATGGGTCTCCCACTTAGGTTAATGGAAGTGGATTAGCAATATATTTGGAATATTAAAACTGATTCCACTGTCTTCCTCAGTTTATTTATTTATTTACTTTGCTTATATACCGCTGTATCTCAAGCCCGAAGGCGACTCACAGCGGTTCACAAACAGTAGAAACAGTAGAAACAGCAGTGGTTCCATATAACATATAACAATTGACTTAACACATTATCCATAAATTACCAATAAGCAATTACAATGCACAATTATTACAAAAAACAACCGTACCCAATCTTCTCATCATCCAAGCGTAGTTCAGATTCGTCGTCCATTGTTCCATTCCTATTTAGTGCTTAAGATAGAAGTGTAGACCTTCATATACTACTAGACTCATATTTCTATCATCCGCCATTTATTTGCTACTAGCTGGAGGAAAGTTCTTGGACTGCGAGAAGATCCAACCAGTCCATCCTCCAGGAAATAAAGCCCGACTGCTCATTGGAGGGAAGGATACTAGAGACAAAGTTGAAATACTTTGGCCACATCATGAGGAGACAGCAAAGCCTAGAGAAGACAATTATGCTGGGGAAAATGGTAAAAGGAAGAGGGGCCGACCAAGGGCAAGATGGATGGATGCCATCCTTGAAGTGACTGGACTGACCTTGAAGGAGCTGTGGGTTGTGACGGCCGACAGGGAGCTCTGGCGTGGGCTGGTCCATGAGGTCACAAAGAGTCGGAGATGACTGAACGAATGAACAACAAAGCTGTACCCGCCACGCATTGCTATGGTCAACCTCCTCTCCCTCTTTCTCTCCTTTCCCTCCTTCCTTTGCTCCCTCTTTCCTTCCTTCCTTTCTTTTTTCTTTCCTTCTCTCCTTCCTTCCTTCTCTACTTCTTTCCTTCCTCCCCACATTTCTTTCCCTCCTTCTTTCTCTTCTTCTTCCTTCTCTACCCCTTTCCTTCCTTCCTTCCTTCCTTCCTTCCTTCCTTCCTTCCTTCCTTCATTCATTCATTCTCTCTTTCTTTTCCTTCCTTCTCTCTTTCCTTCCTTCCTTTCCCTCCCTCTTTACTTCCCTTTTTTCTGTATCATCATTTAGCTTTTCATCATTTAGCTTTTTGGGGTTTTTAAGTCTTTTCTGCTTTTTTGGGGAGGTTATGAGTGATGGTCATTTGTTGGTCTGTTAGGGGTGTAGTGTCCAAATTTCGTGCCAATTCATCCAGTAGTTTTTTTAGTTATATTAATCCCACAAACGAACATTACATTTTTATTTATATAGATCAGGGGTCCACAAACTTTTTAAACAGAGGGCCCTCAAACTGTTGGAGGGTCGGATTATAATTTGAAAAAAAATGAATTAATTCCTATGCACACTGCACATATCTTATTTTTAGTGCAAACCCCCCCCCCCACTTAAAAACAATACAATAATTTAAAATGAAGAACAATTTTAACAAATATAAACTTATTAGTATTTCAGTGGGAAGTGTGGGCCTGCTTTTGGCTGATGAGATAGAATTGTTGTTATTGTGTGCTTTCAAATCATTTTAGACTCAGGTTTACCCTAAGTGAGGGCCGGGTAAATGACCTTGGAGGGCCGTATCCGGCCCTGGGCCTTAGTTTGAGGACCCCTGCTATAGATGCTGGCTTTAGTTGATGAGAGTTGCAATCTATCAGAATCTGAAAGGTTACACAATTTCTTGTCCCTGATTCAAGAAAATAAAAAGCATTTATTTTCTCACTTTATTTCCCCTATTATTAATAATAATAACAATAATTTATTTATTTATTATCCGCCTCTCCTTTTATTATGTTTACTTTCTAAGCACAAAATTAATCACTCTTGTTTTGTTTGGATATATTTAATTCATATGCTATGCAAATTAAAACTTACATTAAATTGAGGTATAGCCATTATTATTTTTTATTAAGCCTAAACTAAAATAATTCTCTGCAACCTAGTGAACTCTAGACTTTTGTGTAACTGTCAGTACTGTTGTGGTGACATGAACACACAAAGCCACACATTCCAAACATCTAGCCTAGCCATGTCCATAGAGAAAAATGTCTAGTAGAGAGATTTCAAGAAATGTAGTTCAACACATCTGGAGGGCATGAGGTTGGGGAAGATAGCTATATTCTAAACAGGGATTGAAATGGGAACCCAACTAATCCACAGAGGTAATGCCTGTGGTGTTGGAGGAAAGTTCTGAGAGTGCCGTGGACTGCGAGAAGATCCAACCAGTCCATCCTTCAGGAAATAAAGCCCGGCTGCTCATTGGAGGGAAGGATACTGGAGACAAAGTTGAAGTACTTTGGCCACATCATGAGAAGACAGGAAAGCCTAGAGAAGACAATTATGCTGGGGAAAGTGGAAGGTAAAAGGAAGAGGGGCCGACCAAGGGCAAGACGGATGGATGGCATCCTTGAGGTGACTGGTGACTTGAAGGAGCTGGGGCTGGTCCATGAAGTCACAAAGAGTCGGAGATGACTGAACAACAAATGCCTGCTCAAGAAAGCTCAGAAAGAAAAAAGTCAAATAAAATATTGACACTCAAAACAGTCCGGGATTTGGGGGGTGGGGCAGGGGTTGATGTCTGAGACACATTGTGAAAACTGTGCATGTTGCCAAGACCCTTAATGGGTTTCATTGCAATTTAGGAACAAAAGGTCTGGGTGTAGCTGAAAAGCAATTTGGGCAGATGTTATGCAAAGCGTGACAGCTGTGCCCAGCTCTGCCTACACATGCAGCAAGTCTGTTTCTTTTCTCAGGGGCTTTTTTGTTATCTGTCCAGAAAACAAAATAAAAAATAACAGCCTGATCAGCTTTTTTGAATACTTCAGAAAGTTGTAATAAAGAATGAGTTATAGACACAGGAAGATGCTGTGTCCGTAATAGAATAGATTCAAGACTGGATCTATTGTAATAGGCATCAGAAGACATGTACTGTAGTTGATAATAAAATGTCACACTTCTAATGGCTTTGAGTAAATGTAAACTACATCTATGTTGAGAATATTCTTATCATACTTTAAAATCAGTGGATTATTATGGAATTGGAAAAAGGTAAATAAACCTACAATCAAAAGATTGTAGAATTTTCCCAATGAATCATAGAAAATACTGGTGTGGAGAAGGGGGGGGAAAGCATGAAGGAAAAACAACCAACTTCTATTTTTTCCATGATAAAATTTGACTGGTTTCAGTGGATTTTTTAAAGAAAGAAGTGTCTCATATTGACAGTGTGGAACAATTATAAGGGTCCATTTCATCCAGCAGCATATAAGAGCTACTCTGCTCACGCTGGTGCTTTAGTCTGGGATCCTTCATCACACATCAAGGTGGCCCAAGACCTCACAAGTAACGGAACAGGGAAATGAAGGGGAAGAGAATTAAAGATAGCAGAATGCCTTTAACAACTAAGAAAGGGAAAATAAATGTGCTAATCTGTAAATAAACCAGGAGTCTCAAAGAATGGTAGAATCAACATTTATCTGTGATATGACTACTTCAAACTACTTCAAACTTATATCTGAACTTCACATGCTAACTTCAAGTTATTCATTTTCTCAAAACTTTATATGGTATAGAATCATAGAATCAAAGACTTGGAAGAGACCTCATGGGCCATCCAGTCCAACCCCCTGCCAAAGAAGCAGGAATATTGCATTCAAATCACCCCTGACAGATGGCTATCCAGCCTCTGTTTAAAAGCTTCCAAAGAAGGAGCCTCCACCACACTCTGGGGCAGAGAGTTCCACTGCTGAACGGCTCTCACAGTCAGGAAGTTCTTCCTCATGTTCAGATGGAATCTTGTAGTTTGAAGCCATTGTTTTCGTGTAATCTCCATGGAAGCAGTAAACAAGCTTGCTCCCTCCTCCCTGTGGCTTCCTCTCACATATTTATACATGGCTATCATATCTCCTCTCAGTCTTCTCTTCTTCAGGCTAAACATGCCCAGATCCATAAGCCGCTCCTCATAGGGCTTGTTCTCCAGACCCTTGATCATTTTAGTCATCCTCCTCTGGACACATTCCAGCTTGTCAATATCTCTCTTGAATTGTGGTGCCCAGAATTGGACACAATATTCCAGGTGTGGTCTAACCAAAGCGGAATAGAGGGGTAGCATTACTTCCCTAGATCTAGACACTATGCTCTTATTGATGCAGGCCAAAATCCCATTGGCTTTTTTTGCCGCCACATCACATTGTTGGCTCATGTTTAACTTGTTGTCCACGAGGACTCCAAGATCTTTTTCACACGTACTGCTCTCGAGCCAGGCATCCCCCATTCTGTATCTTTGCATTTCATTTTTTCTGCCTAAGTGGAGTATCTTGCATTTGTCCCTGCTGAACTTCATTTTGTTAGTTTTGGCCTATTTCTCTAATCTGTCAAGATTGTTTTGAATCCTGCTCCTGTCTTCTGGAGTATAGGCTATCCCTCCCAATTTGGTGTCAGGAAAAATCCTTCAAATGTTGAGAGGTTTTTCAGAGTAGAAAAGTAAGTTATGTAGAACATATAGATGTTCACAGCACTCCATATTTAGTTAGAGTTGCAGGACCCCTGTGAAAATGGGAAAAAAACATGAACCCCTATTTTTTTAATCTGAGAGAACAATTCTTTTGGAACTTCTAGGTCCTCCAGCATGTCTATGGTCAACTTTCAGCAGAAGTTAACAATAGACTCACCTTGGAGGATGTAGAAATGTCTAGACAAGTGTCCACTCTAGAAGTTTCTAGGTCCTTCCACCAGAATTTGGCCATAGAATTACACTAAAAGACTTAGAGATATCTAGAAAAAACATATTAATCAAATCCGTGAATTAAATCTACAGAAGCAAAACCTATAAACAAGGAGGGATGACTGTGCTCAGGTCCCTTATCCCCTGGTCAAAATGTCTCTCCATTGATATGGGTCTGTAAGAGATTGAAGACAGAGAAATTGCTTCTTCAAATAATCCGTACTTAACAAAGAATTTGTAGCCATAAATAGTCACTAGCTAGGAAAGGATGGGAGATTCCAGGGCTGGACTGTGCATTAGCAAGAGTGAGGTGGCCTATGAATGGAAACTGGTGGAAGGGAGGAGATGGGGAGGCAATGCAAAAGAGGAGTGATGAGACTGAGAGGATGAGAGTCAGCCAGGATTAGGATTTGGTTAAAGAGACAGCAAGAAAAGTCTGAGAGTGGGAGGCTGCGGGAGGGTAGATTGGCTTGTCAGTTCTTAAAATATCAGCAACAGCAGCTGGTAGAGTTTCTCTGCTGGAGAATAAAGAATTAAGTATGATCCTTGGAACATATTACATAGTTTTCAACATAATTCTTTTATTAGTTTGACAGATCTGCCTATCACTTTATCAGCATTATGTCAGTGCAAGAGCATAAGGACCAAAAGAAAAGCCATCATACATAGTACTGCCTCATACTGCTCATAGTACTGCTTCAAGGAGATGGATCATGGATGGTATTGCCAAAGGTGATGGTTACAAATGTTTAGCTACTTTAAAAAATGACTAGAACAGCACAGAACACCGTGAACTGCGTGAGCTTCTTCTCCTGCCATTTAGTAAAGAAACCTCACACTAACATTGAAGGTTCTTCCACACACTCATATAACCCATAATATCAAGGCAGAAAATCCCACAATATCTGTTTTGAACTGGGTTATCTGAGTCCACACGGCCATATATTCCAGTTCAAAGCAGAAAACTTGGGATTTTCTACCTTGATGGATATTCTGGGTTATATGGCTGTGCGGAAGGGCCCAAAGTCCACACATATATTCCAGTTCAAAGCAGATAATGTTGGGTTTTGTTGAGCAGTGTGGAAAGGACCTGAGTGATTATTTGGCTTAATTAAACATTTTCTTGAAAAGGAAGGTCTTTTCAAGAAAATGCCATTAAAGAAGTGAAGGAATAATGAGCTACTCACGACATGGATCCTAGCTGGATAGTTTCTGGACCCATCAGGAGCTGATGCAGGCTTCTTGAATAACGGTCAAATGAAATATAAATGCTGTATGTCAGTTGTTCCTCAAAAAGGATGGATCTTGAGAGTTGTACGAGGGTTGAATGAAAAGCAATGCCTCCACCTTCGTTACTTGGGTTTGGATGGGAATATTTAAATAAATCAAACACAGAAAGAATCTTTAGAATGTACTCTTTAACAACCATTATTCACTTTTTCACATAATCACGAGACAATGGGATACATATCTGCCAACAATGAACAACTTTTCTGAAGCCGTCATGGAAGAAGTTGACACTCTATTTCCGCAACCAGTGTCTCACAGTTCTCTCAACGTCTTCATCAGTAGCACAGAGATGTCCCTGCAGATCTTCTTTCATTATCGGGAACAGATGGAAGTCAGACAGTGCTAAATCTGGATTGTATGGAGGATATTGTAAGGTGGTGAAATTCAATTTCTGAAGTTTCAAGTCTGTGCGCTTTCATTTCAGGCGTCAGCATCCTGGGTACCCATCGTGCACTGATCTTCTGATAGCCAAGCAAAGCAATAATGTGACCCACACATTCTTGTGAAATGCCAATTATGCTTGAAATTTCTCTTTGAGTGATACGACGATTGTCCTGAATCAATGTACTGTCGAAGGCTTTCATGGCCGGGATCACTGGGTTGTGGAAGGTTTTTCCGGGCTATATGGCCATGTTCTGGAGGTAATTTTTCTCCTGACGTTTTGCCTGCATCTATGGCAAGCATCCTCAGAGGTAGTGAGGTCCTGAATCAATCTGTCAATGTTTTGCTTGTGAAACTCAGTCACAGGACATCCAACCCTTTGTTTGTCACGCAAGTCAGATGTTCCCACCTCAACAGCTTTAAACTTACTTTGGGGGGGGGGAGGGGTGTTTGTGTTGCCCTGCCAGAAGGTCTGGCAGGGCATCTGACCCCCCCCCCCCCATCCCAGAAAAGCATGAGCTCTCTGGGGTTTGTATGTACTCTAATGCAAGCCCAATCAGACTTTTAAAACCTGGCTGGGTGTGAATTAAAGCTCTGTCTGGAAGCGCCCTGGGTTATATGGCTGTGTGGAAGGGCCCAATAGCAAAAGAAAGCAAACCTTGCTTTCCTTTACTCCCTCCCCAACAATTCACCTTGAACTGAATTATCTGGCAGTATGGACTCAGAAAATCCAGTTCAAAGCAGATATTGTGAATTATCTGCTTTGATAATCTGGATTATATGGCTGTGTGGAGGGGGCCCTAGACACACCTACCTGGCACACAGTATGAAATCAACAGGGGGTTACTGGAAAAGTAATAATTAAAATAATAATAAATACAGTTAAATTGCAAAAGGAATGCAATTATTCCTCATTAACTTATCACCATAATGTAGCTTAATTATACCTTGGTTCTTGAGAGAGATGAATTAATTGCAAGTAATTCATTATTTGTAAATGTTACTTTTGGGCTGTGTTTCTACACCGAATGATGAACAGATATGCTAATACATAGCCCTTTCTTATTGCCTCTCAGGAAACTAAATTCATCCCACAACCTTTATCCCCACAGTTAAATAAGAAAAAACAAATGTAAATTGTGTGCTGGAAATGGAATGTTGGACATATAGTTGCTTTGGTTCTTCTCCCCGACCCCATTCTGAGGACTGAATGAACAAGTCGATTTCCATATATATTACAAATGGAAAATGCAGCTACTCTGCTTAGGAATCCAAGGATGCTTTCTATAGGAAGTCACTGCAGATTTCAAAAGTAATGAACAGTGGTTTGGTACTTTCTAGTGTCAATGTTTAAAGGATTTTCAACAGTGGGTTCCACATGTGGTTCTGAGTGTGGTTTTCACCTTTGAATTAGTGAAGAGTTTATTATACCTTTTTGACAGTTTATCTTGTTTTGAACACCATATTGTTTTGTTTTTGTATAGACCTTTATGCATTGCAATAAATAAATGGACATAGAATTCATGAATGTTTTATTACTTTATTATTATGCCATTTTAATATTTGCTGTTATTTATTATTGTTGTTATTTTGTTATTGGGTGATAAATGTAGTTTTTTTTAGTATTTATTGCACTAGTTTTTGTATTTCTTTCAGGAAATTTTGTGTTATCATTTTCTTCTTCCTTTTCTTATATCTGGGAGTATCATGTCTGACTGTGTATACCAGGGGTCCTCAAACTTTTTAAACCGGGGGCCAGTTCACTGTCCCTCAGACCGTTGGAAGGCCGGACTATAGTTTTTTTAAAAAAAATATCAATTAAAAAATTCCTATGCACATTGCACATATCTTATTTTGCTGTGTGGAAGGCCCCATAGAGGGGGTTCTTTCTAGCCCTCTTTAGGCAGTAATTCCAGGAGCAGAGAATGGGAAATCTTCCTATTTCTACTCTGAACAAAGTCTGGCTACCAGTATTAAAAAAACTCTAAAATTATAACTGTAAATAAAGAACAACACTCAAACACAGGGGAACTCCAGACAAGAAACAATCAGGGCCAGCTAATCACCTCCCAACAAAGGATTCTCCCTAAAAACTGTCAGGCTATGAAATGGTAATCAAGGTGGCCAATTGAAACATTCATACCTATCTCCAACAGACAAGAGTTCTTTCTCCCACCCTGGATCTTCCACAATTTTCCTAGTTAAAGGTTTTTCTCTGACATGAAGTCCAGTTGTGTCTGACTCTGGGGTGTGGTGCTCATCTGCATTTCTAAGTCGAAGAGCTGGCATTGTCCGTAGACACCTCCAAGGTCATGTGGCCGGCATGACTGCATGGAGCGCCAGGGCAGCCTCCCTTGGCTGGCGCGATGGGCAGCGTGAACCTGTCAAGGGAGGAGCAGCACCGCGAGTAGGCCACGCGGAGCAGCTGCCCATGGCTGGCTCATGCTGCTCATCGGGAGGAGCAGCACCGCGCGGCCTACTCTTGTGTAAAGCACCTGCCCGATGGGCAGTGTGAGCCAGCCAAGGGCAGCTGCTTTACGCGAGAGTAGGCCGTGCGGGGCAGCCGCCCTTGGGTGGCTCATGCTGCCCATCGAGCCTGACGGATAGCGTGAGCCAGCCAAGGGAGGGGCACTGTGTGTGTGGGGGGGGGCGCTCCTCCTCCACGGGCCGGATAAGTGCCCTTAGCGGGTCGGAAGTGGCCCGCAGGCCGTAGTTTGAGGACCCCTGGTGTATACTATATCAGTACATCTTTGGAAGGGCTGTTTTCTGTTGTTCTTTTGCTATGTGCATAGATAGATATACAAAATAAGAATAATAATCATAGTGATAGAATGAGTGGGTTTTATCTCATTTAGGTGAGCATAAGTTGGATGTGCCCTGCAGCCACTGTCAGCATACAAAGATATGAACTGTTGAATAAAGAGGCAGAGAACACCAGTGAATTTCTGTGTTCCAATGTTAATCAGCCTCTATTACCAAATATCCGTATTAGTGCTAAATACCTGTGTGTAATCATTTAAAGAAATATAGTTCACTAATGTTAAACCACTGAGAATATATTATGAAATTTATTAAATCATTAAGACAATAAAATTGAAAGGTATTAGGTGTAATGACATTTAACAAATTACTTCTGGGCTCCGATTACAATACTGCACTGAGGAAGCTCACCGTGCTAAGCTAGGCTATGGGGGGGGGGGGGGCTTGAATAAGACGAAGGAAGGAGGAAGGCAGGCAGGCTGGCGTAGGGTGTGGCCAATAGTAAACAATTCCTTTGTTTTGATACCCATCTTCAAGTCATCCCTTTGTAGTTATGGTGAGTCACCAGAATCTGCCATACAAACACACCTGCTAAATCCTGGATTTCATCCTATCCTATAGGCAAAAAGGTTAGAGGAATCCCTGGGATTCTTGCTAAACAGTCTGCTAAACCATCCAAAGCAGAATTTTCTATTTTCCTTCAGTATATTAAATTTTCTGATTCCTATGTATTAAATATTCTTGAATCATTTGTTTGATACCCCAACTACATTGGCACTGATGTTTTAAAATAATATACCATACCAAGATATGTTATTCCATGTTTACCCCCTCAATCAGCGAGCGGTAGTTTATCTATAGATGCCAATACTGCTTGGCTAACATACTGCAACCATTCATTTACTCTGCCTTAGTTCTATAGCATAGGGATGTTTTTACCCTGTTTCCCCTTCCGCTCCCTCACCCAAATTGTGCTTCAGTAGTTATATTTATATTTTTAATGTACCAAACATACCAAGTTTGTATGAAAATGTAACTCTATTTCCTGTGCTGGTCAATGACCGAAATAAATGATTTGATTTGACTCATGGGTTTTTCCTGGTATTATTCAGAGGAGGTTTATCGTTGCTTGTATCACTTGGCCATGGAAACCATTGTAACTTGCCTATGAGTTCCCATGGCCAAGTGAAGATTTGAACTCAGGTGTCCAAACGCTGTAGTCTAGCACTCAAACCAATGCACCACGCTGATTCTCTGTACTAGTCATACTGAATGGATTGTAAGTAGTACCAATGAAACCTTTCAGTAGATGTGTTCTCAATATGTCAAATAAGAATTAATGTAAGAATTCAAACCAAATGGAGACTAGGTTCTTGTGGGTTTTTTCGGGCTATAGGGCCATGTTCTAGAGGCATTTTTCCTGACATTTCACCTGCATCTATGGCAAGCATCCTCAGAGGTAGTGAGGTCTGTTGGAAATAGGACAATGGGTTTATATATCTGTGGAATGGCTGGGGTGGGGCAAAGAGCTCTTCTCTGCTAGAGCTAGGTGTGAACATTAGGAAGAACTTCCATCTGAACATTAGGAAGAACTTCCTGACTGTGAGAGCCGTTCAGCAGTGGAACTCTCTGCCCCGGAGTGTGGTGGAGGCTCCTTCTTTGGAAGCTTTTAAGCAGATGCTGGATGGCCATCTGTCAGGGGTGCTTTGAATGCAATATTCCTGCTTCTTGGCAGGGGGTTGGACTGGATGGCCATGAGGTCTCTTCCAACTCTATGATTCTATGATTCTATGAATCCTTCAATTGACCACCTTCATTAGCATTTGAAGGCCTGCCTGAGCCTGGGAAAATCTTTTGTTGAGAGGTGTTAAGATGTGCCTGGTTGTTTCCTCTCTGCTGTTTTGCTGTTGTAATTTTAGAGTTTTTTAATACTGGTAGCCAGATTTTGTTCATTTTCATGGTCTCTTCCATTCTGTTGAAATTGTCCACATGCTTGTGGATTTCAATGGCTTCTCTGTGTAGTCTGACATGGTGGTTGTTGGTGTGGTCCAGCCATAACAACAGAGAGGAAACAACCAGGCACATCTTAACACCTCTCAACAAAAGATTTTCCCAGGCTCAGTCAGGCCTTCAAATGCTAATGAAGGTGGTCAGTTGAAACATTCACACCTAGCTCCAGCAGAGAAGAGCTCTTTGCCCCACCCCAGCCATTCCACAGATAAATAAACCCATTGTCCTAATTCCAACAGACCTCACTACCTCTGAGGATGCTTGCCATAGATGCAGGCGAAACGTCAGGAGAAATGCCTCTAGAACATGGCCCTATAGCCCAAAAAAAACCCCACAAGAACCTAGTGATTCCAGCCATGAAAGCCTTCGACAATACAAATGGAGACTTTTCATCATCAAGCAAAAGGGATGGTAAATGCAAAATTAAAATGTGGTGTAAGGGTTAGAACCCCCTTCCCCTCCAAACCCACAGCCAGGCAGATGATCTATTATTTGGCTGCGCCAAGCACATAAGATGTTTCTGGGCAGACTGATGTTAATTGAATCACAGTTCAATTCTCTTTGCCCAGAGACGCAATCACTCTTGCACACTGCCTAAGGAATATATATCAGAGCATCAAGCTTTAATTGTTTTAGCTCAGGCGTGGAAAGGGATACTTAGCTGTTCACTTGTGGCAAGCAAGTGTCTCCTTCAGACAACCTGACTGGGGAAACTAGTGTGAAAAGATTTCTTTCAAGCTGCTTATGGATCACAGTCAATCAATGCCAGGGATCTTCCAGATGCCACTGTTTGGTTGATGTAGAGCAGTGGTTCTCAACCTGTGGGTCCCCAGATGTTTTGGCATTCAACTCCCAGAAATCCTAAAAACTGGTAAATTGGCTGGGGTTTCTGGGAGTTGTAGGCCAGAACGCCTGGGCACCCACAGGTTGAGAACCACTGATGTAGAGAGTGGTTTGTGAGATTTTTTTTTTAAACCATAAAATGATGTTTCTTTCATCCCAGAATGTTTTCTGCTAATACTCAGTGCCAATTGCATATTTTATTCGCACACTTGAGTTGGTTTCTTCTTAATTAGTAGTCATATCATAACAATACTGTATCCTTTTTATTTATATCTATATTTATATCTATATTATTTATATTTTATTTTTATTTATATCTATATAAATAAAAATGTAATGTTCGTTTGTGCTATTCACAGAACTCAAAAACCACTGGGGCAATTGACACCAAATTTGGACACAAGACACCTAACAACCCAATGTATGTCCTTCACTCAAAAAAAATTGATTTTGTCATTTGGGAGTTGTAGTTGCTGGGATTTATAGTTCACCTACAATCAAAGAGCATTCTGAACCCACCAACGATGGAATTGAACCAAACTTGGCACACAGGACTCCCATAACCAACAGAAAATACTGGAAGGGTTTGGTGGGCAGTGTCCTTTGGTTTTGGAGTTGTAGTTCACCTACATCCAGAGATCACTGTGGACTCAAACAATGATGGATCTGGACCAAACTCTACACGAATACTCAATATGCCCAAATGTGAACACTGGTGGAGTTTGGGGAAAATAGAATCTTGACATTTGGGAGTTGTAGTTGCTGGGATTTATAGTTCACCTAGAGTCACAGAGCATTCTGAACCCCACCAATGACAGAATTGGGCCAAACGTCCCACACAGAACCCCCATGTGGGTCACAGCAGCGCGTGGCAGGGGACGGCTAGTGGAAATATATATATATATATATATATATATATATATATATATATATATATATACACACATACTAGCTGTACCCGCCACGCTTTGCTGTGGCCAACCTTCCCTCTTTCCCTCCTTCCTTCACTCCTTCCTTCCTTCCTTCCTTCCTTCCTTCCTTCCTTCCTGTCTTTACTTCTCTTCTTCCTTCTTTATCTCTTTCCTTCCTTCCCCCTTTTTTTTTCCCTTCTGCTCTCTTTTCTTCCTTCTCTCTTTCCTTCCCTCTCTCTTTCTCTACATCTTCCCCCTTCCTTTGCTCCCACTTTCCTTCCTTCCTTTCCCTTTATCTTTCCCTCCCTCTTTCTCTCCTTTCTTCCTTCTCTATGTCTTTATTTCCTTCCTTCTTTCTCTCTTTGCTTCTATGCTTCCTTCTCCCTTTCCAGCTTTCTTTCCCTCCCTCTTTCTTCCCTTTTTTCTGTATTGTCATTTACCTTTTTGTCATTTAGCTTTTTGGGGGCTTTTAAAATCCCTTCTGCTGTGTTTTTCAGTGTTTTTATGAGTGGAGAACATACATTGGGTTGTTAGGTGTATCGTGTCCAAATTTGGTGCCAATTGCCCCAGTGGTTTTTGAGTTCTTTGAATACCACAAACGAACATTACATTTTTATTTATATAGATAGAAATATAGTAGATTTGTGCATTAGTGAAATGGATCAAAAAGGAAATGTGCTCATGACACCATTGGACAACCTCAGCAAACTTTACACTATTAAAAAAAAAACATTGGGAGAGTCTTTGATTCGTCTTATTGTTGACTCACCTATGAAAATCTGACCTCTCAGACAGATTAAGCAACTGCCACTTTAGTTTATTCACTGGCTGGAGCCAGTTTTAATTCATATCCTGGGTGTAAACTATTTACATTGTATTATGTTTTGGATTTAACATTCTGCAATAAACATATGAATGTTTCTGATTATGTATTATACAAATACGACTCCTGAGGAAACCATGATTGGTTGCCACACCCGAATGGGTGGTGGCAATTCTAGGTTTGCTGCTTTGGAGTGCATTAAATTGTCCTTGGATAACCTCTCTGGAATGCTTGCTCTCCTCCTGGTTGGTGCCTCACCAAACTACAGATCACAAAATTCCATTGCATTGAGTCATGGCAGTTAAAGTGGTGTCAAACTGCATTAATTCTACAGTGTAGGGCCACTTTTTCCTCCTCTGAAATGTGCTTCTGACATTGTCAGGCATTTTCATTAATAAATGGAATGAAAGCCTATGTGACTGTCTTTCGGGCCTCAGGATGGCTGTGGAAAATTACAAGTTTAAATTACTTCACACTATGCCAGTTTTTAAAAACATCTTGATTGATGCTAAGTGTCTCTTTGAATTTTGCAGTCCCTCGCTAGACAACCTTGAATTAAGCGTAAGTATGTCACAGAATGCATGTCTCTTGCTTTAATTCAGTTTAGAGTATGCATTCCTTAAAATATCTTCCGAGTCATTGTTTCCCTAGTGTATTCCCTGTGGGCTGAATCCTTATAAGCAATTATGTTTATGTGGATGCTGAAAAAAGGAGGCAGCTAGTCTTGGTATAAGATGCTAGAAGCAAGCATTTGCAATAAAGTATGGATGTAAAGGAGGCAGATAGATGCAGGCAGTCTCTCTGCTGAAGTGTTTCAAGGGTCCCATTGCTCTCTGGGGAAATCTCAATGGGTTAAATCCAATGTCATGGAAGTGGGCTTCCACACACACCGCTGAACCTTGGCCTTTTCTCTGGTTCCCCATTCCCCATCATCTGTTGGAGTTCAGCCTGTGATTGTGTTTCAAGATCAAGGTGCTTTGGATGCGGGGAATGATGTCAATGAGGTTCAAGATGGCAATGGTTTTGTCAATGATATTGATGCAGAGAATGACATAGAGATATCTGTTCAAAGTGTAGTTTCCCATGAGAATGTTTCTACAGAGTATAGGGATGATGGATTACTCACTGAATTGCTCCCAGAGAGTTCCCAGGATTTGGGGCTTGAAAACAACTTGGCACCTGCACAGAGGCGGCCCTAGGTAATTTTCAACGGTAAGCAAACAGTATTTTGGCGCCTCCCCCCCCCCCCAACCAATCATTGATATATATTTTCTGTTTGTCGTGGGAGTTCTGTGTGCCATATTTGGTTCAATTCCATTGGTGGAGTTCAGAATGCTCTTTGATTGTAGGTGAACTATACATCCCAGTAACTTGCTCCCTTGCCGCACTTGCTCCCTTGCCTGGCCCGCTTTGGGTCCGGAGGCGTGCCTGAAGACCCCGGCATGTGCACCAAAAGTCACCTCTTCTCCTGACTTTCTCCTCAGCCATTGGGACCAAGAGAGAGAGAGAGAGAGAGGTGGAGATGCCCACCTTTCCTGAAGGTAGGCACAAAAACAAAGGAGGGAGCGGAGGTGGGAGATACCTCCAGCCGGAGGGGCTCTCTCTCTCTCTCTCTTGGTCCCAATGGCTGAAGAGAAAGTCAGGAGAAGAGGTGACTTTTGGTGCGCACGCTGGGGTCTTCAGACACGCCTCTGGACCCGAAGCGGCCAGGTGCGGCGGCTCCGCCCCTTGGCCCACCCGCGGATTGGGGAGAGGAGAGGAGGCGGGTGGAGCACCGGGGGATCGGGAAAGGGAGCCGGTCATGGGGAAGGGATCGAACACGCAGAACTATTGAGCGTCGGCTCTGCTCGCGCATCCGGTGGCTGGGTGGAGCAGGAACGAGAGGGGCGAGGCAGGGCTCAAGGGCCCGGCCCCTTTGGGAAGAGGATCGCCCGGCAGCGAGGCAAGAAAGCCGAGGCTCCCCCCGGACTGCTCGGGCTGTTGTGAGCTGAGGGGGCGCTCCTCAAGTGGCGGTCGAGGGGCATTTACAGAGGCGCCTCTGCGCCCCTGGCAAAAAAAAAGTGTTCTGTGACCGCTTACTTCGCGTAATGGACGAGCCGCCCCTGGAGATAGTATATATCAGGTATGGGCAAACCCAGGCCTCAGGGCTCTTGGACTCTTTTCTCAGACCCTCTTCTCTCTCACCATTCTATTCTTCCTTCCTTTAGGGGTTCTGTTGGCAGTGAGGCAAGTGGAGTGTGAAATGTCCTGCGTAGGAGAAATAACTTGTTTGTTTAATGCAAATATGAATGTTGCAGTTAGCAAGCTTGAATAGCATTGAGTAACCATGAAGCTGCAAAGTCAGTCAGTGAGGGTATCTGCATAGAGTAGTCTGGTCTTTGTTTCTTGGAGGCATCCTCTATTTGGGAGGTGTTAAGTGGTCCTTGATTGCTTGCTGTCTCATGTTTCTGGGTGGTGTCCATTATTTATTGTCTTGCATTTTTTTAATATATTGGTAGCCAGATTTTGTTCATTTTTATGGTTTCCTTTCTGTTGAAATGGTCATCTTGATAGCATTCAAGGTATTAAATTATGGTAGGTAAGCCAATATTTTATTTATTTATTTATTTACGACATTTATATGCCGCCCTTCTCACCCCGAAGGGGACTCAGAGCGGCTTACAAGTCATAAGTACATACAACATACAACATACTACATAATACATAACTAGTATAGTACTATTACATCATTCATAACACTAGTACTACATAATATTACATTATTGCTAGGGGAGGGGCGCTGATGTCAGAGGGGACAAGATGGCAATGTCCTCCTGGCTCCCCTTCTTTATTCTGGCCCCAGATGAGGAGCTGAGGCCAAGAGAAAAAGTAGAGGAGACAGTTGGCTCTCCAATCCTAAAATGTGCTCTTTGTGGACTGTGTGTCCCATTGAATTGGTTGTGCCTTATAGTCACTATACTACACTACATTGGTATAGGAACCCTTAGTTTGCCAGCCAAATTCAATATGGTTGTTGAGACAGATTTAACTAGTGGATTTTAACGTCAAGATAAGTGATTTTAATGCTTTTGTATGTGTATGGTCTAATATGTTTCGGCATTGAATGTTTGCTGTTTATATGTTGTGCTCTGCCCTGAGTGCCCTTCGGGGTGAGAAGGGTGGAATATAAATGCTTTAAATAAATAAAAATAAATTTAGCACTAGAGCGATTATGCAAAATCTCAACACCGGGATTGTGGCACAGCTGGCTGAGTGTCAACTGCATTAAAGATCACTCTGACCAAAAGGTCATGAGTTCGAAGCCAGCCTGGGTTGGAGGGGGTTTCCAACCAATTGTGTGTAGCCTGTTGTCGACCTTTGCAACCTGAAAGACAGTTGCATCTGTCAAGTAGGAAAATGTTGCATCCCAGTTCAAGAAACGAGACCATAAGATTAAATCCACCACACTGGACTGTAGGAAAAGCAATCCTTGTTTATTGATGAAAAATTGGTTACAAAAGAAAGGTAAATGCAAAGTCAAAAAGCCACAGAAAAACACAGCAGTCAGTAGAATCTCTGAACTTGAGCGAAATTTCAAAAGCCACAAAACAAGAACCAGGAATCTGTTAGCCTTTTACTAACCATGAACTTGATAACTAAGCCTCTGGGATTACCAGCCATGAAACACAGGAATTCTGCCAAGGCACAGCCACAGTCCCAAACGTTGCTTGATCTAAAGAGGCACCCGGCAGGAGGCCTCTTAAACCAAAGAAGCTATTCTTTGAAACGCCCCTTGACTTTGAAGCCTGGGCCTGTCTCTCCTGTAAACGATGTGACCTTCGTAGAAACTGGGAAACATTTCTGTCTCTAACTATCTGTTCTCTTCGGTCCTCATTAAAAACCCCAGGTGGAGAGATATCACGGCTAGTGATATCATGGCTAACTTCCAAAACATTTTCCTCCAGCTGTTGGGTTTCATTTTCATCCCCGCTGACCTCTGCATCGACAACAGATTCCACACTGTCAGAGTCAGGGAGAGCTTGCTCAGTTGGAAAAACTATCAGAGAATCCGGTTCACACAGATCAGGATCAGGCTGAACCCCAACAGAAAATTAGGTACCACATTAAAGTGTGGGGAGGCTAAATTAACTATTTATGAGGCCATAAAGAAGACTCCAGCAAAGCATTCCAGCGGGGAAGCATGCGGGGAATGCGGAAGTGCTTCATCAGCGTCGCAGATGGACGATGAAAGCGACAGCTCCCCTGGCGGCCAGAAAAAGGTTAAATAGCCTCTGTGTATGTCTGTATATGTTTGTATGTCAAAAATTGGCATTGAATGTTTGCCATATATGTGTACACTGTAATCCGCCCTGAGTCCCCTGCAGGGTGAGAAGGGCGGAATATAAAAGCTGTAAATAAATAATTAATTTAAAAAAAGGATTCCTGCCTGTGTCCAAGAAAAGAAATGTTGATCTTGATGGATCTCCTCTTTCCCTGAAACCGCTTTACACACTATGTTGAAATTATACTTTCCTGTCAGCCTACAGAGACACACATTAAAACTGTATAACAAGGTATCAGAAACGTTGGAGAAAGAGACAGCATTACAAACACTGCAGCTTTATTTGCAAGATTGGAGGCAGTCAATAGCTCTTCCATCTGTGCCCGTCTTGAGGATAGGCAGCCTCCATAAAGGATTATTGCTTGTGGCATGTACATTCATCCCACTTTTGCCTTTGGCAAATATCTTATCTTCTTTTTCAAAGACTTACAAAATCTCTTGGACTAAAGGCAACTGTAAAGCAAAAGAAAATGTTGACGGTTTTGGAAGTGAAGTCTTTCTATAGCTGCTTTTTTTTAAAAAAAAATGACTGTCAATCCTCGTCTCAAATGTAGGTGCCAGGGTTTGAGTTCCTGTTTATTACTGAGTAAGATACACACAACTTTGCATGCAACTCTACTATATTCAATGTGTTGTCAAAGGCTTTCATGGCCAGAATCACTGGGTTGCTGTGAGTTTTCCTGAAGCTTCTCTCACATCTATGGAAGGCATCCTCAGAGGTTGCGAGGTCTGTTGGAAAGTGAGGTTTATGTATCTGTGGAATGTCCAAGGTGGGAGAAAGAACAAGCCCTATGAGGAGCGGCTTAAGGAGCTGGGCATGTTTAGCCTGAAGAAGAGAAGGCTGAGAGGGGATATGATAGCCATGTATAAATATGTGAGAGGGAGCCACAGGGAGGAGGGAGCAAGCTTGTTTTCTGCTTCCTTGGAGACTAGGACGCGGAACAATGGCTTCAAACTACAAGAGAGGAGATTCCATCTGAACATGAGGAAGAACTTCCTGACTGTGAGAGCCGTTCAGCAGTGGAACTCTCTGCCCCAGAGTGTGGTGGAGGCTCCTTCTTTGGAAGCTATTAAACAGAGGCTGGATGGCCATCTGTCAGGGGTGCTTTGAATGCAATATTCCTGCTTCTTGGCAGGGGGGTTGAACTGGATGGCCCATGAGGTCTCTTCCAACTCTTTGATTCTATGATTCTATGATTCTTGTCTGTTGGAGGCAACATGAGGAGAGAATGCTTCTGGAACATGACCATACAGCCTGGAAAATCCACAGCAACTCAACTATATTCCATTTTATCCCTTCAAACCAAGTGGTCTAAATATTCACTTGCAAGTCCAACCCCATTACTGAGCAATGGGAAGTATTTTGCTAGGGTAGCGGATTTGGGGTGTCACAAAAGTACACGTTGCCAGTTATCGGTTTTATTGTTTGTGGATTTGTACTTTTGCCATTTCCTACTTTATGTACCCAAATAATTTGTCTTACTTTGTGCACTTTACATCTTGAGCAGGAAAGCAAAACTTTTGAGTAGTCTTACGAGGATTAATAATTGTAATCATTTTCTTCTCACTGAGGGAGAAAATGTGGATTTTTTTCTCAAGTCCTCAGACATTTCAAGATTATTCCGTACAGAATGCAAATAAATTTTGTACAAAGCTACACTTTTTCTAAAAACAGACTTATTTGCAGAAAATATGTATTTCTCCCTCAAGTACCATTTTTGCACAGAAATATGTTTCTAGAAACAGTGGGGTTTTTTTTTTTTGCATAAAATGTGTTTTTCCACATAATGTACAATTTTTAACAAAAATGCCCTTGTGTGTTTTTGCACAGCATAATTTCTTAAAACATTTTATGATAGCAAAATGTACATTTTTTTGCTTCTGTGTTTCTCTTCTCAACTGAGTTTCCTGAGTGTCAGGAACCTATTTTTCAGCCTGGGAATAAATAATGGCAAATATTATTTCTGTTCCTAATCTGAACAAGGAAGCAGGGGCATTTGCTACTTTGCTATGTACTCTGACTTGAAGAGTTTTCACGCACAATTTGAGGGCTTATGCCATGTGGCTTAACATAACGCAAATAGCTAATTTGGGAAAAAATGATTTATTGTGCAGTAAAATAATGCTTCACACATTAGATGTTAAAATTAATATACAACATATAAGCATACTTATTACCAGAGAGCCAGGAGTGTATACTCTCATGAGTATACACTCAGCTGTCACTTAATTTGTGAACTGACCCTCACTGCACAGGAAACAATATGTGAAAGAATCTGCATTGCTATTGAAAGAGTGACTCTTGAGGAAGAAAAATCACTCAAGAATGAGCAAATTATGGCTGCAAAAAGGCAATTAAATGTTACTGCCACCTCAATTCCATACCATATCCAAAACAATGATTTCCTATTAAAGTAAGTGGATACACTATGAGTTTTTTTGAATAGAGGATTTTTTCCCCCTAGGAACTGGATTTCAACTTGTGTTGGTCCCACAGAGCTCATTCCACTTGTAATGAGATACTATTATTATTATTATTATTATTATTATTATTATTATTATTATTATAGTGACACAAAAACACAGTATGTCACAGCAAACGAGATATATATGCTGGATTTTGTATCACAAAATCACAAGTTGAACACTTCCCAAGTGTACTGGTACAGCTGTACCAGAAACTCCCACTTTATTTGCTTTGTATTAAGTGTTTGCTTGCAGCCAAGGCTTGAGATTTTGCAGAAGGGTGGCTTCCTGTTAAAGTTTGCAGTTATAGGGCAGGCCCCCTGTCCATCATCGTTAAGTTTGGTTCCGCCCCCTGTTCAGGACAATTGAGAAGGGAAGGGAGCCATGTTCAGTCAGTCTTAGCAAGGAAAGTCAATGTACAGAATGTGTACAGACTTTCTCCTGTACAAAGGCTTCAACCCTTAAGACTTCCCGGGGGAGAACAGTCTTAAGAGCATCTAAAGATTCCCAAAGGTTCCCAGGGAAACAGCCTTACAGCCCTGAGGAATTTCAGAGGGAATAACAGCTTTAAACATCAAGAACTCCAGCTAAGTGACTACAGGCCTACTGGTAGGTCCACTCGGTTTTGAGACGCAGTTCAGCCCAGTAGTGGATCCACATCAGTTAGGTTTAGGATCACAGTTAGCCTGGGAGAAGTTTGGAAAGGGATTTTCCTTTAGAGTAAAAGTAACAGTTAGAAGCCATCAGTTGCCTAAAGCCTGGAAGCATTTGTTTAACCTTTGAAGACAAAAGAAATTTCTGTTTGATTGTTCATCAATAAAGACTTTGTTATATTTTACAAGCCCTCTAGAGACTGTTTATGGTGAAAATCCTTAAGAATTTCTCTTCAGGCCCCTGGCTTCCTGCTGGGCTAAAATTGCATGTCCTGTTTTAAAGGCAATTTGTTTCAAGCCCAGCGCGCGACAGAACACCAAGCATCTAGGATTGTGTGATGTATATTATAATTATTATTTCTTTACCTCCTCATGGCTCGAGGCAGGCCACACACAACATAGTTAAAACACATCCACTAAAGCACCTATTAAAATATACACATATTAAAATACATGAAACAAATGTTAAAACATCATAAACATAGCATGTGCTTTTAAAATTCATAGTCAAAGCTGGCTGGGTAGGTCTGTTGAAAGAGACAGTTCTTCAGCTGTGTTTTAAATTTCAACAGCTCATTTAGCTGGCAGGTCCTTCCACTGTTGTGGGGTGGCTGATGAAAACATTCTCAGGGTAACAGTTGCCAGGTTGGTTCTTGTTGTTTCTCACTTACCTCTCCCATCAGTTAAAAAGCATGCATATTAAAACAACAAATTCATAATTTAAAAACACATAATTTAAAAACCACCTGGATACACCTGCCAAAAGTCCATTGTTGATGCACTCTCTCAAGATTATGATGAAATATTTGGATTTTCAATTTTCAATTTACAGTCTATCCAAAATTATAAAATTGACTTTTAAAAAAGCATGAGAGATATTTTAATTTTTAAATATTCACATGTATGCAAGAACTATCTGTTGTTGTTCATTCGTTTTGTCGCTTCCGACTCTTTGTGACCTCATGGATTAGCCCATGCCAGAGCTCCCTGTTGGCCGTCACCACCCCCAGCTCCTTCAAGGTCAAGCCAGTCACTTCAAGGATCCCATCCATCCATCTTGCCCTTGGTCGGCCCCTCTTTCTTTTTCCTTCCATTTTCCCTAGCATCATTGTCTTCTCTAAGCTTTCCTGTCTTCTCATGATGTGGCCAAATACTTCATCTTGGCCTCTAATATCCTTCCCTCCAATGAGCAGTCTAGCTTTATTTCCTGAAGTATGGACTGGTTGGATCTTCTTGCGGTCCAAGGCACTCTCAGAACTTTCCTCCAACACCACATCAAAAGCACCTATCTTTCTTTGCTCAGCCTTCTCTATGGTCCAGCTCTCACATCCATAGGTGACTAAGGAGAATACCATTGCTTTTACTATGTGGATCTTCGTTGCCAGTGTGATGTCTCTACTCTTCACTATTTTATCGAGATTGGTCATTGCAAGATCTGTACATGTTTTTCTTTAAAAAAAAACTTACCCATATACAGCTATGATTTCCTGGCTGCAGTCTGCATCTGCACTAATCTTTGCACCTAGAAATACAAGGTCTGTCACCGTCTCCATGTTTTCTCCCTCTATTTGTGGCACATCGGGACTGTGGCGCAGCTGGCTGAGTGTCAGCTGCATTAAGATCACTCTGACCAAAAGGTCATGAGTTCAAAGCCACTGTGTAGCCTGTTGTCAACCTTTGCAACCCGAAAGACAGTTCCATCTGTCAAGTAGGAAAATAAGGTACCACCTTGTGTGGGAGGCTAAATTAACTAATTTATGAGGCCATAAAGAAAACTCCGGGGAATGTGGAATGCGGAAGAACTTCATCGGTGTCGCTGATGGACGATGAAAGCAACAGCTCCCCTGGTGGCCAGAAAAAAGTTAAATAGCCTCTGTGTATTGTCTGTATTCATTGTCTGTCAACTGGCATTGAATGTTTGCCATATATGTGTATACTGTAATCCGCCCTGAGTCCCCTGCGGGGTGAGAAGGGCGGAATATAAAAGCTGTAAATAAATAAATAAATAATAAATTTGCCAGTTATCAAACAGTCCGGTTGCCATAATGTTTTTTTTTTTTATGTTTAGCTGCAACTCAGCTTTTGAGTTTCCTTCTTTCATCTTGATTAGAAGGCTCCTCGGCCCCTCCTCGCTTTCGGCCATCGAAAGTGGTATCATCTGCATATCTAAGGTTGTGTTTCTACAGAGTAGATATACCAAAAGAAGATATAAGCAGGTCTTGCTCACTTTTGTGAGCCATGCTGAATGTGCCTGGCTTCCTGAAGGGAATGCAGATATTACAACAAGCACACACCAAAGTTCCTCACATCTTGTAATTTTTACAATATCTCTTTAAACATGAGTAAGTCAACTATATATTATATTATAGATGGTGATTGTTTTAAACCGAGGGAGGCCAGAAACTAATATTTCATTTTCCTTTGATGCAGAGAAAAAACATTGAACCAAATAACTGGACTTCTTGAGTGGATGCGCATTCTCTTGGCAATGGCACTAAAATTACTAGTTGCACTTCAGAGCCAAGTTTATTACTAGAATATTTACAAGGAACTGTCAGAAAAAGAGATGGATTTTGAGTGTTGTTAATGTATTAGCTGTGGCAAAGACAATATGTCAAAATATTGGAAACAAAATCTCATGTAAGCAGTGACTGCTTAAAATTTTCTTCATAGTTGGAAAGGAGACACTAATAATTTGTTATAAAGCTGGATGGTGGCCTACTCACTATTTAATAAGAATTGGATTATAGTAAGTATATATTGGAATGAACTGCAGACACGGGCTTTGGATAAATGATCAAGATATTATGTAATCATATTTAAGAAAATAAGAGGATTCGTATACTATGT
Source organism: Anolis sagrei ordinatus (assembly GCF_025583915.1). Lineage (NCBI taxonomy): Eukaryota > Metazoa > Chordata > Lepidosauria > Squamata > Anolidae > Anolis > Anolis sagrei. The sequence goes on along the minus strand of NW_026847438.1, from coordinate 129,588,265 downwards.
ATTATTGATAAATTCTTTGAACCTGTACTCAAGATCTATTTCAGTTCAAACAAATTAAATGTAACCTGTCTTGCTTTCAGAACCCCCTCAGTCTCCGATGCTGCTCAGCAGGGATCCCAAAGCCATCTTCCCCATGCTCTTCAAATGGTATCAAGATGCGATTGTGATTTGGAGGACAGAGTCCAGAAATATCTCACTTTGCAGGATTTGTAGTAGGCTTGCGTAAAGTGCAGCCTTCTGAGAGCTGAGTCAACTGCAGCTCCCAGCACTCCTCACCATTTGCATTGCTGTGGGAATTAATGGGAAATGTGATTCCAGAAAATCTGAAGAGCCATTCTCTGTCTACCCCTCACCAATAGGTATACAGTAGTTTCTTAAGATCTTCCAGGTATCTGCTAGTGGGATGAATCCATCAACAAGAGGTTAGGAAGTACAGACAGCAGATAACAGAAGGTCAGTTTATGGCAACTCCGTGAATTTCATAGGGCTTTCTTAAGCAAGGAATAATAATAATAATAATAATAATAATAATAATAATAATAATAATAATCCTTTATTTGTACCCCGCTACCATCTCCCAAAGGACTCGGTGCAGCTTACAAGAGGCCAAGCCCAAATACAATAAAAAACAAGAGCAACAACAAACAGCAAAATAACTCAAAAAGCAAAGCAATAACATTGACAACACATAATGACACAATTAAAAACAATGGCAGGGCCAAATGTAATAATTAAAATTACAAATTAAAAGTGCTGGGCATGACCAGGTGGAGTGTTTTGGAGGGGGATGGGCATGCAGATATCCTAGATCTCTGATAAAGTGCGTTGGGACATAATGCTATGAGTTTCCTATTCTGGGAAGGCACACTGGAACAACCACGTTTTCAAGCTCCTCCTAAAGATTGCTAGCAACGGGGCCTGCTTGATGTCCTTGGGGAGAGAGTTCCAGAGTTGAGGGGCCACCACCGAGAAAGCCCTATCCCTCGTCCCCACACATCGCGCTTGCGATGCAGGTGGGATCGTGAGCAGGGCCTCTCCAGATGAACAAAGAGAGTGTGTGGGTTCGTACACAGAGATGCGGTCACGAAGGTAGGCGCGTCCCAAACTGTTTAGGGCTTTGTAGGTAAGCAACTGCACGTTGAATTGGGACCGGAAAATGAAAGGCAGCCAGTGGAGCTCCTTAAACAGGAGGGTTGACCTCTCCCTGTAAGGAGCACCAGTTAACAACCTGGCCACCGCCCGTTGCACCAATTGAAATTTCCGGGCCGTTTTCAAGAGCAGCCCCACATAGAGCGCATTGCAGTAATCCAGTCTAGAGGTGACTAAGGCGTGGACCACCCTGGCCAGATCCGCCTTCACGAGGTACGGTCGCAGTTGGCGCATGAGTCCTAATTGTGCAAAGGCCCTCCTGGCCACCGCTGACGCCTGAGCTTCAAGAGTGAGTGGTGAGTCCAGGAGGACACCCAAACTGCGGACCTGTGACTTCAGGGGGAGTGTAACCGCATGCAGCACAGGTTGCCACCCTATATCCCGATCCGGTTTGCAATCGATCAGGAGGACCTCTGTCTTGTCAGGATTGATCTTCAGCTTGTTCGTACTCATCCAGACAGCCACAGCAGTCAGACACTCGTCCAGCACCCGAGGGGCTTCCTTGGAGTTAGGTGGAAAAGAGTAGTAGAGTTGTGTGTTATCTGCATAGAGATGGCAACCAGCTCCAAAACTCCGGATGACCTCACCCAGCGGTTTCATGTAGATGTTAAAAAGCATGGGAGACAGAATGGAACCTTGCGGGACCCCAAAGGTCAAAGGCCAGGGGTCCAAGCAGGTGTCTCCCAGCTTCACCAACTGGGAACGACCCTCCAGGAAGGAACGGAGCCACGATAGAACCATGCCCCCAATGCCCATCCCGGAGAGTCATCCCAGAAGGATACCATGATCGATGGTATCGAAAGCCGCTGAGATGTCCAGGAGAACTAACAGGGTAACACTCCCCCTGTCCAGTTCTCTGCGGAAATCATCCACCAAGGCGATCAAAGCCATCTCGGTGCTGTGGCCAGGTCTAAAGCCAGACTGTTACTGGTCCAGGTAATTGATGTCATCCAGAAAATCCTGGAGCTGAGAGGCGACCACCCGCTCCAGCACCTTGCCCAGAAAAGGGAGGTTGGAGATAGGTCTGTAGTAGGAATAGTAGATGTGGTTTGTCATTTCCTTCCTCTGAAATATAGCCTACAGCACTTGGTATTCATCTGTGATCTTAGTTTCCAATACCACAGAGGATCTGGTGCTTTTAGGATATTAGGTACTCTTGTTCTTAGTCACAGATGACCACAGTCCCAGTAATATACAGTAGTATTAGTCCTTTAGAGTATTAAATGCATCTATCAGCTTTGGGTCCAACAATGTTGCTGCAAGAATTGTCAGCTGCATCCTGCATCCCTTTTGTAGTACAGCTGCAGGGATCACTGGAACTAAATAAAACTGCTTTTCATCACCAAATTTTTAATGATTTCCCCCATTACATAAATCCTGTCAATTCTGGTTCAGGGCACAGTGCCATTACACTTCAGGGATCATACTAATGTATCTTCAGTCAGTACCTTGGTGAGAACGTCTCTTATTATGCCTTGTACACTGTACAGAACTCACGGTTATAACCAGGGGGTTGGGTTGTCACTCAGCTCTTTGGTTATATTCTCAAATAGTTTAAAGGAATACCATTTTTGTTCCTTGATGTTCTTGTTTTCCTGCTGATCTCTTTCTTTTGTCAGTCTCTTTTATTCATTCTAATTTCTCTTTGTCATAGTTTTCTCCTCCACCTCCACCCACCTCTATTTTTATTTTTTATGTATTTATTTATTGCATTATTCATTTATTTATTTATTCCATTAAAAGTTAGAAAGCACTCAGAGGACTGAGGATAGCTCCGTGCACTGGGGTCTGATTGAGGACCCTTACATCTCATTCTTACAGCATATATTATTTTGCAAGGTTACACTTAAGGTGGTTCTATACAGCCACTTAAACTAAGTTAGGAATTGGATTTAAAGGAACTAGGGGCCCATCTAGACAGGCCCATATCCTGGGACTTGTCTGAGGTTTTACCCAGTTGTCCCCGGTAAAAATAAAGTAATTCAGAATAACCTGGGTTATTCCAAATTAATTAAATATCGCATTATTTATTTATTTATTTATTTATTTGGAGTGCTTCTCCTGCCCTTCTCAACCCCCTAGGGGGGACTCAGGGCGGCTTACAAAAGGCACAATTCGATGCCCAACAGTTCACAAAATACAATTTACAAAATACAATATAACAACAACAATTATAACTAGTTAAAACAATCAAATTAATACAATAGCAGCAATAAAATCATCTTGTGGTCAACGTTCACCAATTCATAAATCCATAGTCCATCCAGCATTATCATAGTCCTTTCCTACTCTGGTCGTCATTGTCCTTTATCCATCTGCCAGCTTACCCAAAGGCCTGGTCCTATATCCAGGTTTTTAACTTCCTTCTGAAAGAGAGGAGGGATGTTGATGACCTATTTTTCCCAGGGGAGTGAATTCCACAGGCGAGGGGCCACTACCGAGAAGGCCCCACCAGTCTCACTTGTGATAAAGGTGTGACCGAGAGCAGGGCCTCCCCAGAGGATCTTAAACTCCGAGGTGGGACGTAGAGGGAGATATGTTCGGACAGGTACGCTGGGCTGGAGCCTTCTTGAAAGGTCCGGGTCTAATGGGATATTGGGCCTGTGGGGACTCACTCCCAACTACTACCAGGACCAACCAGAACTACCCGGGGATGAATTCCCATTTGCCCTCCCAAACCTTTTGGGATCCTAGGAACCTCCCCCCACCCCAAATCAACCCTTACAACTTAAAAAAAACTTACAAGGCTCTTCTGGACCAGTTCTTCAACACGCTTCTGGAATGAGCTTCATGTATTCCAAGTAGACTGGAACGTACTTAGTCCTAATCTTTTTTTATATACTGGTTTTAAACCATTTCATTGGATGTGTTGCAATAGCAGATTCCCAGATTAGTTCAGTGTTTACACCTTATTTTATTTTTCTGGTTATTTAATATTTAATGTTTATTTTACTTAAGTGATGTTTGTCTTGACTGTTCTAATGTAGCACAAATCCTATGTAAAATCATACGTATTTTTGACATTAATACTGAAATCTGAAATATATACAGAAAGTATATTAAGGCTCCACATTTTTCAGTCTCAAATTCCAGCCTCACATTCCAGCCATCCCATCAGTTGCAGTGGATATTGTGACTTGATCTGGGCTTTCTGGTGAGTTTTTTTAACACATTGTTTTGGGCTTCATGCATGCTGCAGCACACATTAAGAGTGTATGTTTTGTAAACACCTCAATCTTCAGTCACCCACAAGCTGCATTATAGAGTCTGTGTAGAAGCACTCATACCCTTAGGAGTTGTCAATACCAGCAAAATAGTCCAGATGCAATCCAAAGTATGCTACTCCAAATTCGCTCCTCCCCAGTGCCACACCTACTCATAATATCCAAGGTGCTTGTTTATAGAACTATTGTCCTCCCAACCCTGCTATATGCCTGTGAGACGTGGACTGTCTACAGACGTCACATGCAACTCCTGGAACGATTCCATCAGCGCTGCCTCCGGAAAATCCTGCAAATCTCTTGGGAAGACAGGTGTACAAACGTCAGCGTGCTAGAAGAAGCAAAGACCACCAGCATTGAAGCCATGGTTCTCCGCCATTAACTCCGCTGGACCGACCATGTAGTCTGGATGCCTGACCACCGTCTCCCAAAGCAGTTGCTCTACTCCGAACTCGAGAACGGAAAACGAAATGTTGGTGGACAGGAAAAGAGATTGAAAGATGGGCTCAAAGCCAACCTTAAAAACTCTGGCATAGACACTGAGAACTGGGAAGCCCTGGCCCTTGACCGCTCCAGTTGGAGGTCAGCTGTGACCAGCAGTGCTGCAGAATTTGAAGAGGCACGAATGGAGGGCGAAAGGGAGAAGCATGCCAAGAGGAAGGCGCGTCAAGCCAACCCCAACCAAGACCGCCTTCCACCTGGAAACCAATGTCCTCACTGCAGAAGAAGATGCAGAGCAAGAATAGGGCTCCACAGCCACATACGGACCCACAAGAATACTGGAAGACAATCCTCCTCGGAAAATGAGGGATTGCCTAAGTAAGTAAGCATAATATGCAGCACAAACATTGTAGTGATAGCCACAAATTTCGCCTGCCCCGTTCTTCTTGGGACACCCCAGCCCAGCCAAGCCCAGCTCTGAATGAGACCAATGGCAAGGAGATACGTCAGGGCTCTCACTGCATCTTTCTCCTTATAGCCACTGAAGCACCACCACTGCCTTCTCTGCAAAGCACCTTCCTAGCAGAACCCAGCTTGCAGAGTCGCTTGCTGTGAGGTTAGAATGAGACAGATGTGGTGTGAGGGCATTGATAACCAGTTTGCCCATGTTTAACTTGTACCAGTGGTGTTGCTATGGAGACTAGGTGAATGGCTGTTGGAGTACGTACATTCTCTATTACACCATTGTTTCCTTTTCTGTGAAGACGAAAGTAGGATCTTGACAAAGCTACACTGGCATTTTGTTGGTGCAAACTGGCTGCTGCCGTAGTGGGATGGCTGAATTGCTCTGCCTCTCCATGGAAAGCTTCACCTGTGCCGTCACACCCAGACACTATAAAAATAAAACTAAGATGTGCTTCTCTCTATATCTGGGCAAACTGCGGATGTCTCTCTTAGAAGCTTGAGATTCCCAGCAACTGAGGCTACTACAGGTTTTGAACATCAAAACAGAATATTTATTTCTCAAAGTCCTTGCAGACATGGCACAGCATGTCAAAGTTACAAACAAAACAGTCAATTGGTGAAACCATAGAGATATTCTTTCTTTCCGTTTTCCTCTAGTCGCTGAGTTGCCTTCATCCAAATGGTAGAAAAAATCCTGAGATCTTTTTACCCCAACCCTGAGCTACTATCTTTAAAAAGCGTAGGCCTTCCCCTATTCCAACCCAAGGTTAATTTTTGAGATGAAGCAAACAATGTTCAATAACTATCTCAATAGCCCTCAATAACTATCTCAAAAGTCCTTTATACTAAATAGCTCAAAATCTCAATATGCTTCTGTATAGCTCAATAGAATCTCAATTCCTATCTATCTATAACTCAATTAAGACTCAATAAGCTTATTTATTTATTTATTTATTTAGAGTTTTTATAACTCGGTCTTCTCGACCTCCGAGGAGGGAATCAGGCCAGCTAACAACATGGGATTCAATACAATAAGAAAAGCATTATAAATCATCAATATAAAATACATTAATATACAATTCATACAATTCATACAAGTTACAGCAAAGGTCAGTTCGTCAGAATGAATAACAAATTCATCGCCATCTGTGATGATCTTTACCTCATAGGCCGCAGTAGGAGCCTAAGATGTCAGTAAGCTGGCCTCCATTTTGTGAAGGTAATCCTAGGAGGCAGACATCTTGGGAGTGTTAGAGCAGCAGAGGGGTGGAGCTGCAGATAATTCTGGATTGGCTAAGGCAGGCTGGGAGGAGTTTTACCCCAGGGAGAAAAAAAGGCTGTCAGATTGTCAAAGGGGGAGAAGAATTTCTGACAGGGAGAGAGAAGGATTTCTGACAGGGAGAAAGGAGGGTTGAGAGAGAGAGAGAGAGAGAGAGAGAGAGAGAGAAAGGTGGATTTTCTGAGTGAGCTCAGGGTTTTCCTGTGAGAGAATATTTTGAGGCAGGTGCTTCTACAGAGTTTGACTAGGAGAGTCAAAGTGGAGACCTGTGAACTTGTGTTGAGTTAGGACACAAGTTGGTTTATTCTCTAAGGGGCAGGGTATTTTAGCTAGTAGAGATCTCTTGTGAAGAGAAAAGTTATCTTACTCTGGGAGACAACCAGGTTTGGTTTGTCTGTGGAACTGGCTCATGTTGTAAGAAAGTAACCTATAAAGGGAAACCACCAAGATTATTAAGACCCTGAAACCACTTAAGAATTATATGCTTCAGTAACCATTTAAGATTGTGTACCTCATCATAGAAGTCAGTTGTTTGTTCAAATACTCAATAAACTTTTCTCTAGTTCACCTTTTAAGAAAGCCTCAATATCGATTCATTCCAATAAGATTAGTTCCAGTGATTTTCAACATCTTTACAATTCAGTCATTTGAAGGGAGCCAAAAGGAAGAGCTGGTGTATAGGCGGATTTACCTCAGAGACAATAATATCTTTAGTTTCCCAAATTCCCTTGGGTGGTGGCAGCTTCGACAATCAGTACATACACGTTACCTCATCAATCATTTACACCTCTCTGTGCTAAGTAACATACCCCACCAGATTGGTAGTATTTTGGAGATCTCTTTTCCCGTATGTGTGATCCTTTGTCGTTTTACAGTGGTGGCAGCGGTGGGATAAAAAGGAAAGGTCTCCCCTGCCACCTGCAAAACCATCGTTTATCTTGTTACACCAGGGGTCCTCAAACCTTTTAAACAGAGGGCCAGGTCACAGTCCCTCAAACTGTTGGAGGGCCGGATTATAATTTGAAAAAAACATGAATGAATTCCTGTGCACACTGCACATACCTAATTTGTAGTGTAAAAAACATTTAGTAATGCAATAATTAAAATGAAGAACAATTTTAACAAATATAAAATTAATAGTATTTCAGTGGGAAGTGTGGGCCTGCTTTTGGCTGATGAGATAGGATTGTTGTTGTTTTTGTGTACTTTCAAGTCATTTCAGACTTAGGTTGACCCTGAGTGAGGGCCGGGTAAATGACCTTGGAGGGCCGTATCCGGCCCTCGGGCCTTAGTTTGAGGACCCCTGTATTATACCATCCATCAGAAAGGTCAGCAGTTATTGACTCCGTCATCACTCTGCAAATGCAGTATCCCAGAGCCATGTCTTTACCAGCTTTCTAAATGTCATGAGGGAAGAGGCAGATCTAATCTTCATCAGGAGGGAGTTCCAAAGTCAAGGGGCCACCACCGAGAAGGCCCCGTCCCTCGTCCCCACCAAACACGATTGCGAAGGCGGTGGGACCGAGAGCAGGGCCCCTCCAGAAGATCTTAACAACCTTGATGGTTCATAGGGGAGAATCCGTTCGGACAGATATCTATCTTAATGACTCAATTACTATCTATCCATCTATAACTCAATTAACTCAATTAAAACTCAATTGTACTTACAGTGGTTTTTTCAGAGCTATCTAGCTGCCCTAACAGCACACCTGAGGCTTTTTCTCTAAACTGAAGGAGGCAGGGAAGATTCCAAAATGGAGATCTCAAACCCTAGGAAAAAAGGCGGTCTCTAAACCCAAAGAGATCCTTTCTAAACCAATAGCTGCAAAAAGGGCCTGCAGGCTGGCTTTCCAGCCTCTAATGCTGTTAACTTTCAGGGTGCAGCTGAAATTGTAGCAACCCTGGGGAAATGCAAAACAATGCAATCCCATGCAGCCAAAAGGCAATGTAAACCATGCTCCTGGAAGACGGAACATCACCACTCGGACCTCTGAGCTTTTACACAAGTAGCTGATGTTTATTTTATCCCTGGAATTAAAAAGAGTTGCCTCAAAGCTTTTGCTGGCAAACTGCCATTGACAGAGGTGAATTCAAGTTCAAGATTTCCAAGTGTATAAATTTATGTGATTAACATTTCTCTTGTCTAACCTGGTCTATCATGTGAATTCTCTACCTGAATTCCAGTTGGCCATTCGCTCTTATTACCTATAAGGCAGTTTCTACATACCTCACTACCTCTGAGGATGCTTGCCATAGATGCAGGCGAAACGTCAGGAGAGAATGCCTCTAGAACAGTGTTTCTCAACCTTCCTAATGCAGTGACCCCTTAATACAGTTCCTCATGTTGTGGTGACCCCCAACCATAAAATTGTTTTCATTACCACTTCACAACTGTAATTTTGCTACTGTTATGAATTGTAATGCAAATATCTGATATGCAGGACGTATTTTCATTCACTGGACCAAATTTGGTACAAATACCCAATGCGTCCACATTTGAATACTGGTGGGGTTGGGGAGGATTGATTTTGTCCTTTGGGAGTTGTAGTTTCTGGGATTTATAGTTCAGCTACAATCAAAGAGCATTCTGAACTCCACCAACGATGGAATTGAACCAAACTTGGGACACAGAACTTCCACAACCAACACAAAATACTGGAAGGTTTGGTGGCAGTGACCTTGAGTTTTGGAGTTGGAGTTCATCTACATCCCGAGAGCATTATGAACTCAAAACAATGATGGATCCGGACCAAACTTGGCATGAATACTCAATATGTGCAAATGTGAATTCTGATGGAGTTTGGGGAAAATAGAGTTGACATTTGGGTGTTGTAGTTGCTGGGATTTATAGTTCACCTATAATCAAAGAGCATTCTGAACTTCACCAACGATGGAATTGAATCAAACTTGGCACACAGAACCTCCATGACGAACAGAAAATACTGTGTTTTCTGATGGTCTTTGGCAACCCCTCTGATACCCCCTTGTGACCCCTCTAGGGATCCCGACCCCCAGGTTGAGAAACACTGCTCTAGAACATGGCCATATAGCCTGAAAAACCCTACAACAACTCACTGTTTCTACATATCTTTAATAAGAAGTTGCACAAGTGCTCAAAGTAGGTTAGACCTTATAAAAGAAACCTCCAGGGGGACAAATTCTAGAGACAACAAAATCTGAGATTCAACCATCTGTGGCTTGAAAATATTAAAAAAAATGGGGGGGGGGGGGGTCCAAAGGAAAACTTTAATTTTGCCATTTTGTATAAGAGACACCATTTTGGCATTGTATATAATGGGATTTGAGCATCCAAAGTTTTTTGTATCCACAGGGATCCTGGAACCAAACCACAACAAATACCAATTGTCTAGATAGTTCTTTTTCCAAGACTGGGAAAGGTGTTCAAGATTGGGAAAGGAGTACGGCAGGGTTGTATACTCTCACCCAACCTATTCAACTTGTATGCAGAACACATCATGCGATATGTGGGGCTTGACTAATGCAAGGCTGGGTGAAAATTGCTGGAAGAAACATTAACAACCTTAGATATGCAGATGACAGCACTTTGATGGACAAAAGCGAGGAGGAACTGAGGAGCCTTCTAATCAAGGTAAAAGAAGAAAGCACAAAAACTGGGTTGCAGTTAAACCTCAAAAAACCCAAGATTATGGCAACAAGAATGACTGGGAAATAGAGGGAGAGAACGTGGAGGCAGTGACAGACTTTGTATTTCTAGGTGCAAAGATTACTGCAGACACAGACTGCAGCCAGGAAATCAGGAGACACTTACTTCTTGGGAGGAGAGCAATGACCAATCTCGATAAAAAAGTGAATAGTAGAGACATCACACTGGCAACAAAGACCCGCATAGTTAAAGCCATGGTATTCCCTATAGTCACCTACGGATGTGCGAGCTGGACCATAGGGAAGGCTGAGCGAAGGAAGATAGATGCTTTTGAACTGTGGTGCTGGAGGAATGTTCTGAGAGTGCCTTGGACTGCGAGAATATCCAACCAGTCCATACTTCAAGAAATAAAGCCTGCCGTACGCCTTTCCCAATCTTGAACCAGTCTGTTGTTCCATGGTCAGTTCTGACTGTTGCTACTTGGTCCTTGTACAGATAAGGAGAGAGATAAGGTGATTTGGTATGCCCATCCCACCAAGAACTTGCTACAATTTATTAGACCCGTCGCAAACTAGGTTCCTGCGGGAGAAAACCTTGCTAGCACGTCCCTGACGTCACGAGACTCCGCCTCTCGCCCCGCCCCTTTCTCCGCCCCTTTCTCCGTGCAAGAGTGGTTTTTCCTTTGCTAGGGCAGCATTGCCAGCGTACTCTCTCAGTTGGCAGAATTCAACTGAGAGAAAATGCGGGCAATGCTGCCCTAGCAAAGGAAAAACCACGCTGGCAAAGAGAAAGGGGCGGAGAAAGGGGCGGGGAGAGAGGCGCAGGCTCATGACGTCAGGGACGTGCTATCAAGGTTTTCTCCCGCAGGAACCTAGTTTGCGGCGGCTCTTATGATCCACACAGTCAAAGGCTTTAGAATAGTCAATAAAACAAAAATAGATGTTTTTCTGAAATTCCCTGCCTTTCTCCATTATCCAGCGGATATTGGCAATTTGGTCTCTCGTTCCTCTGCCTTTTCTAAACCCAGCTTGTACATTTGGCAACTCTCGCTCCATGTATTGCTGGAGTTTTCCTTGCAGGATCTTGAGCATTACCTTACTGGCATGAGAAATAAGGGCAATGAACGAACATTTCAAAATGGTCCAAGGCCCTTGAGGATCAATTTGTCAAGTGAATTTTTCCAACCACAGCAGAACTGCTGTGTTACAATTGGATGATAATATTTGAGGATGCCAACAGGATAGTATATAAAAGAGATTCTTTTGCCACACTTGCTATGCAAAGTGATAACATTTTAGTCCCAGTGAGACCATTGCTTGGAAGATATGTCTCAGAAGGACAGCAACTTATTGGAATAATAGCTCTGTTGCTCAATTTAAAAGTACTATCATTGCATTAAACCAGAATTTGGAAAATCATTTCTTGAACAAAAACTCCTCAGTCTGAAAGACCAGTTTTTCAAAGCTCAACATTAAGCATTATATATTGTACTAGCTGTGCCCTGCCACGCGTTGCTGTGGCCTATAGTAAAACTTATCAAAGTTGAGGTAGATATCTGGACTATTATGAAAGAGAGGTACCTACCTATTCCTTCCCCCTTTTCCTCCCCCTTTCTCTCCTTTCTTCCTTCTCTACCTCTTTCTTTCTTTCCTCCTTTCCCTACTTGGTTTCATCCTTCTCTCTTTCCTTCATTCCCTCCCCCTTTCTTCCTTTGCCTTTCTTCCCTCCCTGTTTGCTTCCTTCTTTCACATTTTATTTCCTTTTATTTCACCACCATCATAACAATAACATTTTTTTTAGTTTTGTTGTTTTGCAAGTGTGTTGTGTTGTTTTTCATTTTGAGTAGATATGTTTGTACCTTGTGGGTTGTGTTATGGGCACGGGAATTTTGGTGAAGTTTCGTTGGGGTTTTTTTTTAGTTTTGTTGTTTTGCCGTTTTGTGAGTGTGTTGTTGTGTTGTTTTTCATTTTGAGTAGATATGTTTGTACCTTGTGGGTTTTGTTATGGGCATGGGAATTTTGGTTAAGTTTCGTTGGGGTTTTTTGAGTTTTGTTGTTTTGCCGTTTTGTGAGTGTGTTGTTGTGTTGTTTTTCATTTTGAGTAGATATGTTTGTACCTTGTGGGTTGTGTTATGGGCATGGGAATTTTGGTTAAGTTTCGTTGGGGGGTTGTGGAGTTTTGCTGTCCCGTTGAACCAACCTAACAGATTTATATATATAGATTTAAAATACATTTTACAAAATCTTTCTGTGATGTTTACTATCCGAGAACTTGAAAAACAACAACAGCCTCCCCTCAAAAAAATCTTAGGCAAGGAATTGGATTTAAAGCTGGTTTCTCGGGGAGCTTTACTCATTACTGATAGACAGGTGTAGAGGCATAGGGAGTATGTGTGTTGAATAATTCAGGAATGCTTGTGTGGCACTGCTCAGAAAGAAATGCACAAAATCCACCTTGGTTTGGACAAAATGTCACTTAATCCGTAAAAAAAACTATATTTGTTTTATCCAATAAACCAAATCTTCGTTTTGGTTTAACGTTGGTTTGGTTAAATAAACAACATTAATAACATGCACAAGCTTTAATATCCCCTTTTATGTGCCATGTCTGTCATTCAGTAGTGATACATTATTTATTTGTCATTGTGTTTGTATCCTACCTTTTCCCTAAGGAGCTCAGGAGGAGCAGATGTGGGGTTATCAGATTTTCTCCTCCACACCACAAATCTGTGATATGTAGCTATTTATTTATCGTGTCATCAGCAACCATTGTATTACAATTCTAACAGAGCAAAACAAACACAGAGATTAAAAAGAAAAAAAGAAAAAGAAAGAAAGAAAAAACCACACAGATTTTGCAAATTTGGTATTTGGTTAAATGTCCTTTGACCAGTATCTGGCCACTTGGAGTGCCTCTGGGGTTGCCGCAAGAAGGTCCTCCATTGTGCATGTGGCAGGGCTCAGGTTGCATTGCAGCAGGTGGTCAGTGGTTTGTTCTCCGCACTCGCATGCCGAGGATTCCACCCTGTAGCCCCATTTCTTAAGATTGGCTCTGCATCTCGTGGTGCCAGGGGGGAGTCTCTCATCTGGTATCACCCATGAATTGAGGTGCTGGGTTTGAGCCTGCCACTTTTGGACTCTCGCTTGCTGGGGTGTTCCAGCGAGTGTCTCTGTAGATCTTAGAAAACTATGTCTTGATTTAAGTCGTTGACGTGCTGGCTGATACCCAAACAGGGGATGAGCTGGAGATGTCTCTGCCTTGGTCCTTTCACTATTGGCTGCTACTTCCCGGCGGATGTCAGGTGGTGCAATACCGGCTAAGCAGTGTAATTTCTCCAGTGGTGTGGGTCGCAGAAACCCTGTGATAATGCGGCATGTCTCATTAAGAGCCACATCTACTGTTTTAGTGTGGTGAGATGTGTTCCACACTGGGCATGCATACTCAGCAGCAGAGTAGCATAGCGCAAGGGCAGATGTCTTCACTGTGTCTGGTTGTGATCCCCAGGTTGTGCCAGTCAGCTTTCGTATGATGTGGTTTCTAGCGCTTTTTGTTTGATGTTCAGGCAGTGCTTCTTGTAGGTCAGAGCACGGCCCAAAGTGACTCCCAGGTATTTGGGTGCGCTGCAATGCTCCAGTGGGATTCCTTCCCAGGTAATCCTCAGAGCTCGGGATGCTTGTCTGTTCTTAAGGTGAAAGGCGCATGTCTGTGTTTTAGATGGATTAGGGATCAGTTGGTTTTCCCTGTAATAGGCAGTAAGAGCACCTAGAGCTTCGGAGAGCTTCTGTTCAACCATCTCAAAACTCCCTGCTTGAGCAGTAATGGCACGATCATCAGCATAGATGAAACTCTCTGTCCCTCTGGCAGTGGCTGGTCATTTGTGTAGATGTTGAACATGGATGGAGCAAGCACGCTCCCCTGAGGCAGGCCGTTCTTCTGTTTCCGCCATCTGCTTCTCTGGCCCTGGAACTCAACAAAAAAGCTCCTGTTTTGTAGCAGGTTTCCTATGAGGCGGGTGAGGTGGTAGTCCTTTTTGATATTATACATTTTTCTCAGGAGGAGGCGGTGGTTCACAGTATCATAGGCTGCTGACAAGTCTATGAAGACAGCTCCTGTGATCTGCTGCCTTTCAAAGCCATCTTCTATGTGCTGAGTCAGGTTCAGCACTTGCGATGTGCAGCTTTTGCCTTTTCTGGCTTGAGAAAGTGGACACGATGGGTGAGGGACTCTGGCAACTGTGTTTCAAAAAGTAACTTTTCCAAGCTCTGCCTCGCAGAAAAAAATCAACCCCACATCTGCCGTTCCGAGCTCCTTGGGGAGTAGATAAGATAAAATCACATGAAGTAGATTGAGCTGGCAATGGTTACCCAATCTGTTTCTTAGCTCAAAGGGATTTTCCCATCGTCACTAATCTTCACCGCTCCTAGCCAACATAAGATATGAATGCTGAATGCCCAGGAGAAATGGTGCAGCCATTTAAAACTACAATGTACTGAGATTCAACTTTCGAAAGAGATTTTTATTTCTTAACTGCATTTCAACACTAGAATACATAGATAAAGGCAGTATATATAATGCTATATACTCACCTTCAGTGTTTTAAAAATGTTTGTTTAGATAGATAGATAAATTTTATTATGGTTCGGAGACCCTTATGACACTGTAGCATACAAGTTATACGGGTAATATTTGTTAAGGTATTCAAATGCCCAAGGCAGGCTGTTTTAGCACAGAAAAAGAGATCAATAATCTCTCTTATGCAATTCATTCATTCTGTGATTTAGTCATTACTAGACGTCCCCTGTCATGCGTTGCTGTGGCCCACATGGGGGTTCTGTGCGGGAGGTTTGGCCCAATTCTATCGTTGGTGGGGTTCAGAATGCTCTGTGATTGTAGGTGAACTATAAATCCCAGCAACTATAACTCCCAAATGTCAAGATTCTGTTTTCCCCAAATTCCACCAGTGTTCACATTTGGGCATATTGAGTATTCGTGTAGAGTTTGGTCCAGATCCATCATTGTTTGAGTCCATAGTGATCTCTGGATGTAGGTGAACTACAACTCCAAAACCAAAGGACACTGCCCACCAAACCCTTCTGTTGGCCATGGGATAACTCTGTGCCAAGTATGGATCAATTCCATAGTTGGTGGTGTTCAGAATGCTCTTTGATTGTAGGTGAACTATAAATCCCAGCAACTAAAACTCCCAAATGACGGAATCAATTTTTTTTTAGTGAAGGGCATACATTGGGTTGTTAGGTATCTTGTGTCCAAATTTGGTGTCAATTTGTCCAGTGGTTTTTGAGTACTGTTAATCCCACAAACAAACATTACATTTTTATTTATATAGATTTTTTCACATATGTAGTTCCATGCCTCATCACAAATTTAAAGCAAATATTTCAATTCACAATGGATCTACTGAAGTTAATAGGACTAATATGTGATGTGCCAGGAGCTTTGGAGAAGTATTGTGTCTTCATACTTTTCCAGTATGTTTTGGCGCAAAATTGGGGGGGGGGGGGGGGGGAGGCAGTGACCATACCCCTCATGGGTGGAAGGACGGCCCCGGGCCAAATTACCTGTCCGAACGCATCTCCCCCTATGAAACATCGCGGATATTAAGATCCTCTGGGGAGGCCCTGCTTTCCGTCCCACCATTGTCACAGGCACAATTGGTGGGGACGAGAGATAGGGCCTTCTCGATGACTGCTCCCCGGCTATGGAACCCCCTTCCTGGTGAGATCAGATCGGCCTCCTGTCCTTTAGAAGGATGGTAAAAACTTGACTGTGGGACCAAGCTTTTGGGACAGAGCAATAAAGCGGCAATAGGAAAGATGACCAGGCCAATTAGATTTGACGCTGATGACTAGGACGTCATTCCATGTCTCATCACTAATTTAAAGCAAATTTGATAGAACCTAAACCTAAACCTGAAACTACAACCAATATCTGGTTGTGAAATCAGTAAATGAAACAGAGGTTGGATAAGTTACTTTGAAGGGAGAGGGACTACAGTGTGCGGTTTTAAATGGAGCCTCCACCACACTCCGGGGCAGAGAGTTCCACTTCTGAACGGCTCTCACAGTCAGGAAGTTCTTCCTCATGTTCAGATGGAATCTCCTTTCTTGTAGTTTGAAGCCATTGTTTCGTGTCCTAGTCTCCAGGGAAGCAGAAAACACGCTTGCTCCCTCCTCCCTCTGGCTTCCTCTCACATATTTATACATGACTATCATATCTCCTCTCAGCCTTCTCTTCTTCAGGCTAAACATGCCCAGCTCCTTAAGCCGCTCCTCATAGGGCTTGTTGTAGGGTATGTGAATTTGTGTCCCGGCATTGAATGTTTGACTTGGCCACGGTAGTCCATGACTTGGCCACGGTAGTCCACGCTCTGGTTACATCCCGTTTAGACTACTGCAATGCTCTCTACGTGGGGTTGCCTTTGAAGACAGCTCGGAAAGCTTCAACTAGTCCAACGCTCGGCAGCCATGATACTAACAGGAGCGGAGCGCAGGGAGCATACAACTCCTCTGTTGCACCAGCTCCACTGGCTGCCAGTTTGCTACCGGGCACAATTCAAAGTGCTGGCTTTAGCCTATAAAGCCCTAAACGGTTCTGGCCCAACCTACCTATCCGAACGTATCTCGGCCTATCAGCCCACCAGGACCCTAAGATCTTCTGGGGAGGCCCTGCTCTCTATCCCGCCTGCTTCACAGGTGCGGCTGGCGGGGACGAGAGACAGGGCCTTTTCTGTGGTGGCCCCTCGGCTATGGAACGCCCTTCCCATGGAGGTAAGATCAGCCCCCTCGCTGATGGTGTTCCGAAGAAGATTAAAAACCTGGATGTTCGAACAGGCATTTGGTTAATCGGTGCAATGAATGTGATGATTACAGGAATGGTAATATGGACGACGAAACTGGATCACGATTTTAGTCATGAGATGCATTGGGTTGTTATTGTTGTGTCAATATTGTGTATTATGCTTTTATGGTTTTAAATTGTATATTGTTGACTGTTGTACCTTTGTTGTAAACCGCGTTGAGTCGCCTGTTAGGCTGAGAAACTGCGGTATACAAGTAAATAAATAAATAAATAAATAAATAAATAAATATATATATGCTGTGCTCCGCCCTCAGTCCCCTTCGGGGTGAGAAGGGCGGAATATAAATGTTTTAAATAAATAAATAAATAGATAACCCCCCCCCCCCCCCATATTTAGTTCTATGTGTACATGAGCCACAGGTTAGTAGAAACTTTGAGGTTAACTTCACAATAATATATACTGTGATCAGCTTTTCCTCAATGCAGGGTGCTTTAAAAGACAAAATTCCAGTAATAAATTATACTATATGATCTTTCTGATGACATAGAAGTTACATCACTTTCTAAAGACCTAACTCCCTAAATTATTAAACCTTGAAGATTTGTTTTTAGGAAGGCAGTACAAGAAACAACACAAATCTCATAGGGTGGGGCACAGCAATTTATTGGATAGTTGATTGTAGTCCTCGAGTCCCCTTTAACTCAGTGATACTTCGACTGGGAGTCTGTCTCTTTCGAATTCCTTTGGGGCTTGCATAGCGTTTCCATGTCTATTTACAGCCTAGGAAAATTCATTGAGATGCATGAACCGTATTGCTGGGTTTTTCCACTGACCCAGGATGCCCGGGGCCTTGCAGAAAGGGTTCAGTGTGACGTTGATTTTCTCCAAAGCCAAAACTGTATTTCACTCAAAATTTATACATGCCTGGAAAAAGAGTCGTATTCATCTTGACTTGTGTGGAGAGAAAACCAGGTAAATCATAAGTATGTTTAACTTTTTGTAGCACTTCAGAAACCTTTGCAAAGAGCACTGTTCTCAAGAATGGGATATAGGCAGCATGTGCCGTTGCATCGGAAGACATATAAAGCTTTTGGATTGGCTCAGCTAGATACAAATAGCTTTATGCTCAGAAAAAAAATATTGTTGGAGGTGGGAAAGTAGCAATGCTGACAAGAGGTTTCTGCACACTGTGGTCCCTTTCCCCTCAAAGTAACTTATCCAACCTCTGTTTCATTTACTGATTTCACAGCCAGATATTGGTTTTAGTTTCAGGTTTAGGTTCTATCAAAACGCAGTAGAAACTCTGGGTTGTGAAACATCCATGTTCTGGTACAGCTGTACCAGGCGCTCCAACTTTATTTGCTTTGTATTAAATGTTTGCTTGCAATCCTAGGCTTGGGATTCTGCAGAAGGGTGGCTTCCTGTTAAAGTTTGCAGTTATAGGGCAGACCACCTGTCCATCATCCTTAGGTTCTCTAGTCCTGCCCCTTTTGGGTTTAGAGAACGGAAGGGGGCCATTTTTAGTTAGTCTCAGCAAGGATAGCTAATGTACAGGATGTGTCCAGGTTCTCCTGTGCAAAAGCTTCAACCTTTAAGACTTCCTGGGGGAGAACAGTCTTAAGAGCATCTAAAGATTCCCAAAGGTTCCCAGGGAAACAGCCTTACAGCCCCGAGGAATTTCGGAGTGAATAACAGCTTTAAACATCAAGAACTCCAGCTAAGTGACTACAGGCCTACTGGTAGGTCCACTCGGTTTTGAGACGCAGTTCAGCCCGGTAGTGGATCCACATCAGTTAGGTTTAGGTTCACAGCCTGGGAGGAGCTAGAAAGGGATTTTCCTTTAAAGTAAAGCAAAGAAACAGTTGGAAGCCACCAGTTGCTTAAAGCCTGGAAGCATTTGTTTAACCTTTGAAGACAAAAGAAGTTTCTGTTTGATTGTTCATCAATAAAGACTTTGTTGTATTTCTCAAACCCTCTAAAGACTGTTTATGGGGGGGAAATCTCTAAGAGCTTCTCTTCGGGGGCCCTGGTTTCCTGTTGGGCTCAAGTTGCACATCCTGTTTTAAAAGCACTTCATTACAGGCCCAGCGGCGACAGAACAATCCATCTTGAGTCCAGACTGAAGTACGTGTGTCCACAGCCATGGCCTGAATAGACACTGATACTTCTAAATATTCAGCCTTGGTTGTATGGAGCAGGTAGTTTAGCCTTCCCTTTGAAAGTTGACTTCCTCCAATCATTTCTATTTGTACAGGGTGAGGCAGCATAACTTCCTTTTTGCAAAACTTAATAAAACCCATTGTATGAATCAGATTTTTTTTTTATTATAATGTAGGCACATACCTAAAGTTTTGTTTTACGTAGTTTTGAAGATCAAATTAGGTAGGTGACATTTCCCATTCTCTGTACACTGAGTAAACTGATTTCTGGCGTTTGTTATGACTCTTGCCAGCATAGTAGGCATGATAGTAGGCAACACCTGATGAGGAGATGGAAGTCAACTCTTTTTTTAATTTTCTCTTATTTTTATTTTTTACTCTTTTTTCTCCTTTTTATCTTTTTTGTTATTTTCTCTTTTAAGTATTTTTTTGTTTTTGTATTTTTCCTGTTTTTGGGATTTTTGGATATTTGGAACCCTGGGGGGTGGGGGGTGGTACTTTTTATATTTTCCTACTGTTCTATCTTCTTTCAAATATTCACCCTCTTTCGTTGTAATTTTCTAATACTTTAATAAAAACTATTTCAAAAAAAATATTGTAGGGTCCTTGGATGGTTCACAGAAACATGGGATTTCAAAAAAACCCATAGAAAAAATCACAAGGGGCCAAAACTAACAAAATGAAGTTCAACAGTGACAAATGCAATATACTCCACTTAGGCAGAAAAAATGAAATGCAAAGATACAGAATGGGGGACAATGCCTGGCTTGAGAGCAGTATGTATGAAAAAGATCGTGGAGTCCTCGTGGACAACAAGTTAAACATGAGCCAACAATGTGATGTGGCGGCAAAAAAAGCCAATGGGATGTTGGCCTACATCAATAGGAGCATAGTATCTAGATCTAGGAAAGTCATGCTATCCCTCTATTCCGCCTTGGTTAGACCACACCTGGAATATTGTGTCCAATTCTGGGCACCACAATTCAAGAGAGATATTGACAAGCTGGAATGTGTCCAGAGGAGGGCGACTAAAATGATCAAGGGTCTGGAGAACAAGCCCTATGAGGAGCGGCTTAAGGAGCTGGGCATGTTTAGCCTGAAGAAGAGAAGGATGAGCGGAGATATGATAGCCATGTATAAATATGTGAGAGGAAGTCACAGGGAGGAGGGAGCAAGCTTGTTTACTGCTTCCATGGAGATTAGGACAAGGAACAATGGCTTCAAACTACAAGAGAGGAGATTCCATCTGAACATGAGGAAGAACTTCCTGACTGTGAGAGCCGTTCAGCAGTGGAACTCTCTGCCCCGGAGTGTGGTGGAGGCTTCTTCTTTGGAAGCTTTTAAACAGAGGCTGGATGGCCATCTGTCAGGGGTGATTTGAATGCAATATTTCTGCTTCTTGGCAGGGGGTTGGACTGGATGGCCCATGAGATCTCTTCCAACTCTTTGATTCTATGATTCTAGGATACTATGAGGTTTCTGCACACTGTAGTCCCTCTCCCCTCAAAGTAACTTATCCAACTTCTATTTCATTTACTGATTCCACAGCCAGATATTGGTTTTAGTTTCAGGTTTAGGTTCTATCAAAAAGCAGTAGAAACCCTGGGTTGTGAAACATCCATCTTGAGTCCAGACTGAAGTATGTGTGTCCACAGCCATGGCCTGAATAGACACGGATACTTCTAAATATTCATCCTTGATTGTATGGAGCAGGCAGTTAAGCCTTCTGGCACCTATTTATTTTATTTATTTCAAAGTTTTATATACCGAGCTTCATAAGAGGGACTCAGCCCGGTTTCCAACCATAAAAACACATACAATCGGTAAAATATCAAAATACACATTACAATAAAACATTAAAAAAGCACATATATTTAAAACTACAGTGGTCAGTTGTCACACTAAAATCGAATATACACAGTCTTCCATCCAGATCATTGTCTCATTCTTCGAAAGCCTGTCTCCACAACCATGACTTCACCTGTTTCCTGAATGTCAGGATTGTTGGGGCGGTTCTAACCTCTGGCGGGAGAGAGTTCCAGAGTCGCGGGGCCACTACCGAGAAGGCCCTGTCCCTTGTCCCCACCAGCCGCGCTTGTGAGGCCGGCGGGACCGAGAGCAGGGCCCCTCCAGACGATCTTAGTAATCTTGATGGTTCGTAGGGGAGAATACGTTCGGAGAGGTAAACTGCATGGAATTCTCTTCCCTTTGAAAGTTGACGTCCTCCAATCATTTCTATTTGTATATACATTTTGAAAATGTATCTGTGTTTTGCAAGCACTCCCTATGTTGAACAACCTAGTACCCATTTCAAGGTCACTATAGATATTGTATTTTAATGTTTTGTATTGTTTATATTGCAGACTTGCTTCATCATTATTGTTCTTGGCTGTGGAGTCTTCCGATTTAAGCGCCGAATGAAAAATTGTAAATGAATTAAAAATAAAACTGAAGGTCAAATGCTCCATTTAACACTTCAATTCTGAATGTGAACATTTACGGCATGATTCAGTTATGACTGCTTTGTTTTAGCTTTGCTGGCATCTCTTAATTGTTTTGTTCCTGGCAGGCATCAAATATGAATTGTCATATGTTGGGAACAATCAAATGTTGTCAAATGAACAAAGCGTTATGTCACATCAGTTGCCAAACTGTGTGAAACAGTAAAGACAACTGCAGTGTCAACTATCAACAAAACAAAATAAAACCAAGTACTTGTTAAATATCACACAGCAAGCAAGAACTGGATTGATTTCAGGGTTTTCAGCTTGAAGAGTATAAGCCAATGAAGCCCTTTCATACTCCATATTTATAATGCAACATTCTTAGGACTTCTAATGCTTGTTGCCTCTCCAAACATTTCTATACACTTGAAATACGGGGCCCAAACAGAGCCCCACAGAACCCATCAGACGATGTAAGGTCATCCTATGGGTTCTGCTGAGTATGTCTGCCCTGTTTGGCATAGGTCTGCCTATACAAAGCAGGTGAACATAGCATTGAATGAAACATGCAGAATAATCACAGGATGTCTGATCTGGTCACGGTGGTCCATGCTCTTGTTACATCCCGAATAGACTACTGCAATGCGCTCTACGTGGGGTTGCCCTTGAAGACTGTTCGGAAACTTCAACTAGTCCAGCGAGCGGCGGCCAGATTGCTCACCGGAGCGACATATAGGGAGCATACCACCCCCCTGCTGTGCCAGCTCCACTGGCTGCCGATTCAGTTCCGAGCACAATTCAAGGTGCTGGTTTTGACCTACAAAACCCTGTACGGTTCCGGTCCAGTGTATCTGTCCGAAAGTATCTCCCTCTACGTCCCACCTCGGAGTCTGAGATCATCTGGGGAGGCGCTGCTATCGACCCCACCACTGTCACAAGTGAGGCTGGTGGGGACGAGGAGCAGGGCTTTCTCAGTGGTGGCCCCTCACCTGTGGAACTCACTCCCGGGGGAAATCAGGGCATCATCATCCCTCCTCGCCTTTAGGAGAAGGGTGAAGACTTGGTTATGGGACCAGGCCTTTGGGCACTCTGGCAATTAAATCAGACAACCAGGCGAGTAAGACCAGCAGGATTGATGAAGTGGAACGTAAAACTAGATCTATGAGTAGCGAACGCTGACCATGTAAGAGGAGAAATTGGGTTTGTATTTGGTTTTATTGATTTTATTGATTTTATGGTTATAATGTATATTGGTTGTTAACTGTGTATTGATGTAATTTTGTGTTTGATTGTCTTTATGATGCAGGCATCAAATTGTGCCTTTGCTTTTGTAAGCCGCCCTGAGTCCCCTTCGGGGTGAGAAGGGCAGGGTAAAAGAACCCCAAATAAATAAATAAATAAATAAACCCACACCTGTTGATAAACTCTACAAGCTAGCTGGCATTGCCCCCTCCCCCCGATGTGCGATGGGAAGTGGCTGCTAAATGTGAGAGAAATAAGGTTGAACACTCTGAAAGCCACCCACTACATGGCTACCAGCCTCCTCGCAGTAGACTCAAATCAAGGAATGGGCTTTATGAGAACTACCACTCCTCTTGGCATCCCTCCAGCAACAGCAAGGGTATCCCTCTGGGCAGCTAATCCAGGAAATCCCAACTGGATGCCCCCCCCCCCACAAGGGTCTTCCTCCGGGGCAAACCAAGAATGGTCAACTTGGAAGCCCCTGAACAGACTCAGAAGTGGAGTGGACAGATCAAAAGACAACCTGGCAAAATGGCACTACCTAAAAGAATCCCCCATCTTGTGTGACTGTAGAGCCGAACAGGCAACTCCGCATCTGTATGCTTGTCCACTATGCCCTGCCTCATGTACAGAGGAAGAATTGTTGGAGGCTACAGACAATGCCATTGCTGTTGGCCATTTTTGGTCAAAAGATATTTAGCCACCTGCTCTCCTTCTATTTTTTATCAATGTTATACTAATTTATGCAATGCTTTTGATATGAAATAATAAATGGGTTCCCCATTTGAGACTGTTTATTAAGTGTGTAGGGACACAAGGATTTGAACACTGCTTCAGAACTGACTCTAGATGATTCCTGCATATAGAGATAGAACAGCAAAATTTAGGTGTGATGAGAATTTTTTTAATTTCCCCAAGTTCTTTCTGTCTTGTGACATTGTCTTGTGGGTGGCCCTTAAACGCACTCCAAAGATGCAGTTATTGCCATAAGTCTAAAGACAGCAGACAGAGTGGTAAAAATATTTATTTATTTATTTACCAGCCGTCCCCTGCCACGCGTTGCTGTGGCCGTCTGGTGATCTGGAAAATAAAGTAATGGTTTCTAATATATGTAATTTCTTTATGCTTGTGGGTAAGCAGCATTCCTTGTTGTTTCTATGTCAGTGTTGATGTGGAGATTGTCTGGTTTGCAACTCTGGAACATGCGACATATCATAGTCCTTCTTTAGGGGTCTCTTTCAAATCTATGATACTATATCTTTCTCTGTGTGTGAATCTATCTATCTATATCTATGGCTGGCTGGCTCTTTGTCAGGAGGGGTTTGATTACGTTTTCTTGCCCTGGTGAAGGGAGTTGGACTGGATGGCCTTAAGTATGGAGGTTCTGTGTGAGAAGTTTGTCCCAATTCTGTCGTTGGTGGGGTTCAGCATGCTCTTTGATTGTAGGTGCACTATAAATCCTAGAAACTACAACTCCCAAATGTCAGGGTCTATTTCCTCCAAACTCCACCAGTATTCACATTTTGGCATATGGAATATTTGTGCCAAGTTTGGTGCAGATCCATAATTGTTTGAGTCCGAAGTGCTCTCTGTATGTAGGTAAACTACAACTCCCAAACTCGTGTAGTATTTTCTGTTGGTCATGGGAGTTCTGTGTCCCAAGATTGGTTCAATGCCATAATTGGTGGAGTTCAGAATGTTCTTTGATTGTAGGTGAACTATAAATCCCAGCAACTACAATTCCCAAATGACAAAATCATTTTTTTTTTGAGTGAAGGACATACATTGGGTTGTTCGGTGTCTTGTATCCAAATTTGGTGTCAATTGGTAAACTGATTTTAGATAGATAGATAGATAGATAGATAGATAGATAGATAGATAGATAGATAGAATGCCATTTCTGGGTTGTCACAAGATAAAGTACTTCTTCTACGGAGAAGTTTTTTTTTAAATGAACAGAGAGAAAATGGGGGAAGCTTCCACTTTTCCATGTGATGTAAAAGCAAACAGCTTATTCATGTGGAAACTAGGAGTGTATGAATCCTTTCTGTTTTCGTTTTGAATTTTGTGTGCCCCCTGTTCTGTTTTTTGGGAAGATTCCAGGACATTAGGAGGGGTGTCATTTGGATTTGTAATTCAGAACCCTGAGTTCAGTTTCCATTTTGGGAAGAATCTTCCGGAAAATAGAGCTGGGGGGAGAGGGGAGGGCACCTCAAAACAGAACAAAACCAGAACGGATTCTATGCTGTTTCACACAGACCTAGCAGAAACATGAGAAGGAAAACATGTGAAAGTTCTCTGGATCCTTTGGTGACAAAGCAGCAAGAAACGCAACACTAAGAAGACACACACACCCTCCTCCATGGGATGAAGTCCTAAATGCATCTCACGGGATCCTGAGGTTTGTAGTTTGGAGGGTAGAAGCCATAGATGGAAACAGCAAGCATTTGACAAGCAAGAGCCAGGCATCCATGATATTACAGTGCATCTTTTAAAACAGCTACATGCACAAAATATGTGAAGATTTTGAGAATTCTAGATATTTACCCTCATCCCAAACACTGTGTGTGTTTAGATCCTGACTTGATGTTGAAGTCATCTTGTCTGTGTAATATCTAACGCCTCTTCCACACAGCTGTATAAAATCCACATTGAACTGGATTATATGGCAGTGTGTTGTTCATTTGTTCAGTCGCTTCCGACTCTTTGTGACCTCATGGACCAGCCCACACCAGAGCTCCCTGTTGGCCATCACCACCCCCAGCTCCTTCAAGGTCAAGCCAGTCACTTCAAGGATCCCATCCATCCGTCTTGCCCTTGGACGATCCCTCTTCCCTTTTCCTTCCTTTTCCCCCAGAATCATTGTCTTCTCTGAGCTTTCCTGTTTTCTCATTTGTTCTATATGACTATGTAATTTTAATTAATATTACTGTTTAATTGTTATGTAATGGATTTTATATTGCTATTTTATATTGTTGTTTTGATACTGTTGGCATTGAATTGTTGCCTTTGTTAGCCGCCCTGAGTCCCCCCTCGGGGGTGAGAAGGGCGGGGTAGAAATGGTCTAAATAAATAAATAAATACATACATAAATAAATAATGTGGCCAAAATAGTTCATCTTTGCCTCTAATTTTTTTATTTTTTAATTAATTTCTTCATACAGATAACAAAACAATACAATATGAACCGTAGCCATCTAAAAGATAACATAAAAACTGTTTGCAATCTTTATGGCTGGGATACAGGTTCCAATTGTGACTCCCTTTACCGTATATCTTAATTAATTACCCCTTTAAACGCTCCATACCACCCACCCTTACCACCCTCTTCCCACCTCCCTCCCACCCCCTATCTGGGTTACTTGAATCAATACATCGATTTAATTGTCTGGAAGGCCTGATTTAAAGTTCTGTACCTATCTTTTCCTTCCGTTTTGTCGATTAAACAAGACCATTTCCTATGCCAATCTTGTCTTGACTGAATATTCAAATATTTATTTTTCTTTTCATGTATGAAATCATTAATTAAATATTCAGAGAGATACGACCACCCAGGTTTGCAGGTCCCACCTTGTTTTATCTTTCTAACCTCTGGCGATTGTGGCATGAATAGCGGCTATCATAAATTTTAATATATCTGACCATTCGTTGTTCCCCTCCTTTACCTCTATGTTGAGGGACAAAAATCGAGCTTTATCCCAATATAGTTTTTGCTCTATTATTTCCTCTATTACTTCTCTAACAGTATTATAGTATTTTTGGATTTCAGAGCAGTCGCACCACATGTGTGAAAAAGATACCAATTTGGTATCTTTGCCTCTAATATCCTTCCCTCCAATGAGCAGTTGGGCTTTATTTCCTGAAGTATGGACTGGTTGGATCTTCTGGCAGTCCAAGGCACTCTCAGAACTTTCCTCCAACACCACAATTCAAAAGCATATATCTTCCTTTGCTCAGCCTTCCCTATGGTCCAGCTCTCACATCCATAGGTTAGTACAGGGAATATAATTGCTTTGACTATGCGGATATTAATTGCCAGTGTGATGTCTCTTCACTTTTATATCGAGATTGGACATTGCTCTCCTCCCAAGAAGTAAGCGTCTTTTCTGGCTGCAGTCTGCACGTGCAGTAATCTTTGCATCTAGAAATACAAAGTCTGTCACTGCCTACACGTTTTCTCCCTCTATTTGCCAGTTATCAATTATCTGGTTGCAATAATCTTGTTTTTTTTTAATGTTTAGATGCAACCAGCTTTTGTGCTTTCTTCTTTCACCTAGATCAGAAGGCTCCTCAGCTCCTTCTCACTTTTGACCATCAAAGTGGTATCATCTGCATATCTAAGGCTGTTCATGTTTCTTCCAGGAATTTTTACCCCAGCCTTGCATTCATCAAGCCCCGCACATCGCATGATGTGTTCTGCATACAAGTTGAATAGGTTGGGTGAGAGTATACAACCCTGCCATACGCCTTTCCCAATCTTGAGCCAGTCTGTTGTTCCATGGTTCGTTCTTACTGTTGCTACTTGGTCCTTATACAGATTCCTCAGGAGAGAGATAAGGTGATTTGGTATGCTCATACCACCAAGAACTTGACACAATTTATTATGATCCACACAGTCAAAGGCTTTAGAATAGTCAATAAAACAGAAATAGATGTTTTTTTCTGAAATTCTCTGCCTTTCTCCATTATCCAGTGGATATTGGCAATTTGGTCTCTTGTTCCTGGCAGTGTGGACTCAGATAATCCAGTTCAAAGCAGATATTGTGGATTATCTGCATTGATATTCTGGGTTATATGGCTGTGTGCAAGGGCCCTGAGATTGGATGCTGCGAGTCCACAGACATTCAACAGCTCTCTAGCAAGTGATGCTGTGGTTTTAGGTTTGAGTGTTTGAGGACCGGGACATCCGTAGGAATACCAAGGTGCTTGTTTATAGAACTATTGTCCTCCCAACCCTGCTATATGCCTGTGAGACGTGGACTGTCTACAGACGTCACATGCAACTCCTGGAACGATTCCATCAGCACTGCCTCCGGAAAATCCTGCAAATCTCTTGGGAAGACAGGCGGACAAACGTCAGCGTGCTGGAAGAAGCAAAGACCACCAGCATTGAAGCAATGGTCCTCTGCCATCAACTCCGCTGGACCGGCCACGTTGTCCGGATGCCCGACCACCGTCTCCCAAAGCAGTTGCTATACTCCGAATTCAAGAATGGAAAATGGAATGTTGGTGGACAGGAAAAGAGATTTAAAGATGGGCTCAAAGCCAAACTTAAAAACTCTGGCATAGACACTGAGAACTGGGAAGCCCTGGCCCTTGACCGCTTCAGTTGGAGGTCAGCTGTGGCCAGCAGTGCTGCAGAATTTGAAGTGGCACGAATGGAGGGCGAAAGGGAGAAGCATGCCAAGAGGAAGGCTTGTCAACCCAACCCCGACCGAGACCGCCTTCCACCTGGAAACCAATGCCTTCACTGCGGAAGAAGATGCAGAGCAAGAATAGGGCTCCACGGCCACATACGGACCCACAAGAATACTGGAAGACAATCATCCTTGGAAAACAAGGGATCGCCTAAGTAAGTAAGGTTTTAGGTTTCACCCCGAGTAACCTCTAGAAGTGCTAAGAGCAAGAAAAGCAGGAAGATTTGACCATCCATTTTTGAAATCCAGCTGTGAACTTAGAACTGTCTCCTTCCTAGGAAAGCTAGATCAAAGTTGCACAGATGAGTGTAGAGATGGATGTGCCCAGGTATGATACAAAGCAATGAAACAAAACATTTGAGGGAGCTGGTTCTGACCTTTCTTATCAATCCGAGACTGCTTACATCCTGAAACACATTTCCCCCTCCAAGGGGACTAGTAAAACCGCAGTTAGCAACTCTAATCAAAACATATCCCAGGGAGAATTAGCCTTCCGGAAGACTCAAGGCACCTATTAATGTTCAAAATAGATCCCATGATTGAAATTGTTCCCATTGTAGGTGAAACAAATTATAGTTCATACTGGAGGCTAATGCAGTGCCAAATTAGGTATTTTGAAGAACGTGACAAGCCCTGTTTTGCAGAAGTCTGACTCATTTCCTGGTTTCATTTCTTTTTCATAAGCTTCACAAACTGTGGAATATTTTGGAAATTTTACCCCCTCTTCCTTCCTGATGTTTCTCAGCCCTTAAATACCAGAATAGCACTACAGCAGGGGCTGAGATTTTAATTGGAACACATCTGTCTAGAAGAGAAAGGGGAGATATCTGATGAACATAGTTTCCAAGTCTACTCAGCCCAGTATCTTGAAATTATATGTCTGCCAACATTTTGAGGGTGATTATTTGTACTCTGAAGAGCAGCTAATATGGCAAGATGCCTTCTGGTCTTGCCAGACTAAGATATGACCTTGACCTTATGTTCTAGACTGAGAGCAACAGAGCTCTATTTATATATTTTCTTCTTCTTTGTTAAACTGAATGACCAATATAGCCAGTGACAATAGCTGCATGCTTCCATGGGAGTCCACCTCAGGATAGGAAATTAGCACAACATGGACCCTGAAAGCTATTGAAATAATTTCCAAGGGCTCCCAAGGGTTTTCGGTCAATCCTCTCAGAAGACCAAAAGTAAAAATGTCAGCTGTGTGGGAGAGGACATTTTTTGCATTTGCCCCATGATGTAGAATACTTTCTTTTAAGATGAGAGTTTTTCTCATTCCCACAGTTTTAAAAGCGACATAAAGCTTGTTTATATTGGGTTGTTGTAGGTTTTTTCGGGCTATATGGCCATGGTCTAGAGGCATTCTCTCCTGACGTTTCGCCTGCATCTATGGCAAGCATCCTCAGAGGTAGTGAGGTCTGTTGGAACTAGGAAAAAGGGTTTATATATCTGTGAAATGACCAGAGTGAGACAAAGGGCTCTTGTCTGCTGGAGCTAGGTGTGAATGTTTCAACTGACCACCTTGATTAGCATATAATGGCCTGACATTGCCTAGAGCTGTGATGGTCAACCTATGACACACGTGTCAGCACTGACACGCATGGCTATTTTTTGATGACACGCAGACACATGCAGCCGCATACAGAGAAGTACACCTTATAAGAGCCAATCTAATTCCATCCTTAAATTTGTAAAAGGCTCTACAAATTTAACATCTGCACATTTGAGCATTGTTCACTCCATAACTCGGCATGGATTATATATTTTTCTTATTTAAACTATAAATATTGCAAAATTATGGTGTGTTTTTCTCTCTCGAAGTGATACCCCACCCTAGTTATGCTCAGGTTTTTGGGGAATTTTGACACACCAAGCTCAAAAGGTTGCCCATCACTGGCCTAGAGCACACTTTGTTGAGAGGTGATTAGATGTTGAAACATTCACACCTAGCTCCAGCAGAGTCCTTTGCCCCACCCTGGTCATTCCACAGATATATAAACCCATTTTCCTATTTCCAACAGACCTCACTACCTCTGAGGATGCTTGCCATAGATGCAGGCGAAACGTCAGGAGAGAATGCCTCTAGACCATGGCCATATAGCCCGAAAAAACCTACAACAACCCAGTGATTCCAGCCATGAAAACCTTCGACAATACCTTGTTTATATTTGTGAAGCTTTGTTGGTGTCATGTTCAGTCTCTCTGCAGTTGAGAGAAAGGGTAGGCGACTGCTAGTGTTATGTATGGACATTTCTAAGATGAAGTAATGAGAGAGCCTCAAGGCCTCAAGTCTTGTATAAGGAGAGCTTTCAGTTTGAGGGAGAATATTAAGAGCAATTGAGAGTTAGGTTGGATCTACACTGCCATATAATCCAGACAATCAAAGCAGACAATACACATTATTTGTTTTGAACTGGATTATTTGAGTCTACACTGCCATATAATCCAGTCAAAGCATATAATCTGGATTTTATATGGTAGTGTAGATGCAGTCCTAGACCATTTTCTCAATGCATGGCCTGTGTGATTAAGCCACTATGCAGGTAGTGAGATCTGAGGTGACCACCCTCCAAAAAAAACCAAAACAACTCTGTAAAAGATAGTTCAAAATTCCTAGTTTTATCAAGAACACCAGGCTGGAATGATTCCACAATCCCCTATCTCTCCCCCATGTGGGAACCTAAGGCTTTTTCCATGGTCCCATGGCCCCACATGGCAACGCCCCTGTAACCCAAACTTTATGAACTTTTTGGAACTTTAGTCAACTTTTGACGGACTTTGGAATTCTCAGACACCCTTTGCCAAACCCCGGTGAATCGTTCATGATTTTCGCAACTCTTTATGAACTTTTGATGGACTTTGGAGGGAGGGAAGGCTGACATGGTTCCCTCTTGACTTTGCATGATTTATCCATTATGGATTCTTGTATGTTCCCCTTCCCCATACCATTATATGTGAGTATGTCTTCATTTTGAAAAATGAAGGAAAAGCCACCTTCTTCATGAACCCAGCACCTCATGGCTCCAGGAAGCATTTCTCAATTTCCTGAACCAGTAAATCCCTAGACAAAGGACTCAACCAGAAACTCATTACATGAACAATAGATAAATGGTTCTTATCCAACCAGATCTCAGAGGGCAAAAGCTAGTCCATCTGGAAAGATAAGACCTATGGGCGTCTAAATCACCCAGCACAAAGGGTGTCTACCTGTCTGCGAGGAATTAGAATTTCACCACAGTTTCGTTTTCATTGTGCCAACCAACTGGCCAAAACCAGCTTCCAACTCCATCCACTCGACATATGGGTAACCGCCCCCGCCTTACACTTGGACAAAATGTCCATTTACTTACTCATGCTCTAAAAACTAACCCTTTTTGGAAGTGTTATTGGGCCTCTTTAGGTTTTCCAGCGTTATTCAGTGGTATGCTACCAGGGTTTATGCTTACTTATGGTTTAATGTATCCACATGTGTGTGTTTGTGTCTTGGAACGTGTCCGCAGTGGATATATGAGTACAGGTGCCATTTGCAGGATACATTGAGTTCAGTAAGAGCCCAACCATTAAATATAATGGTTTAGTTCCAGTTCAGCATCAGCTGTGATTCAAATTTAGTACTGATTTCCAAAGCAGTATAGAATGTTAGCCGTAACCTAGAAACACTCCTGGGAATGCATAAAATAAATTATTTCTTAACAACCTAAGAACACTTAGAATAAAATTAGTTACACTTTTTCATGTGTGCTCTTTAATTACAGTAAACAGCATTTGTACTTTACGAAGCTGCAAGACTTCATCTTGCCTTGAGCTTTCAAGCTCATCAAGAGAAGCCGACAAGCCCTAAATGTGTAGAAATTCTCACAGATATACTTTATGTGTTTATCGTTTATCCTGGATGGACTGATTAGAAACACTTTCGTAAGCAGAAAAACATGGGCACATTTTTTATTTTTATTTTGCTTGGTGGTGAGCATGCAGCAGGTTAAGCCTTATTGTGAACCAGTAAACAGACTTCAAAAATAGTTTTGCCCCCATTTCTATTCAGCAGAAATGACAACATAATTGCTTTCCTCCAGTTAGGAAAAAAAATCTTCAATTTTGTTGCCTCTATTTGTTGTCTAGGTTGTAAAACATAGGGAGATGGTACACTGACTAACAATTTGGGGCTGATCTGGTGTCCTGAATATTGGAATGACTGGTGACCCAGTTGGGACACCCCAAACCGCTTCAGAGACAGCAGGGAGTCCCAAGTGCCCAGCAGCAACTAATACAGTTTGGTGCCTCTGGGCAGCCACCCTATGGGCCCTCCTTCTGCAGAGACCGTCACCAGCCGTGTTTCCTTCACCTTCCTTAGAATCATAGAGTTGGAAGAGACCTTGTGGGCCATCTAGTCCAACCCCCTGCCAAGAAGCAAGAAAATCACATTCAAAGAACTCCCGACAGATGGCCATCCAACCTCTGTTTAAAAACCTCCAAAGAAAGAGCCTTCTTCTTGTTGGTTAGCCAGAGTACTGTTAGCTAAAGAAGCTGAGAGAGGAGAAAGCCCTCCTATCCCATTCTCTCTCTTATCCCACTCAGTGAGCATGCACTCTGGCTGATATCAGCAAGAGCATCCACGAGAAGGTGGGTGGGATTGTCACGACGGTTTGCTGTGACACAGCGGGAGAAGAAGATGTGTGATGGCAGCAGAGGCAGCCCTAGGTAATTTTCAACGGTAAGCAAACAGTATTTTGCCCCCCACCGCACCCCAACCAATCACTGATATATATTTTCTCTTCGTGGTGGGAGTTCTGTGTGCCATATTTGGTTCAATTCCATCATTGGTGGAGTTCAGAATGTTCTTTGACTGTAGGTGAACTATACATCCCAGTAACTACAACTCGCATATGTCAAGGTCTATTTTTCCCCAAGAGCACCCCCGGGCAAAATCAACTATACTGCGAATGCTTACTTTGCGTAATGGTTGAGCCGCCCCTGGATGGCAGGGGACTTCCATCACACATCTCAAGGTCACCTGAGCCCAGGAAAATAAGACGGTAGTCAAGATAGGTGTTGCCAGTTCTGATTAGGAACCAGCCCAGCGGTCTGGCCTGCACTAACTCAGAGAAGACTGGCCTTACCCTGGATTAAGGCCGTCTTGCCAGATCAGCCCTGTGCATTTAGCTGCAGTGGGATTGATCCATACACACACAACAACCTAAGTAGTCAATGTAGATGTGGCCCTAGTCAAAAGGATCCAGAGCACCAACAGCTTTGTGATGCATTATCTCAGTCAGTATGGTGGAGTTTGCACCCCCCCCCCCAAATGTTTTGGATTTTAACTCCTGGAAATTCTAGCTGGTACGGCCAACAATAGCAGATTTCCTACATGACAGGGGTTTGGACTAGATGGCCCATGTGGTCTCTTCCAACTCTATTATTTTGTTATTCTACTAGCTGTCCCCTGCCACGTGTTGCTGTGGCCCACATGGGGGATCTGTGTGGGAGGTTTGGCCCAATTTTATCATTGATGGGGTTCAGAATGCTGTGTGATTGTAGGTGAACTATTAATCCCAGCAACTACAACTCCCTAATGTCAAGATTCTATTTCCCCCAAACTCCACCAGTGTTCACATTTAGGCATATTGAGTATTCGTGTAGAGTTTGGTCCAGATCCATCATTGTTTGAGTCCACAGTGATCTCTGGATGTAGATGAACTACAACTCCAAAACCAAAGGACACTGCCCACCAAACCCTTCCAGTATTTTCACTTGGTCATGGGAGAACTGTGTGCCAAGTTTGGTTCAATTCCATTGTTGGTGGGGTTCAGAATGCTCTTTGATTGTGGGTGAACCATAAATCCCTGCAACTACAACTCCCAAATGACAAAATTAATTGTTTTGAGTGAAGGACATACATTGGGCTGTTAGGTGTCTTGTGTCCAAATTTGGTGTCAATTCATCCAGTAGTTTTTGAGTTCTGTTTATCCCACAAACGAACATTACATTTTTTTATTTATATAGTTGATTCTATGAAGTTAGTTAAATGTTGCTGGAAAGTCAAAGATTCCCCATCGCTACTGTGTGTCATTTGTGTGTGCCTCATTTGTGCCCCAAGAATTGGGAGCAACTACTTGCATGTTCCTAAATATAGCATATATGTGTCTGTTTGTGTGTGTATATAAACCAGTCACACATTCCTAAATGCTCACAGAAGAGACATCATTTAGTTTCATTATTGTGGCTTATTGCACTATGAAGTAAAATTTTTGTGCATGTTGCCGCCTTGTCACTAAAATGGCCTCTACACAACTGCCTGCCCAGATAATGTCACACCTCAGGGAACATTGTCTTGCCATCATAATTTTATTACATGTTTCCTGTTTCTTTGGCACACACTGGCCAAATTCTGAATTCAAGCTAGAACTGATCAGCTGTTAAATTGTGTGCACCATGCAGGCATGTAGCCGGTGGGGGGGGGGGGGGGGGGGCTTGAGGGGGCTTCAGCCCCCCCCCCCCAAATTCTCATGGTGGTTCACGAAAAGTCCTTACTGGTGCATTATTTAAACTGTTATGTTTATTCATATCATGATCTGATCACCATACTCAATATATCCCATATGCATGGGGGTATTGGGGTAATGATACAAAAGGTTTGCTAGGCTAGACCCTCTTTCACTCAGACTCACCCCCCCCCCCTGAAACTCAGGCCCCCCTGAAACCCCCCCTGAAATTTTTTAGCCCCCCCCCCCCGAAACGAAATCCTGGCTACGGGTCTGGCACCATGCTTAGAGTTTCTCAACATAGTCCACATGCACCCTAAGGCAACAAGTTTACTAGTGACTCTCCACATTGCTTTTGCTTTCCATTTCCCTTCAAGTGCTAAAAATCTCTTCAGGTTTCTTGTTGCTCTGACATGTGGGATGCTACAGTTCTGCCAAAGCATCTCATTGTTCATGAGTTGAGCCTGCTATGGTTGCCTTAAGTAAAGGTAAAGGTAGCCCCCTGACATTAAGTCCAGTCATGTCTGACTCTGGGGTGTGGTGCTCATCTCCATTTCTAAGCCAAAGAGCCAGCGTTGTCCGTAGACACCTCCAAGGTCATGTGGCCGGCATGACTGCATGGAGCGCCGTTACCTTCCCGCCGGAGCGGTACCTATTGATCTACTCACATTTGCATGTTTTCGAACTGCTAGGTTGGCAGAAGCTAGGGCTGACAGCGGAAGCTCATGCCGCTCCCTGGAATTGAACCTGAGACCTTTGGATCAACAAGCTCAGCAGCTCAGTGCTTTAACCCACTGCGCCACCGGACCTTAGTGGACAATAAATGTGTGTCTCTGTTGGTGCTTCTCGGCCTTTCAGTGGGTTTTGATATTATCGACCATGGTATTCTTCTGGTACGCCTTGAGGGGCTGGGAACTGGAGGCACTGTGTTGTACTGGTTCTGGTCATACCCGTCAGGCAAGTTCCAGATGGTGGTGCTTGGGGATAGCTGCTCCTCAAAAAAAAAAAAAAAAAAGCTCTTACGTGACATCCTACAAAATGCCATTCTATTTTCATGAAACTGCTGGGAGAGATCATTTATAGACATGGGGTGGTATGTTATCACTATGCTAATGACACCCAAATATATTTCTCCATGCCTTCAGAAACAACCTCAGCTAAGGTTAGTGTATCTCCTCTTAATGAATGTCTGGAGGAGGTATTGGGTTTGATGAGGAAAAACAAGTTGAAATTGAATCTGAACAAAACAGAAATACTTGTCATTAAGGGCAGAGGCTGTCGATAGGCTCATAGCTGCAGCTAGACCGACCACTTGCTCCCTCGATCCGTGTCCCTCTTGGTTGGTGAAATCCTGCTTGGAGGGATTACGTGACCCTCTGTTGAAGATCATAAACAGCTCCCTTGAGCAAGGAGTTTTTCCAGAGGGTTTAAAAGAGGCGGTGGTCTCTCCCCTGCTGAAGAAACCAGATTTAGATCCCTCGGTTCCCTCCAGTTACCACCCAGTTTTGAATCTCTCATTCCTGGGCAAGGTGATTGAGAGGGCAGCAGCGGAGCAGTTGCAACAATTCCTAGATGACACAGCCAGACTAGATCCCTTCCAGTCCGTCTTCCGTGCGGGACACAGGACAGAGACTGTGCTAGTCTCCATCACGGATCACCTTCGATGCCAGCTTCACCAGGGCGGGTTGGCGCTGCTTGTGTTATTGGATCTCACAGCAGCATTTGACACAGTCGACCACAATCTTTTGACCCACCGCCTTGCTGCTGTTGGAGTAAGGGGGACAGCTTGAAATTGGCTGTCCTCCTTTCTTCACAACCGTGGACAGCGAGTGGAGAGGGGAGGCCTGGTCTCTGAGAGGTCCCCTCTATCTTGTGGGGTTCCTCAGGGGGCCATTCTCTCCCCTCTGTTGTTTAACATCTATATGCGACCACTTGCCCAGCTGGTTTGAGGTTTTGGGCTTGAGTGTGCCGATGACACTCAGCTGGTGCTGAAGATGGAAGGCCGACCGGACTCTGTACCCGATTGTTTCCATCAGTGCCTCAAGGCTGTTACTGGATGGCTGCGTGCCAGCAGATTGAGAATAAACCTGGCAAAGACGGAAATCCTATGGCTGGGTCAACTGGGCAGTAGGGATATTCAGCTGCCTACCCTGGATGGTGAGGCGCTCATTGGTAAAGAGTCTGGGAGTCCTTTTGGACCCTCTGCTGACGATGGAGGCCCAGGTCTCCGCCGTTAGCAGAACCGCCTTTTTTCATCTGCGGCAGGCTAGACGGCTGGCCCCCTACCTGTCCAGGGATGACCTAGCTACAGTGATCCAGGCCACGGTCATCTCAAGACTGGAGTACTGTAATGCCCTCTACATTGGCCTTCCTCTGTCGGTGATCCGGAAGCTCAAGTTGGTACAAAATGCAGCTGCTCGGCTTCTTGCGGGAATTCCGATGAGATGCCACATAACACCAATCTTACTGCAGCTGCATTGGTTACCAATTGAGCACCGGATCACTTTCAAAGTGATGGTACTCACCTTTAAGGCCTTGAATGGTCTGGGGCCGATGTACCTGAGGGACCGCCTCACCCCCTACCAACCCCAGAGATCCCTCCGTTCTGAAGACCAAGATTTGTTGGAAATTCCCAGTGTCAAGACCTTGCGTCTAACAGCAACCAGACGCAGAGCCTTTACAGCAGTGGCACCATCACTCTGGAATACTCTGCCACCTGAAGTCAGTGCCTTGCGGGACTTATCAGCTTTCCGCAGGGCATGTAAGACATATCTGTTTTGACGGGCCTTTGATATTTGATTGCTGTTTTTAAATTGTTTTTAAATTGTGTTCAATTTTAGCCTGTTCTTGTAAGCCGCTCCGAGCCCCAGGGGAGTGGCGGCATATAAGTTCAAATAATAAATAAATAAATAAATAAATAAATAAATAAATAAACAAACAAACATTATTTATTTACTTATTTATTTAAAACATTTCTATTCCACCCTTCTCACCCCGAAAGGGACTCAGAGCGGAGCACAGCATATATACGGCAAACATTCAATGCCTGGATACAATACATAAACATTAAAAAACATTTATCAAAATATTAAAATACTCCATTTAAAATAACACAATTTAAAACTGTCCTAGCCATCCGCATCACATCCTATTGGCCCTGTCATCTTTCCTATTGCCACTTCATTGCCCTGTCCCGAAAGCTTGGTCCCACAGCCAAGTTTTTACCATCCTTCTAAAGGACAAGAGGGAGGTGGCCAACCTGATCTCACTAGGACGGGAGTTCCATAGCCGGGGAGCAATCACCGAGAAGGCCCTGTATCTTGTCCCCACCAATCGCGCCTGTGACAATGGCGGGATGGAAAGCAGGGCCTCCCCGGAGGATCTTAATCTCCATGATGGTTCATAGGGGGAGATGCGTTCGGACAGGTAATTTGGGCCAGGGCCATTTAGGGCTTTATATGCCAAAGCCAGCACTTTGAATTGTGCCCGGTAGCAAACTGGCAGCCAGTGGAGCTGGCGTAACATGGGAGTTGTATGCTCCCCCCAGTTATTAACCTGGCTGCCTCTCGTTGGACTATTTGAAGCTTCTGAGCAGTCTTCAAAGGCAACCCCACGTAGAGTGCGTTGTAGTAGTCTATTCTAGATGTAACAAGAGCGTGGACCACCGTGCTATGCTGGGAATGGATATACTTATTGACCCTGATCATTCCATATGAAAGAAAATTTTATTTTACCTCCTTTTAAAAGAATGTACACATTTCTTCATTTTCAGAATGGAAAGAACATGTGACTAAAAGAACTCTGCATATTATTGTCCTGTCTCTAATCTTCCATTCTTAAGTAAGGTGATAGAGCGGGTTGTATTGGGACAATTGCAGCAATTTTTGGATGACACAGCCATCCTGGACCCTTTCCAGTCAGGTTTTCGCCCGGGTCATGGGACGGAGACGGTCCTGGTTGCTATTACAGATGAACTTAGTCGTCAGTCTGATAGTGGCAGATCGGCGCTTCTGGTACTTCTCGATCTTACCGCAACGTTTGATACAGTTGACTACGATTTAATGATCCACCATCTCGCCATGTCCGGAGTTCGTGGCCAGGCCCTCAATTGGTTCAATTCATTCCTCTGAAACCGGAGTCAGTGCGTGGAATATATGGACCAAGTCTCCGAAAGTTCCCCCCTCCTATCCAGGGTACCCCAAGGTGCAATTCTCTCCCCTCTTCTTTTCAACATCTAAGTTAGACCCCTTGCCAGTTTAGTTCGGAGATTCGGCCTGGACTGCTATCAATATGCAGATGACACCCAACTCCTGTTGCGCTTGGAGCCTGGAGTAACATCAATACCTGACAATTTCACCTTATGCCTGGAGGCTCTGTCGAACTGGCTACATGCTAGCAGACTGAAGGTGAATCCGGTGAAGACTGAGATCCTATGGCATGGCCGCCCGATAGGTCCGACCCATCCGTTACCTACCTTTGATGGTGCTGCACTATCTCCATTGCCTACCGTTAAGAGCCTAGGTGTCGTTTTGGATTCACAGCTGACAATGTAAGCTCAGGTCGCTGCTGCCAGCAAACAGGCCTTTTTCCATCTACGACAAGCGAGGCAACTGGCACCTTACCTGTCAGATGAGGCTCTGGCAACAGTCATCCATGCCACGGTCACATCTAGGCTGCACTATTGTAACACCTTGTATGTTGGCCTTCCTATTTCTACGACCCGAAAGCTCCGTATTGTCCAGAATGCTGCAGCCAGGTTACTCACAAAAATGCCCATGAAATGCCATATAACACCAGTGCTGCGGCATCTACACTGGCTCCCAATTGAGTATCGTGGTTTGTATAAGATACTGGACCTTTAAAACTTTATATGGCCAGGGTCCATTGTCTCTCCTTCTAACATCATCGGAGGTCGCCACGACCATCCCAACGCGATTTGCTCTATATGCCGGGTCCAAGGGAAGTGCACTTGGAAAGCCTTCTCTATTTCTGTCCCTGCCTTATGGAATTCCTTGCCTCCCTATATGAGAGCCATGAGTGACTTAGGGCATTTTATCCTAGCACTTAAAACCTGGCTTTTTACTAGAGCATTTGACCCATGTTAATTTTAATATTTGTATGTATGTGTTTTATCCTGTATAATTTCTGCTATGTCAATTGCCTGGAGCATCTCGGATGGAGGGCGATTAATAAGTAATTAAAGATGATGAGATGATGATGATGATGATGATGATGATGATGATGATGATGATGATGGTGATGAATATGAAAGAAAGCAAACTGAACATACATCCCCATTCCTATATTGCAGCCATTCTCCCTATTAATTTTTATGGTTTTTCCAGTCCAGGTCATTAAGTAGCGTGTGAAATGATCCTTAGAGGTGGCATGTGAGGCGAACAAAGAAAGGGAAGGCACTGTTTACGATTTCAAGCAGTTTCTGTCTCAAGCAGCTTCTATCTAAAGGAACAGCAAGAGAATTAATGAGGTTATGTAAATTGTCAAAGCATATTAATAGCCACCGAAGCCTGGAGTGTCTGACCAGGTAGTTATTTTGCAGTAGTTATTTTGAGATGAGTATCCAATGCCAGGTCAAATCTGGAAAGAGAGGATGATGTAAACGAACAGGATCTGTCCACGAGCTGTCTGCTTTTTAAAAGAGGGAGGGAGACAAGGATTTTTCGCCCATCCTGCCAACAGAACATCATGGCTATGTGGGCAAAATCTTCTCTTTCCAGTGGACAAGATAATCTCTTTCATCCTAAATTTGAACTGCAGCAAAATTAACTTTCTAAAACAAGTTGAGTTACGTTAATATTAAGCATATTAAATTGGCACAAAGCTGCATATATTCTTTGTTTATTTGGTTTTGTTTTATTTATTCTTTGTTTATTCTAACACGTTTGTACCTTGTCTCTAAAGCAGCTTGCAATCTATATTTTCTTTAAAAAGTTGTTTATTGCAAAGGAGAAACAACTGAGGGATGCATCCATATGTCTTCCATACATCTGAGTTTGGAATGCAAAAATATAGTGATTAATCAAATGGAGCAGGCATTTTTGACAATGGTTATTAGCTTGTCTTTCAATGAGCAGAACTCAGGAGAGAGGGTGACAGTGCATTCAGGATAAAGGAAATTCCGCATGATGCACTAGGCTTCTAAACATCTCCAGTCCCTCTCTTGGGCCCAGGGCGTCTATTCTACGGCTTCCTTTCACAATTGTTTTTTTTAAAATTATATATCTTTATTAACGGGGGGGGGGGGGGGGGGGGGGGGGGGGGGGGGGGGGGGGAGGTGGTAGGTGAATCTATTTTAAAAAACAAAGTTGACTTCCAATCTAGATTGCGGGGTTCCTGAGTTCTTGAACTTGTGATTATGCAGTTCTTGTCTTCATTATCACTTTTACTCACTTCTCTTCACTATTCTGGTAATAGTATGTTTTTCCTTTCTTTTAGAAATATTCTTAACAGATGCCAGTCTGTCTTGTTTTTCTTGTTCTTGTCGTATACCAAGTTCGCCAGAGTGTCATTTTCCATCAAATCTCTTACTTTAAGCAACCAGGTTTCTATTGTGGGTAGTTCTTTCTTTTTCCACATACTTGCGATTAATATTTTTGCTGCAGCTGTCAGATGGAAGAATAGCCTGTCTTTATTTTTGTCAAGGTTGAAGTCCAACAGGTGGAGGAGGTAGTACTCCGGCTTGAACTCGAATTTGAGCTGTAGAATTCTTTGTACTTGCTTATGTATTTCAAGTCAGAAATTCTTCACTCTTTTACACTGCCACCAAATGTGGAAGTAAGTGCCTAGATGGGAACCGCATTTCCAGCAGTTATTGTTTATACCTTTTTGGAATTTGGCGAGTTGTTGCGGAGTAATATGCCATCGGAAGAACATTTTCTTCCAGTTTTCCACTACGTTGGCTGACTTCGCAAATTTGATTTTTACCCTCCAGATGTTCTCCCATTCTCTGAGCAGGATGGAGTGCCCGAAGTCCCTAGCCCATTTTATCATATTTTCTTTAATTAGCTCTGTCTCCGTATTCCACTCCAGCAACTTCTGGTATAGTATTTTTATTAGTTTCTTTTCACTTTTCATTACCCTGTCCCAGGTTGTATCTTGCGGGGCGAAGCCCTTTTCTTTGTCTTCTCTAAAGCTTTCTTTTATTTGTATGTAATGAAACCACGAAATATTCATTTCAGTTTTTCTTAATTGTTCCAGGGGTTTTAAATTCCATTGACCTTCTTTCTTCTCTACGAGTTCTTTATAAGTATACCAGTTTTCACTTGGAACTTCTCTTTTGTGGTGAGCTTCTGTGGGGGAGAACCAAAAAGGTGTTTTATCATAAAAGTTCCTCTTGTACTTCTCCCAGGTTTTCAGAAGGGCGGCCCTGACGAAATGGTTAGTGAAATTCTTCTCAATTTTTGCCTTGCCAAGCCACAAATAGGCGTGCCAGCCCCTCCTGATGTCAAAACCTTCCAGGTTTAGCGATTTTTTCTTTATAAGTGTTGCCCAATCCCTAACCCAGGACAAGGCACAGGCATCGTAGTAAAGTTGTAGGTTTGGTAAACCCAAGCCTCCTCTTTCGACTACGTCTGTTGCTATTTTAAATTTGATCCTTGCCTTTTTGCTTCCCCACACGAATTTTTGAATGTCTTTTTTCCACCTAGTGAAACAGTGCGTTGTTTTAAGAATGGGAAT
Organism: Anolis sagrei ordinatus; assembly: GCF_025583915.1. Classification (NCBI taxonomy): domain Eukaryota; kingdom Metazoa; phylum Chordata; class Lepidosauria; order Squamata; family Anolidae; genus Anolis; species Anolis sagrei. Next base: position 129,545,823 of record NW_026847438.1, on the reverse strand, counting down.
CGATTGAAATAGATAAATCATTTTCGGTAGAACACTCATCTTAACAGCTGAGATTCTGCCGAGAAGGCTTAGTCTTAATTGGCTCCAACTTTCGAGCTTTTTCTGGATATCTTTCCATGTTGTTGATATCACGAAAGAACAGCAAATTGTCAGCTATTTAATTAGTAGTATTAAATATTAAATGATATAAAACATTAATATAATGTTAATGTAACATTATTGGTGTAATAGAATAATATAGATTATAGAGTAATATTACCAGAGTAATGATAGTATTGTCATTTAATATTACCATGAAATTAAACATTACTATCATGACTCTTTTATTATTAATATTATTAATCATATTTTGATAACAATTTGCATATTTTTAGCTGTATCATAATTGTTTTAGTTCATAAGTCACTGTGAGTCCCATTATTGTGGGGAAAATAGTGTACAAATAAAGATAATAATAACAGCAGCAGCAGTAGTAGTAACAACACTGGGTTGTTGTAGGTTTTTTCGGGCTATATGGCCATGTTCTAGGGGCATTCTCTCCTGACGTTTCGCCTGCATCTATGGCAAGCATCCTCAGAGGTAGTGAGGTCTGTTGGAACTAGGAAAAGGGGGTTTATATATCTGTGGAATGACCAGGGTGAGACAAAGGACTCTTGTCTGCTAGAGCTAGGTGTGCAGTTTGATTGCCTGGCAGTGCCTGGAACAATCTTTTGTTGAGAGGTGATTAGATGTCCTTGTTTGTTTCCTCTCTGTTGTTGTGCTGTTCTAATTTTAGAGTGTTTTTTTAATACTAGTAGCCAGATTTTGTTCATTTTCATGGTTTCCTCCTTTCTATTGAAATTGTTCATATGCTTGTGGATATATCTGTGGAATGACCCCCTTTTCCTAGTTCCAACAGACCTGACTACCTCTGAGGATGCTTGCCATAGATGCAGGCGAAACATCAGGAGAAATGCCTCTAGAACATGGCCATATAGCCCGAAAAAATCTACAACAACCCAGTGATTCCGGCCATGAAAGCCTTCAACAACACTGTTTTTTCATGAAGACAGGGCAAAGGCACTTGTATTCTCTCCTTCTGTTGCTCAGTCTCCGGCTCTACATGCCTTGAGATGGGAAGAGGAGTGTCATTTTCATCTCTGCTAAGACAGCAAAAGCTTTTGGATGGTCAATGAACCATATAGATCTGCTCCTCACATGGGCCCCGTCTACATGGAGCACTTAGGTCGGTGTTAGCGAGAATCAGTCCCATGGCAGCCATGTGTCACACAGGCCTGATTCACAATAACATGGGCACCCTACATTACCAAAAGTTGGGGAAAAGTCCTAATTTTGCCTCAGAATTTAGGTTTTCCTGACTTAGCGCTACTGGAGAATATCGGGCCAGTTCCCAAATGGAACTCGCCATAACTATCCTCAATTCTATCTCATGTTCCCCAGGGTTAGGTGGCTCAAGGTCATGGGATGGTAGTGGATCCCATTTTGTGACGTTCCACGTCACAAAATGGGATCCACATGTTCCACATTGCTTGAACGGGGACAATAGGGAGTGTTGGGAAGGAGGAGGAAGGCAAAGCAATTGTGAAGTCGAACATGACCCCCCCCCCCCCCCAAAAAAAAGATAGTAACTTATAGTTTTGCTAAGGACAAGGACACCAGACTGGATAATAAGGGTTAAGCCTTGGTCAATTTGCCAAGACACTAACAACAATAAGGACCCTTCCCATGTTAGATAGTGTGTACATTTAATCAAGGTTTTATGTTCTGTGTTTCATATATAGCAGAAAGTAACACATTTATTACTGAGAAACCACCTCCCTTTACACTTATGTACTCTCTTGAACTTCTATGGGATTAATGTATTGTCGAAGGATTTCATGGCTGGAATCACTAGGTTCTTGTGGGTTTGTTCGGGCTATAGGGCCATGTTCTAGAAGCATTTCTCCTGACGTTTCACCTGCATCTATGGCAAGCATCCTCAGAGGTAGGGTGGACCTCACTACCTCTGAGGATGCTTGCCATAGATGCAGGCGAAACGTCAGGAGAAATGCGTCTAGAACATGGCCCTATAGCCCGAACAAACCCACAAGAACCTTCTATGGGATTTTTTTCCCTTCTGAAGGGCTCTTAGAAACTTTTTGGAAACTTTACCTTTTCAAGCCCCCTATGAATGACCTTTGTCTGCCCCTACTGTCCTATTCCCTTTTATAACAGAAGGAAAAAAAAATATAAGAAGCCACTCTCAGTGACCCTGGAAGGAGGAAATCTCCTGTTTGAAAATAACTTTGTCAAACGACATATTTGCATGGACAATACAATGGGCTTTTACCCTGGGGCTCGGAGTTTGGCCCCCCAGCGGAAGGTACCCACTTGGCATGATTGATCATATCTCAACAGGACAAAGTACCTTCGGAAAGCCACAATTTGTCCTGATCTGTTCTCTCAGTTATCTTCCATCCACCAAAACTACAGCCAGGATTACCCCATTGTCTCCATATCTCAGTTCAAGAAAAATCCGGATTCTGACCATCTCGCCAGACATCAACGTTGATTGCCACCCCTCAAGACAATAGGCTGGTCAGCTAGAAGGCCCCCTGAGGACTCGCCGACCACATAGACACCACATATTTCCATAATCCACTCCAGTTCTCATTGTTTCCCTCTCGTCCTGCCTCCTTCTCTCCTGATTGGCCAACCCCCCCCCCAAAAAAAACCCCTACACCTTTCCAAAACTCTACAGAAGAAACTTTAGAATGCCGATAACTAATGCTTTCAGATAATATCGTTTACAAAGTACGTTACATTACCTGCCTTTTCTTTTTTAAGTAACATGCTCTCCCAAATAAGCAAACCTTGAAAGACTGTTTCCAGTATAGCTCCTATCTGGTGGTATTTATTTATTTACAGTATTTATATTCTGCTCTTCTCACCCAGCAATTTTATTTCTTTCCCCAAATATCAAGATTTGGCTTTGTAAAAACTAAATCCAAAAATTAAATGTTTTTAATTTAAACATACATGGCAAACATTCAATGCCATAGACACACAACACATATAGACAGACAGTCAGAGGCTATTTAACATTCCAACTTTCCTGGCCACCAGAGGAGCTGTCGCTTCACTGTCTATCGGCGACACTGATGAAGTACTTTCCGCATTCTCCGCATGCTTCGCTGGAGATTTTTTATGGCCTCGTAAATTTGTTAAATTAGCCTCCCCACACATAGGTGGTACCTAAATTTCCTGCTTGACAGATGCAACTGTCTTTCGGGTTGCAAAGGTCGACAACAAGCTACACAATTTTGGTCGGGAGCTCACTCCAAACCCTGGCTGGCTTCAAACTCATGATCGTGATCTTAATGCGAGCTGACACCCAGCCAGCTGCGCCATAGTCCCGGTGATACATTTCTCTTACTAAGAATTTTAGGGTTTTAACATTTTCCCTCTTTTTTAGTTTCTTCATAAGAAATTCAAATCTGAGCTTCCTAAGTAATGTGAGATTGTATGCAGTTATGAGGAGTATCAGGGGGACAGACTGTATAGATATATAGATACATAGATTTCTCCATCCATCCATCCACCTATCCATCCATCTACACACACACACATGAGGGAGCGAGGGAGGGGTAGGGAGCAGGCAGCCTTTCAGACACTGGATTGAATGTTCCATTATCCTTCATTGTTTTTCCCCCCTACTGACTGGGAATGCTAGGAGTTGCACTCAGTGCATCCAGAAGAATAATTGTAAATGCTGAGGTTATGATCCAGCAAATTGCTTTTCACTTCGACATCATCTGGGAGCTGCTGCTTTGAATTCCACATATTTATAAAACCCCATTGATTTAAAAATCATCTGACTTAACCAGCTAACTTTTCTAAACATAATGTTTGACTGTTCTGTTGCGCGCTGGGCCTGTAACAGCTGTCTTTTCTATAGGACGTATACTTTAAGCCCAGCGGGAAGCCAGGGCGCCTCAAAAAGAGGTTCTCAGGGATTTTTCTGAAGTGATGGTCTTTAGAGTCTTTAATGATGCAACGAAGTCTTTATTGTAGAACAAACAACAAATCTTCAATGGTTCAAACAACACTTCAAGGCTTTCTTAGTCTAGTCCTCAATGGACTGGTACCTGACTTTGATTAACTGTACTTTCTCTGTAGGAAAAAAACCCTATTTAACCTCTCCCAGGCTGTTTACTATCTATGCCTCATTGGTGTGGGTCCTACTAACGATTCCAAATGCGCCTGGGTATCGGGTAGACCTACCAGCCGAGGCTTGTAGATATTTCAGCTGGAGTTCCATGGATCTGTAATGTTGTCCTCCCTCAGAGAATTCTTTGAAAACTTCAGGGCTGTTTTCCCTCTGATTGCTGTGAGGCTGAGAGGCCGTGAGCTCTCAGCCAGAGCCTTGGGACTTTCCCCCTGGAATTTCTGCTTCTGTTTCCCCAGATGTTCTTGAGAAAAGAAGCTTTTCTATGGGACGAGCTGGTCTACGTCCTATAGTTTAGCTTCCTTATGTGAGACTGCCCAAAAATGGCTCCTTTCCCTCTCAGAGCCCTGAACAAGGGGCGGAACCAAAGCTTAATTATGATGGACAGGAGGCCTGCCCTATGACTGCAAACAGATAACAGAAAGAAAATAAAGTTGGAGCTCCTGGTACAGCCATACCAGCACATTGACTTTTTACTCTGTAGAAAGCCACTGTTGGCAATCGGTTACAATGAGCAAACATGTGACCATCATGTCAACCTCTTGAGTCACAGATGCAGACTCTGCTGCAGCAAAAAACAAAAACAAAAAATCCCAAAAACATAATCTGTGAAGACACTCATAAACACAGCTCCCTGTACTTGGTTTTTTCACATCTGGATTTAAAAACAGCATATTAAGCACAGGGGACTGTGCTTGTACCCATCTAGCCTGAAAGAGTAGCAACTGTCACTGAATTTTTTTAGCTTGTATTTTGCATTTTTATTTAAATAAAACTGAAAACCAAGTAGCTTTTGTTGTGGTTTCAGTTTCCACAGGAAACATTTTGGACAGCTTAGCTCAGCAGCCCTTTTATCCTAGCACCTAATCTCTAACATTGGCAACGGTTCCTGTTTGTCATCCTGAGCAAATGCCAATTCCAGGTCTATCTTGCTACAACAACACTATCTTTACCCACAGCCCATCTACTGGCAGCTATAGGATTATGCTAAGGTGTGCAATAAACATTGAACAGTTCGTCATGACATGTTCTTGCTTAACATTTGGAAAATGTACTTTAAAAGTATATTTCTTGCATATTCACCCTTTCAGGAGGCATATTTGGGCCCTTCCACATAGCCATAAAACCCAGAATATCAAGGCAGATAATCTACAATATCTGCTTTGAACTGGGTTATCTGAATTCACACTGCCATATAATCCAGTTCAATGTGGATTTTATACAGCTGTGTGAAAGGGGCCTTCATGGTAACTTGGCGCATCCAGATAGCCCCTTTATTGTGGAAACTTCTGCACTAAAAAGGGGGCTGTCCAGATGATGTTATTGGCAATCCACAATTAATTCACCACAAACCAAGAAAACCCTGGTTTGTGGTGAATAATTTGTCAGGTTTTACAATGTATTGTAATGTAATATAGCTGAGTCATGCACTGCTAATAGGCTTCTATTGGAAATGCTGAGTCATGCATTAACTGTATATAGGGATTCATTTGGGGAATGTGTTCTGGCCTAGTCCAGGTGATTGTGAATGATGTAATCCTGGATCTGAGTTAAGTTAATGAGTTGGGAGCCAATCAGGGATTCCTATGTGTAGTTGTATAGAATTGTATATAAGAAGTCATGTACAGTGTATATTCCTCTCCTTGTGCTGTGATGCTGTTCGTTGAAGGCTCTATGTAATTGATTAAAAGAACCTGTCTGCTAAGACAAGATATAACCGTGTGCTGTGGTAAGTTTGTAATGTCATCTAGACTGGGGGGAAAACAATAGTAAAACTGACAATGGCCGGGCATGTGCTCAAGTGTCTGTAAAAGAGTTCCTGAGTGACTGCAGTTTGTGGGAGCAGTTGACTGAAAATACTGTGCAGGAAGAAGTTACTGGAAAGCGCTGAAGTTGTGCAACTGATCTGCTGCTGAATTGTGAAATTAATCTCAATAGTGGGTTTATTCTGTGCCTTCTTGGAAGGCGTGGGATAAAGCCACTACTTCCGGTGTCTGGATTGCAGTCCAGACACTATTCCCACAGTCTTCCGGACTAACTGTGGGAATCCCAACTCCCTCCCCCCAAGGCCCTAAAACCGCTTTTAAAAATAAGGAAAACTTACACTCCCACCCACCGGCTTTCCTGGCGCGTCATTTCTATGCGCTGGGATAGCTCCGGCAACACTCTACTGGAGCCAGCCTCCAGTAGAGTGTTGCCGGAGCTATCCCAGCGCATAGTAAGTTTTCCTTACTTTAAAAACGGGTTTTAGGGCAACCCAGGTGGGAAAACACCTGGGTTGAGTCTCCAGGTGTTTTCCCAGGCCAGTCCTGGAAGAACATGTGGACACCCACTTCAGAAAGCATGCACCTTCTGGGGTGTGTGTGGATCCCTATCCACATAGAACATCTTTTTTAAACATGGCTATCATGTCCCTCCCAACCTTGTTTTCTCCAAACTAAACATACTCAGCTTCCCCGGCCATTCCTAAGCCAAGTTCATGATCATTTTGGTCATCTTTCTCTGGACACTTTCCAGTATCATTCTTGAATTGTGGTGCCCAGAACTGGAGACAGTATTCTAAGGCGAGGTCTGACCAAACCTGATTTGAGTGGTACTATTACTTTCCTTGATCTCTAGACACTATACTACTGTTGATGCAGCCTAGAATCACATTGGTTTTCTACCTGCTTCAGTACACTTGTTTAGCTTGTACTAAGACTCCCAGATCCTTTTCACATGTACTGTATTCAAGCCAGGTGACACCCAACCTATTATTGTGCATTTCACTTTTACTGTATAAGTGTAGCCCCATATATTTCTCCCTGGGGAAATTAATTTTGTTAGCTTTGGCTTAGCTATCTAACATGTTAAGGTTATTTTGGATTCTTATCCAGTCCATCAATCCAAAACTGAACCAGTCAACAAAATTATTTTCAAGACCAAGTACACTAAATGGAGAAATAAATCTGCCATCACTGTGACACACTTGAAATCTTTAACAGAATAAACCAGAACTACTGAGGAAGAGTAGAGACATCAGACTGGCAACAAAGATCCGCCTAGTCAAAGCCATGGTATTCCCTGTAGTAACCTACAGATGTGAGAGCTGGACCTTAGGGAAGGCTGAGCGAAGGAAGATCGATGCTTTTGAACTGTGGTGCTGGAGGAAAGTGCTGAGAGTGCCTTGGACTGCCAGAAGATCCAACCAGTCCATCCTCCAGGAAATAAAGCCCAACTGCTCACTGGAGGGAAGGATACTAGAGACAAAGTTGAAGTATTTTGGCCATATCATGAGGAGACAGCAAAGCCTAGAGAAGACAATTATGCTGGGGAAAGTGGAAGGCAAAAGGAAGAGGGGCCGACCAAGGGCAAGATGGATGGATGGCATCCTTGAAGTGACTAGACTGACCTTGAAGGAGCTGGGGGTGGTGACGGCCGACAGGGAACTCTGGCGTGGGCTGGTCCATGAGGTCACGAAGAGTCGGAGATGACTGAACGAATGAACAACAACAACAACTGAGGAAGAAACCTTGTAGGTAGTCTGGAGCTAGGTTCTTGTGGGTTTTTTCGGGCTATAGAGCCATGTTCTAGAGGCATTTCTCCTGACGTTTCGCCTGCATCTATGGCAAGCATCCTCAGAGGTAGTGAGGTCTGTTGGAATTAGGACAATGGGTTTATATATCTGTGGAATGGCTGGGGTGGGGCAAGGAGCTCTTCCCTGCTGGAGCTAGGTGTGAATGTTTAGCTGATCACCTTCATTAGCATTTGAAGGCCTGCCTGAGCCTGGGAAAATCTCTTGCTGGGAGGTGTTAATCTGTGCCTGGTTGTTTCCTCTCTGTTGTTTTGCTGTTATAATTTTAGAGTTTTTTAATACTGGTAGCCAGATTTTGTTCATTTTCATGGTCTCTTCCTTTCTGTTGAAATTGTCCACATGCTTGTGGATTTCAATGGCTTCTCTGTGTAGTCTGACATGGTGGTTGTTGGTGTGGTCCAGCATTTCTGTGTTCTCAAATAAAATGCTGTGTCCAGGCTGGTTCATCAGGTGCTCTGCTATGGCTGACTTCTCTGGTTGAAGTAGTCTGCAGTGCCTTTCATGTTCCTTGATGCGTGTCTGGGCGCTGCATTTGGTGGTCCCTATGTAGACTTGTCCACAGCTGCATGGTATACGGTAGACTCCTGCAGAAGTGAGAGGATCCCTCTTGTCCTTTGCTGAACGTAGCATTTGTTGGATTTTCTTGGTGGGTTTGTAGATTGTTTGTATGTTGTGTTTCCTCATCAGCTTCCCTATGCGGTCAGTGGTTCCCTTGATGTATGGCTGGAACACTTTTCCTCTGGGTGGATCTTCATCTTTACTCTCGTGGCTTGTTCTTGGTCTTGCAGCTCTTCTGATGTCTGAGGTGGAGTATCCATTGGCCTGTAGAGCCCAGTCTGGAGCTGCTTCCAAAAACAAGATTCCAAAATGGGATTCCCCGTCTCCCAGGAGTCATCAGCCTAACTTCCACTATGGAAGGGAACCCCAGTATGGCTTCACTCCAAGATCTTGTCACAGTACAATGTTCTTACAGGAATATCTGCTTTGAAAGGATCTTGCCTGAAACCGTAGTAGGCCAATGCCCATCAGAGCGAGCAGACAACGGAAATAAGCAAACTATTGGTCTGTCAGGATATAAGGCAGCCTCCTTTGTACTGCAAAGTTTCTGACAAATGCCTGCAGCATACAGAGTGCCATGTTATTATACAATTGAGATACATTTCTGCCAAAGCAAACAATGCCACCTAATTATCCAGACTTGATCATTCAATAGGCCCTACTGAAGATGACTTCTACTAGCTTTAGAGGGCTTTTCAATCCACCCAGCTGTTGTGCCAAGAGAAACAGAGACTACCAGCCTTCTATTCTTGATGACTGTCTTAAGACTTTTTTCCCCCAAGAATTCAATCAAAGCCACAAATTACTTACACATTCCTTTCAGGGCATAAAGAAAGCCATTGCATACCATAGGATAAAATGCACCGTATTAAGATCTGCATTTCTAAAGACAAAATCCCCTCTGCACACATCATAGAAAGCCCAGCTAGCAATTACTTTACAGAAAAACCAAGCGCCTGGCATTCTGTTATATTTTTTAAAAAAACTGTTATTTAAAAACAGCTGAAGGTTTGTCAGATTTCATAAAGAGGGGAGAGGAAAGGAGAAGGATGTAGAGCTCCAATCCTTTCCTCAGTCCACCCCCCACACACCCACACATCACAAAGAATATATAGATCCACTCCCTTAGCTTACAAGTATTTTCTCCCACGGAGAAATGAATGGCATCCATTCATTTCTAGGAAATAGCAACAGAATGCATGTGAAATACATTCCCAGTTGAACTGCATTTCCCTGAAATGACCTGACTTCCAATCCCAGTAAACCTAGTTGTACCTAGAGATTTCTAGGGAAGTTTTCTGTCTAAGAATTTGCTGGGTCCTCCATCATGAAGTGCATCATAGAATCACCTGGAAGATCTAGCCAATTATTAGAAAGACTATTTCACCCCTGGGCATGAAAACATGAAATGGGGATTGATTTATTTACTTACTTTATTTATATACCGCTTTTCTCAGCCCTCAGGCAACTCAAAGCGGTTAACAACAGCAAAATTCAATGCAAAACATCATAATTATGGGACAGTTAAAACAATAGCATCATCAACAATTAAACATCAATATAACAATCATTAGCGTCTCATCAGTAAAATCAGAATCCAATCTCATCATCTGTTAATCCGTGTTCCTATATTCATTACACTGCTTAATCGAATGCTTGTTCGAACAGCCAGGTCTTCACGTTCCTCCGAAACGCCAATAGGGATGAGGCCAATCTGAAATCTATAGGAAGGGCGTTCCACAGCCGAGGGGCCATCACTGAGAAGGCTCTGTCTCTCGTTCCCACCAGGCGTGCCTGTGATGCAGGCTGGACTGAGAGCAGGGCCTCCCCAGATGATCTTAATGTCCTAGTTGGTTCATAGGAGGAGATGCGTTCGGAGAGGTAAGTAGGGCCAGAACTGTTCAGGGCTTTATAGGCTAACGCCAGCACTTTGAATTGTGCTCGGTAGCAAACTGGCAGCCAGGTGGAACTGGCGCAACAGAGGAGTTGTATGCTCTCTGAGTGCCGCTCCTGTTATACAGATTTCACTGTATTTAGGCGAGCCTTCAGTGTTATGATTGGTTCTTACCACCTCATCACATTGAGAAATTTCCCCCACTTCAGCCTCTTTTCAAGCATGGAGAGACAGGGACCTCATCACATCTTCCAGGGTTGAAAACAGGCAGAAATGTCCTGAAAGGAGGGAACTCTGAACACAGGTCAGCAATCATGTTCAGAGCTCCTACCCCTTATTGTGCTTTATCATAGAATCAAAGAGTTGGAAGAGACCTCATGGGCCATCCAGTCCAACCCCCTGCCAAGAAGCAGGAATATTGCATTCAAATCACCCCTGACAAATGTCCATCCAGCCTCTGCTTAAAAGCTTCCAAAGAAGGAGCCTCCACCACACTCCGGGGCAGAGAGTTCCACTGCTGAACGGCTCTCACAGTCAGGAAGTTCTTCCTAATGTTCAGATGGAATCTCCTAATGGTTACAATTGAAAAACAGGTGGGATGAGAATTATCAAAGTTTCCTGTCCTGTTACATTGTCCAACCATCAGCAGTCTCTTGTATCATATGCGGTTTGGGGGGCAGAACAATATTATCCCATGAAAAGAAGTGGTTTTTAACTGCTGTCAGTCTCCTTTAATGTAAGGGCTTTGGGCAGGGCAAGGGATCTCTGGGCTTTCAGATATTATTGTTTCCCCTGATTTAAAAAAAAGTAATACTTGTTGTAACTCAGCTGGAACTACAGAGTGTCCCTGATGAGGATGATGGGACTCAGGTTCACGATCTGGTTCCAAATGTCCCTGTTATAGACAGTGATGAACAGGGTGTGCAAATGCAGTTTCCCACAGCAGGGAATGAGATTGTTTTTTTTTTAAAATTAAATATCTTTATTCAGTTTTCAATAATACAATTTAAAAAAAGATGGGAGGGGTGTGCGGAAGGGTGGTAACATCGGGTAAGTGGGGGAGGGGGGGAAATGAGTCCAGAACACACACACACACAAAAATGATACATAAATATAAATAAATAAATGGATAAAAACTGACTTCCATTCTAATTTCAGGCTGTTTATAGTCATAGAATCATAGAATCAAAGAGTTGGAAGAGACCATCCAGTCCAACCCCCTGCCAAGAGCAGGAATATTGCATTCAAATCACCCCTGACAGATGGCCATCCAGCCTCTGTTTAAAAGCTTCCAAAGAAGGAGCCTCCACCACACTCCGGGGCAGAGAGTTCCACTGCTGAACGCTCTCACAGTCAGGAAGTTCTTCCTCATGTTCAGATGGAATCTCCTCTCTTGTACTTTGAAGCCATTGTTCCGCGTCCTAGTCTCCAGGAAGCAGAAAACAAGCTTGCTCCCTCCTCCCTGTGACTTCCTCTCACATATTTATACATGGCTATCATATCTCCTCTCAGCCTTCTCTTCTCTAAACATGCCCAGCTCCTTAAGAAGCTCCTCATAGGGCTTGTTCTCCAGACCCTTGATCATTTTAGTTGCCCTCCTCTGGACACATTCCAGCTTGTCAATATCTCTCTTGAATTGTGGTGCCCAGAATTGGACACAATATTCCAGGTGTGGTCTAACCAAAGCAGAATAGAGGGGTAGATCTAGACACTATGCTCCTATTGATGCAGGCCAAAATCCCATTGGCTTTTTTTGCCGCCACATCACATTGTTGGCTCATGTTTAACTTGTTGTCCACGAGGACTCCAAGATCTTTTTCACACTTACTCCTCTCGAGCCAGGCATTGTTCCCCATTCTGTATCTTTGCATTTCGTTTTTCCTGCCCAAGTGGAGTATCTTGCATTTGTCACTGTTGAACTTCATTTTGTTAGTTTTGGTCCATCTCTCTAATCTGTCAAGATCGTTTTGAATCCTGCTCTGATCCTCTGGAGTATTGGCTATCTCTCCCAATTTGGTGTCGTCTGCAAACTTGATGATCCTGCCTTCTAACCCTTCATCTAAGTCATTAATAAAGATGTTGAACAGAACCGGGCCCAGGACGGAACCCTGCGGCACTCCGCTCATCACTTCTTTCCAGGATGAAGAGGAAGCATTGGTGAGCACCCTCTGGGTTCGTCCATTTAACCAATTACAGATCCACCTCACTGTAGTTTTGCCTAGCCCACATTGGACTAGTTTCCTTGCCAGAAGGTCATGGGGGACCTTGTCGAAGGCCTTACTGAAATCCAGGTATGCTACATCCATGGCATTCCCCGCTTCTACACAGCTTGTAACTCTATCAAAAAAAGAGATCAGATTAGTCTGGCATGACTTGTCCCTTTATATATAGTTCTCCCTGAGTTTATCCAGGGGTGTACCCATCCCAGATTATCATCCTACCCTGTCTAATTGTCCGTCAGTGTCTTTCTATTCTTTAGTAGACTTTATGTCCATATGTCTTCTTTCATACTCCTCAAACACTGCCCATTCTGTTTGTTTCATTGGTCTACCTGCACTTTTTTTTCAAAAGAAAAGTCAGCTTATCCATATCCTTTATATCAGATAGTTTATCGAGCCATTGTTCTATTATTGGGATGTGATCTTCTTTCCAATGTTTAGCAAAAATTATTCATGCTGCTGTGGTAATAAAGGTGAACAGTATATCCTCATTACTATTCAAGTTTAGATCTTTATCCGTGAGGCCTAATAGGAAGTATTCCGGATTGCATGGAAATTTTTTTTAAAGGATTTTTTGGGTTTCTTCTTGTATGGCACGCCAATATTTGGTGGACTCTGGACAGGTCCACCACATATGGTAGAAGCTTCCTAGTTGTGATTTACATTTCCAACAGGACCCTTGATAGCTCTTATACATCAAATTCAGCTTTTGGGGTGTCAGATACCATCTACGAAAGATTTTCCCAATCTATCAGTTGATTGTATAGTTTTGTTATGAGATTGTTGATACTGAAAATAGCCAGAAGCAGGTGCAGATTGACTCAGAGAAGGAGGACAGTTGTCAGCCTGATAATGAGCAGGCTGACACTAATGAACAGACTGACCTTGACGAAACGGGAACCTTAGATCTGGCTGACCATTTGGAATTCAGAGTTCGAAGGAGTGTGAGAATAGCTAACAAGAAGGAGGTCAAGGGCCAAAGAAACACCTTCATGTTTTGCAAAGGGTATTAAGCAACGTGTTTGGAACTAAATCTTTGTCAGAGCAACTTTTTGTTTAACCAAGGAGTTTGCCTCTGTTTGTCTGGATTATCTTGCAGTTCTTGTGTTCATGGTTTCAGGACTTAGTCATGTTTTCATGAAGCCTTTTTGGATTAAGCTTCAAGTGCTATTTTGTATTGATCTTTTAAAGCATTACCTTTGCTTTTAAGAACTTTTTACCTTTTATTTTTTAATAAACTATAAAGACTTCTGGCTGTGTGCAGTTTGGTGTTTTCAGCAAAGTGAATCTACTCTGAAGTGCAACAATACTAACCATGTGATTAATGTAAAATGAATGTATTTCCAGCTCTTAGGTTTGCACAAGTCCCAATCTTCAAGAAGGGAAAAAAGGATGACCCAAACAATTACCGTCCGGTCAGCCTCACGTCTGTAGCTACAGAGCGGAAACTGAGCACAGTTGTTCCCGAGGCATGCCGGTACACGACTCACACGCTCGTTGCAGTATGTGCGCGAACTACTAGTGTCTACAACAAAACAGACCTTACTTAAAAAATACCCCTTGTATTAATAAGTTTATATTTGTTAAAAATATAATTTTGTTATGAGATTGTTGATACTGAAAATAGCCAGAAGCAGTGTTTCTTTGGCCCTTGACCTCCTTCTTATTAGCTATTCTCACACTCCTTCGAACTCTGAATTCCAAATGGTCAGCCAGATCTAAGGTTCCCGTTTCGTCAAGGTCAGTCTGTTCATTAGTGTCAGCCTGCTCATTATCAGGCTGACAACTGTCCTCCTTCTCTGAGTCAATCTGCACCTGCTTCTGGCTCTGTAGCTAACCTGAACGGTTCTGTTCTGTGCTTTAAAAATGTTTAAGACTATCAACTCACCCTCCGCATGTGAGGTTCACTTAGTGATACGGTTTTTGTCAGCAAGGAACCTGCCTGCTGCAGAAATTCATCGACAGATTTGTGAAGTGTACGGTGATACTGTTATGAGTGAAAGCAAAGTGCATAAGTGGGTACGACAATTCAAAGATGGCCGTGACAACATCCATGATGAGGATTGCCAGCTCTTAGGTTTGCCCAAGTCCCAATCTTCAAGAAGGGAAAAAAGGATGACCCAAACAATTACCGTCCGGTCAGCCTCACGTCGATACCAGGCAAGATTCTGGAAAAGATTGTTAAGGAAGTGGTCTGCAAACACTTAGAAACAAATGCGGTCATCGCATTTATCAAAAACAAGTCATGCCAGACTAATCTGATCTCTTTTTTCGATAGAGTTACAAGCAGGGTAGATACGGGGAATGCCGTGGATGTAGCGTACCTGGATTTCAGTAAGGCCTTTGACAAAGTCCCCCATGACCTTCTGGCAAACAAACTAGTCCAATGTGGGCTAGGCAAAACTACGGTGAGGTGGATCAGTAATTGGTTAAATGGACGAACCCAGGAAGTGACAAGTGGAGTGCCGCAGGGTTCTGTCCTGGGCCCGGTCCTGTTAAACATCTTTATTAATGACTTAGATGAAGGGCTAGAAGGCATGATCATCAAGTTTGCAGACGACACCAAATTGGGAGGGATAGCCAATACTCCAGAGGACAGGAGCAGGATTCAAAACGATCTTGACAGATTAGAGAGATGGGCCAAAACTAACAAAATGAAGTTCAACAGTGACAAATGCAAGATACTCCACCTTGGCAGGAAAAACGAAATACAAAGATACAAAATGGGGAACGCCTGGCTCGAGAGCAGTACGTGTGAAAAAGTTAAACATGAGCAACAATGTGATGTGGCGGCAAAAAAAGCCAATGGGATTTTGGCTTGCATCAATAGGAGCATAGTGTCTAGATCTAGGGAAGTCATGCTACCCCTCTATTCGCTTTGGTTAGACCACACCTGGAATATTGTGTCCAATTCTGGGCACCACAATTCAAGAGAGATATTGACAAGCTGGAATGTGTCCAGAGGAGGGTGACTAAAATGATCAAGGGTCTGGAGAACAAGCCCTATGAGGAGCGCTTAAGGAGCTGGGCATGTTTAGCCTGAAGAAGAGAAGGCTGAGAGGAGATATGATAGCCATGTATAAATATGTGAGAGAAAGCCACAGGGAGGAGGGAGCAAGCTTGTTTTCTGCTTCTCTGGAGACTAGGACGCAAAACAATGGCTTCAAACTACAAGAAAGGAGATTCCATCTGAACATGAGGAAGAACTTCCTGACTGTGAGAGCCGTTCAGCAGTGGAACTCTCTGCCCCGGAGTGTGGTGGAGGCTCCTTCTTTGGAAGCTTTTAAACAGAGGCTGGATGGCTATCTGTCAGGGGTGATTTGAATGCAATATTCCTGCTTCTTGGCAGGGGGTTGGACTGGATGGCCCATGAGGTCTCTTCCAACTCTTTGATTCTATGATTCTATTATTCTAAGTGAGTGTGATGGGGAGGCAGAATTCGAAACAGGATAGCTGATGATAGAAGAGTTGTGATTCTCTACACTAAAAGGATAGTCACTCACACTTTCCCCTCTCAATGTGATGAGGTCGTAAGAGAGTCCTTCCCATCAAACTTGGGCCTCATATCCACTGAGGAAAGGGATCTGTTCTTTAAAAACAAAACAACACAAAATGCTAAATATACTCTCAGAATTTATTTCTAAAAAGCTATGAATTTAGAACAGAAGTCGCTTACATTCTAGTGAGATTTCAGCATATCTGAGTATTTTCTTTTCTCTTCCGCCCTTTCTTTACTGATAGATCTTGAATACGATGCCTCAAGTGAGGTCAGTTTTCAGCTTAAATATATTCCACTAAGCCTCAAAATGGATCAGATAAAAACCCATTGCTTTCTTTTTATAACTTAAAGCAATTGCCACTGTTGTCCAATCCTCTAATAATATGTTGTACATGAAGAAAATTAAAGGCTTTCCCCATTTCTACCTTCCCACCTGGATTTTATTTCAAAGGCAAGCTGATGCTTATTAAAACCCTGTGAAATCACAGTTCTTCAAATGGAAATCATTTAGAGCACGGATGGCCCATTCGTGGTTTCTCAAGCGGACTGCAAATACCAAACACAGTTGGATTCACTTGTCAGGCACTTTGTCATTTTTTATTTGCTATGATAAAAAAGTGTAATCTCCTGTATTTTTTTAAAGAAAAAAACAATCTCTCTTATGAGACATGGAGTAACCTATTTACATGTATGTGTCTTGTATCATGACCAAGAAATGAATCCCAGACGGTGGCTGTTGTAGAGACTGAATTAATCAATTAATTAATTAATTAGAGGCTGAAGACTCAAATGTTCTTCTGGCAGAGGGGAGAAACCTTTTATTCAGCCTATTAAATGTAAAGACTTAGGTCTATTAAATTGGATTTGATAAAGACAAAATAATCTTCAGGCCGCTGTCACCTAGTAATGTTGAGATTAATTTCACAATTCAGCAGCAGATCAGTTGCACAACTTCAGCGCTTTCCAGTAGCTTCTTCCTGCACAGTATTTTCAGTCAACTGCTCCCACAAACTGCAGTCACTCAGGAACTCTTTTACAGACACTTGAGCACATGCCCGGCCATTGTCAGTTTTACTACTGTTTTCCCCCCCAATCTAGATGAAATTACAAACTTACCACAGCACAAAGTTATATCTTGTCTTAGCAGACAGGTTCTTTTAATCAATTACATAGAGCCTTCAACGAACAGCATCACAGCACAAAGAGAAATATACACTGTACATGACTTCCTTATATACAATTCTATACAATTACACATAGCAATCTCTGATTGGTTCCCAACTCATTAACTTAACTCAGACCCAGGATTACATCATTCACAATCACCTGGACTAGGCCAGAACACATTCCCCAAATGATTCCCTATATACAGTTAATGCATGACTCAGCATTTCCAATAGAAGCCCATTAGCAGTGCATGACACAGCTATATTACATTACAATACATTGTAAAACCTGACAGTTATTCTTAGGAACTTGTACTATTGAATCAGGCTATTGCCAAAGGCAAAAAATTTGATTCTTCTAAGTAGTTGCTGCCACCAATCTGGAAACTATGTTTCCTTAACTTGTTATGGATACTTCTTCTTACAGAGGCACACTGAGGCAAATGTTTGTTAACAAAGAACATAGATGTTTATTTGTGTAGTTTTAAAAAACAGGCACTTAAGTGTATCAGTTACAAGAATGAAATGAAGCTTATTTGGTTTCTTTAAATCAGTTCAGTACTTGGTTTCCAATAAAACTCTTAACTCCCTCCGGATACTAGCAGACTTCCTCTTGACTAGAATCCATTTATTTCAAAATAGTCCTTTTCCTGGGATCTGTTTGTAATCACCTTACCAGCTATTCTTCCCTAATAGTTTTCTGAACTCTCTAACTAACTTCTTTGGCTTCACTAACTTCCACTTTCCTTTCCCCAACTCTCTCCTTCTAACACCAGACCCTGACTAACTTCTTCAACCCCCAGAACCTGACTGACAGTCAGTTTTTAAAAAACCTCCCCTCTAAGCTCTTTTTTTCTTTACTTCAACCAAGCTCCGCCCACTTTCTCCCAGACAATCACAAGGGTTCTCCACATTTCCCCCCAGGCTGCTTCTAAGCTCCGCCTCCACTAGGAAATGTCTAACCTAAGATGGCTGCTGCCTCCCGGCACCATACAAAATGGCTGCAAAAAAAATTGGGCCTAATTCCTGAGCTTACTCTGGTCTAAAGGTAGGCAATTCGTCACAGCTGTGTTTTCAGGAAGGAGCCCAGTACTGAGTAATTGTAAGACTGTAGGTTTTATATAGCAATATTAAATGATCACTCACAAGCCGGTTTTGCTTGGAAATGAATATATTGCTTGTATCTCTGCAGCAAAGAAAGACACTACTGACTTTTTCCCACCACCACTACCTTTAAACACCTTTCTTGCCCATCTCCCCCCTCTTCTCAGTTTCCTTATTAGAGCTTGTTGCTTCACAAGTTCCAATACAAGGTTTCCAGCGCCCTCTGCTGGCTTCAAAATGTCACAGAAAACTGAGGCAGCCAGGATGATTCAGTCAGGATGTCACGTAGGGAATTTGTGATGTCTTCATGCCGTCAGAAATTGACTCCTGACAGTAATGTCCTGCTAAGTACTACAGAACAAAGTAAAAGAGCCAACATAAGGAACAAAAACGTATCTTCCCGGGAACATCATAACCAGTTTTCATTGCCACCCAGGTGTTTTCTGATCTTCCTCTGCCCGCTGTTCACATTAAAATAGGGTTAGGCAACTAACAGTCCTCATGCTATGTATTCATGCTGCTGCTGAAATTTGTGGGCAGCTGCCAATATTCTTGAAGAGATCACAGTTGCCATGAAAAATTTTGTGGCAAGTATGATTACCCTAGGGAGCCTCTGGTGGTGCAGTGGGTTAGAGCGCTGAGCTGCTGAGCTTGTTGACCGAAAGGTCGCAGGTTATAATCCGGGGAGCAGAGTGAGCTTCCGCTGTCAGCGCCAGCTTCTGCCAACCTAGCAGTTTGAAAACATGCAAATGTGAGTAGATCATTATTATTATGATTATGATTATGATTATGATTATTATTATTATTATTAAACTTTATTTGTATCCCGCTAGCATCTCCCGAAGGAGTCGATGCGCCTTACAAAGGCCAAGGCCTCAGCACACAACATAACAATACAAAACCCAAGGCAAATTAAAACAATTGAAGCAATATAACAACAAGCAATAAACAATACACTAAGACACAATGAAACTGGGCCCGGCCAGAGTAATGGGTACAGGATTAAAAGTGCTGATGTGACAGGTGGAATATAAGGCTTATAGGGCAAGTGCAGTTTTAATAAAGTGCTTATTAGTTTTAATAAAGTGCTTCTGGGACTTGGTATTGGAGATTTCCTATTCTGGGAAGGCACATCGGAACAGCCAGGTCTTCAAGTTCTTTCTAAAGACTGCCAGGGTAGGGGCCTGTCTAAGATCTTTGGGGAGGGTGTTCCAGAGTCGGGGGGCCACCACAGAAAAGGCCCTGTCTCGTGTCCCCACCAAATGCGCTTGCAACGCGGGCGGGATCATGAGCAGGACCTCTCCAGATGACCGAAGTGAACGCGTGGGTTCGTAGACGGAGATGCGGTCACGCAGGTAGGATGGTCTGCTCCGGCGGGAAGGCAATGGTGCTCCTTGGAGGTGTCTATGGACAACGCTGGCTCTTCGGCTTAGAAATGGAGATGAGCACCACACCCAGAGTTGGACACGACTGGACTTCATGTCAGGGGAAAAACTTTATCTTTAACTATGATTACCCTCTATTGATAATAACATGTTTAAACAAGCGTTAACTATGTGATTAGTAGTTTTAGTGTTAAACTATGAAGACCACAGTTTGAATCCCCACCGAACCATGAAGATGCATCAAGTGAGCTTGGGCAAGTTGTAGTCGCTCAGCCACAGCTGAAGGCAGTGGCAAATCCACTCTAAGCAGATCCTCCTGAGAAAACCCTGTACCGTGAGGTTACCATGAAGAGACAGAATAAAATCCAGAATAATACCTGAAATAAGAAAAAAGGGCATGAAAGACAGAGGTGATTATATCTGTAAGTGGCAGCTAAGGATGCAAGGAGCTGAGAAAATACCAGCTATTCATTTCCAGAATAGTGTGTTGAAATTGGTTCTTTGTCTCCCAGTCACTCCTGATAAAGATCCTATATGCATAGCCTCCTGAGGAAAGGAAATTCTGACTGGTTTTTTCCTCATTGTGTAGATGAGATAACACAAATTCCCATCACATTCCACACAATGTAGTGAAACCTTCCTCTCTCTTTGTTACTCCCAGAGAGATTCTGCACATTTTTCAGAGTGATTATTGTATGTCTTTCTCTAAAATGTGCATAACTGAAAAATTAATTGTCACTTCGTTGCATGAAAGTCATTGGACTAGTAGTTTGTGTCTTTTTTATCAATTGGCTCGTCGTTTTGTCTGTACACTTAGTTCCTCAAAGTAAAAGGCATCAATTTTCCATGAAGATATGTTTGCACAAAATAGAGGAAACAAAATGAAAAACTGTTGTTTTGGTCTTGCACTGGAAACAAGATTTTATGAGAAAGTTAGTGAATTCTCTGCAGCAGAGCTTTCCAAACTTTGTGTTGTAACACACTGGTGTGCTGGCTGCAGTGCGTAGGTGTGTCGTGCAAACATAACGAGAAATCTCTGAGTATGTGGATGATGTCGCATTACCATTCTAAAGCAGGTACTCCAAATGCTGTCTTGGTGTGCCAAGGCAACCAAAATATTGCTAACAGTTATATTTTTCACTTCTGCAGTTGGGCATTGCGTGCATAGCTATAGGATGTGCAGATCCCAGTGTGAAATTCATGTGTATACACTGTTCTGTCACGCGCTGGGCTTGAAACGAATTGCTTTTAAAACAGGATGTGCAACTTTAGCCCAGCGGGAAGCCAGGGGGCCCAAAGAGAAGCTCTCAGGATTTTCACCACAAACAGTCTTTAGACTGCTTGTGAAATATAATAAAGTCTTTATTGGTGAACAATCAACAGAAACTTCTTTTGTCTTCAAAGGGTTAAACAAATGCTTCCAGGCTTTGTGCAATTGGTGGCTTCTAACTGTTACTTTTACTCTAAAGGAAAATCCCTTTCCAAACTTCTCCCAGGCTAACTGTGATCCTAAACCTAACTGATGTGGATCCACTACCGGGCTGAACTGCGTCTCAAAAACGAGTGGACCTACCAGTAGGCCTGTAGTCACTTATCTGTAGTTCTTGATGTTTAAAGCTGTTATTCTCTCCGAAATTCCTCGGGGATGTAAGGCTGTTTCCCTGGGAACCTTTGGGAATCCTTTTGCTCTTAAGACTGTTCTCCCTCGGGAGGTCTTAAGAGTTGAAGCCTTCGTACAGGAGAAAGTCTGTAAATGTCCTGTACATTGACTTTCCTTGCTGAGACTGACTGAAAATGGCTCCCTTTCTTCTCAATTGTCCTGAACAGGGGGCGGAACCAAACTTAACGATGATGGACAGGGGGCCTGCCCTATAACTGCAAACTTTAACAGGAAGCCACCCTTCTGCAGAATCCCAAGCCTTGGGCTGCAAGCAAACACTAAGAGCCGCCGCAAACTAGCGTCTTGGGAGAGCAAACTGTGCCAGCACGACCGATGACGTCGAAGACTCTGCCTCTTTCTCCGCCTATTTCTCCGCGCCCGCGTGGTTTTCCCTTTGCTAGGGCAGCGATGCAGCGTACTCTCGCTGTTGAATTCTGTCAACAGCGAGAGTACGCTCGCATCGCTGCCCTAGCAAAGGGAAAACCACGCGGACGCGGAAAAATAGGCGGAGAAATAGGTGGAGAAAGAGGCAGAGTCTTCGACGTCATCGGTCGTGCTGGCACAGTTTGCTCTCCCAAGACGCTAGTTTGCGGCGGCTCTTAATACAAGGCATATAAAGTGAGAGCTTCTGGTACAGCTGTAGCAGCACATACACCACCTACCATATGTAAATCCTCAACATATTTGTACTTAATGAAGTATCAGGGCTTTGTTTTGAAAGCATTTTAACCTTCTTTCTGGAGAGTGTTGGTCTCAATTGTATGAGAATTAAGAATTATTGAAAGCTTATCCTTAGTTTTGTAGCCTCAAAAGCAGCTGTGAGATTGCAAGTGAAGTTAGAAACTCCTTGAAGAGGAATTTTTGTGGTGCCTTTCAATAAATATTGTTAAATCCTAAAGCTGCAATTCTGCATACTTAAGAAGATATATTCGTTCGGTAGAATCATCCAAACGTAGTCTTAACTGGGCACTGTCTAATAGATTATGTTTTAATAAATAACACGTTAGGTTGTTTGATGTGTCCCAATTAGCCCAGAATTCACATATTCGGAAAGAGATGGTTGCTGATAAGCATTCTTTTGGTGTTGAAGTGAAGAGATCTTGACAACTCAGGGATCCTGAGAAAGGGGGGGGGGGGCAGTTCGGCCTACTCACTAGCATGTTTACTCAGTGTGTCTTAAGTGAATGAAACATGTTTTCCATAAACTGAGAGGATTGCAGTAGCTGCCACCTGGACAAGGAAAATGGTTGATTCTTCAAGCCATTATCTGCTTTGAACTAGATGATATGGCAGTGTAGACTCACATCATCATCATCAACAACATCATCACTTTATTTCTTAATTAGTCGCTCTCCACCAAAGTGCTCCGAGCAACTTACAATTTAAAATAGCTTATACACAATATAAAACATTCAATATAAAAACATTCAACATAAAACATTCAACATAAAGCATTCAACGTAAAAACATTCAGCAGTGACTATGGCAAAATTTGATCCAATTACTCAAATGCACAACCAAACAGCCAAGTCTTGAGCAACTTTACAAAAGGTCGCAACTCCGACATTGCTCTAATATATGGAGGCAATGAGTTCCACAAAATTGGGGCATAGATCGAAAAAGCTCTATGCCTTGTAGCTTCCAAATGTGCCTCCCTAGGACCCGGTATGTATAGGAGATTTTCCTGGGTGGATCGAGGTGACCACTGATGGGTAAAAGGAATGAGGCGGTCCCTAAGATATAAAGGTCCTTGGCCATTTTGAGCTCTAAATGTCAGGATCAGTATCTTGTAAGAGATCCGATGTTCTATTGGTAGCCAATGCAGTTGTTGCAGAATCGGTGTAATATGGGATCTTATAGATGATCCCGCTAGCAGCCTGGCCGCCGCATTTTGGACCATCCGAATCTTCTGGGTCGTTGACTTTGGAAGGCCAGCATATAAGGCATTGCAATAGTGCAACTTAGTGGTGACTGTTGCGTGGATTACTGTTGCCAATGCTTCTACCGAAAGGTAGGATGCTAATTTCCTTGCCTGGCGAAGATGAAAAAAGGCCTGCTTACTTATGGCAGTGATCTGGGCCTCCATCGTCAGCGATGACTCCAACACAACCCCAAGGCTTTTAACAGTAGCAGACGGAACCAGAACTTCCCCATCGAAATCAGGCAGAGACTGGGTTAATTCTGGCGGCTGGCCGGGCCAGAGTATCTCAGTTTTTGCAGGATTTACTTTTAGTCTGCTCACTCGCAGCCAACTCATCACTGCTTCCAAACACAGCTTAAAGTTCTCAGGAATTGCGGTTGTCCCAGGTTCGAGATGCAAGAGTAGCTGGGTATCATCTGCATACTGGTAGCACTCTATGCCAAAGCTCCGCACCAGTCCAGCAAGTGGCCGGACATAGATGTTAAATAACAGGGGCGAGAGGATAGCACCCTGGGGAACTCCACAGCAAAGGCAGGAGCTCCAGTTCAAAGTAGATAATCTGGGATCAGATACTGGATTATATGGTAGTGTAGTTCCAGCTTAAGTATCCTACATCAACTTTCACAGAATTTGACTACTATGGTAGTTAAAGTGATATCAAACTGCTCTGTCTATAAATTCAGGTTTAGAACACCCACAATTTCTTTTGTAACACTGCCAAGAATGTTGTTCCAAATGACTGCTTGGATCTGCCCGTGCACTTGGTCCAGCCTGGAAATACAACTGCAGCTTGGGACAGTGGGAGCGATTTCTTGCTACCCGGAAACTCTTAAATGTATACAGATAAAACACTTGTTTGGAAGTGGCAGTTACTATCTAAACTACATAATTTGTTTGGTAATTGGACACATCATTTAGCAAGACTGCTGCTAAAAAAACAGCAGCTGGATGTAGCTGTCCTTGTTTATGTTTAGTTCAGCCTAAGTAAAAAGAAAGCTTTTAAGACATGAGCCTTTGGGGTGACCTCCATAATTCAATTACAGTGGTTTACCACTTGTGCACAATTTGGGTGATTGTTGCTGTGGAGAAAAGTGCACTGAATATCTTGTAAAAATGCTTTGTTATTGCTAACAGACTGATATGTTTCTTGCCAAGTAGATCATAGGATCTTTATTCCTAATTCCCAGTCATCTGAAATTTGGTCTCCTCCTTTCTCCAACAACCACCATGTCAGACTACACAGAGAAGCCACTGAAATCCACAAGCATGTGGACAATTTCAACAGAAAGGAGGAGACCATGAAAATGAACAAAATCTGGCTACCAGTATTAAAAAACTCTAAAATTACTACAGCAAAACAGCAGAGAGGAAACAACCAGGCACATCTTAACACCTCTCAACAGAACATTTTCCCAGGCTCTGCCAGGCCTTCAAATGCTAATGAAGGTGGTCAGCTGAAACATTCACACCTAGCTTCAGCAGAGAGCTCTTTGCCCCACCCCAGTCATTCTACAGATATATAAACCCATTTTCCTATTTCCAACAGACCTCACTACCTCTGAGGATGCTTGCCATAGATGCAGGCGAAACGTCAGGAGAAATGCCTCTAGAACATGGCCCTATAGCCCGAAAAAACCTACAAGAACCTAATAATAATAATAATAATAATAATAATAATAATAATAATAATGTATGGATCATTGATGTTGCAATCCCAGGTGACAGCAGGATTAAAGAGAAACAACTGGAAAAGCTGACACGATATGAGGATTTAAAGATCAAACTGCAAAGACTCTGACACGAGCCAGTAAAGGTAGTCCCAGTGGTGGTCGGCACACTGGGTGCAGTGCCTAAAGACATTGGCCTGCACTTAAACACAATTGGAGCTGACAAAAGTACCACCTGCCAGCTGCAAAACAACACCTTACTGGGATTTACACCCATTATTCACTGATACATCACACAGTCTTAGACACTTGGGAAGTGTCCGATGTGTGATCCAATACAACAGCCAGCAGAGTGATCATGTTTGCTGTGGGCTCATCTCGTGCTTCTAATAATAATAATAATCTATATAAATAAAAATGTAATGTTCGTTTGTAGGATTAACATAACTCAAAAACCACTGGATGAATTGACACAATACACCTATAAGGCCATCACACATAAAAACACTGAAAAACACAGTGGAAGAGACTTAAAAACCAAAAATAAAAACATAAAAAAGAAAGTCAGAAAGTCAAAGGTCTCACTTTTATTTAATCCATAATTGACCTAAAAAGAGGGAAATTCAGCACTTGAACATTGCCAAGACTTGACCATGGTTTTCATTAAAATAGGCAATTTGGGATAATTCAATGTACAGTCTTGGCAACTCTGCATCTTAGCCCTGCCTTCCAAAGGGACAGCAATGCATTAATTTAAAAATCCCGGCAATTTCCTTGCACATTGCTCTTTTTTAAATCCATATTTGTCAGGTCAGAGGCTAGATGATAACATGGGTGTTTATAATTTGTAGATTATACCATCCATCAAACAACAGCTTGCAAGTACAAATCACGTACTGACACAAACGGAAATTATCTGGTGCCTCCACAAATATGATGAGGTCAGATTTGAATGCATAAATTATTGTATTAAATATCATCCTGGATGTTCACATCATTATGTGACAAACATGAATGCATGAATCAGCCCTTCAAGAAACATCATTTGGAAATTGGGTACAAACTTTGCTGAACTGCATAGCTAATTCACTTTGCTCATTTCCACAGATTATCAGTCTATATACCTGAGGTTGATTGCATTATCCTTTGCCCATTAATGGAAGGCAAGTCATCCGCAAACCAGATCAACATTTGGGTCACACCGTTTACAGAAAACACACACACACAGATATCTACATAAAAACTCCAACCATCACCCAAGTCAAAAAAGAAGCACCATTAAAGCCTTGGCAGACCGTGCAAAAAGAATCTGCGAACCCCACCTCCTCCAAGATGAACTGAACCACCTCAACTGGGCTCTCTAGGCCAATGGAGACTCCACCTCAGACATCAGAAGAGCTGCAAGACTGAGAACAAGCCACGAGAGTAAAGATGAAGATCCACCCAGAGGAAAAGTGTTCCAGCCATACATCAAGGGAACCACTGACCGCATAAGGAAGCTGATGAGGAAACACAACATACAAACTATCTACAGACCCACCAAGAAAATCCAACAAATGCTTCGTTCAGCAAAGGACAAGAGGGATCCTCTCACTTCTGCAGGAGTCTACCGTGTACCATGCAGCTGTGGACAAGTCTACATAGGGACCACCAAACGCAGCATTGCCCAAACATGAATCAAGGAACACGAAAGGCACTGCAGACTACTTCAACCAGAGAAGTCAGCCATAGCAGAGCACCTGATGAACCAACCTGGACACAGCATATTATTTGAGAACACAGAAATGCTGGACCACTCTCACAACCACCATGTCAGACTACACAGAGAAGCCATTGAAATAAACAAGCATGTGGACAATTTCAACAGAAAGGAAGTTATGTGATAAACTGATAAGTGTTTGTTGTTGTTCATTCGTTCAGTCGTCTCCGACTTCGTGACCTCATGGACCAGCCCACGCCAGAGCTCCCTGTCGGCCATCACCACCCCAGCTCCTTCAAGGTCAGTCCAGTCACTTCAAGGATGCCATCCATCCATCTTGCCCTTGGTCGGCCCCTCTTCCTTTTGCCTTCCACTTTCCCCAGCATAATTGTCTTCTCTAGGCTTTGCTGTCTCCTCATGATGTGGCCAAAGTACTTCAACTTTGTCTCTCGTATCCTTCCCTCCAGTGAGCAGCCGGGCTTTATTTCCTGGAGGATGGACTGGTTGGATCTTCTCGCAGTCCAAGGCACTCTCAGAACTTTCCTCCAACACCACAGCTCAAAAGCATCGATCTTCCTTCGCTCAGCCTTCCCTAAGGTCCAGCTCTCACATCCGTAGGTTACTACAGGGAATACCATGGCTTTGACTAGGCGGATCTTTGCTGCCAGTGTGATGTCTCTACTCTTTACTATTTTATCGAGACTGGACATTGCTCTCCTCCCAAGAAGTAAGCGTCTTCTGATTTCCTGGCTACAGTCTGCATCTGCAGTAGTCTTTGCGCCTAGAAATACAAAGTCTGTCACGGCCTCCACATTTTCTCCCTCTATTTCCCAATTGTCAATCATTCTTGTTGCCATAATCTTGGTTTTTTTGACGTTTAGCTGCAACCCAGCTTTTGCGCTTTCTTCTTTCACCTTGATTAGAAGGCTCCTCAGCTCCTCCTCGCTTTCGGCCATCAGAGTGGTGTCATCTGCATATCTGGCTACCAGTATTAAAAAAACTCTAAAATTGCAACAGCACAACAACAGAGAGGAAGCAGGCAGGGACATCTAATTACCTCTCAACAAAAGTTTGCTCCAGGCACAGTCAGCCCATTGTATGCTAATCAAGGTGGTCAGTTGAAACATTCACACCTAGCTCCAGCAGACAAGAGTCCTTTGTCTCACCCTGGTCATTCCACAGATATATAAACCCTTTTTCCTAGTTCCAACAGACCTCAATACCTCTGAGGATGCTTGCCATAGATGCAGGCGAAACGTCAGGAGAGAATGCCTCTAGACCAGTTATGGGCAACCTTTTGAGCTTGGTTGCCAAAATCTGCCAAAAACCTGAGCATAACTTGGGTGGGGTGTCAACTTCGAGAAAAAACAACAACATAATTTTGCAATTTTTATAGTTTAAATAAGAAAAATGCATATTCCAGACTGAGTTATGAAGTGAACAATGCTCAAACATGCAGATGTTAAATTTGTAGAGCCTTTTACAAATTTAAGGATGGAATTAGATTGGCTCTTATAAGGTGTACTTCTCTGTATGCGGCCGCATGTGGCCGCGTGTCATCAAAAATAGCCATGCGTGTCAGTGCTGACACGCGTGTCATAGGTTCACCATCACGGCTCTAGACCATGGCCACACAGCCCGAAAAAACCTACAACAACCCAAACAAACAAACAAACAAACAAACAAAAAACAAAACCCAAACCCAACAACAACAACAAAAGGAAAAGGATAGATTTAAACCAAGAGAACATGGGAAACTGTTTTTCCAAGCAGACAATATCAGGTTGGAATACTAGTATTCCATAAACTCTTAATCAGAGCTTGGAAAAGTGATTTTTGGACTATACAGCTCAGTTCTCCCATAGTCAGCATGCAGTTGTCCAGAAGTAATATTTCAAGTTTACATTACAGAACCCAAAGAATTCTGGGAGATATTTCCATTTGACAGTCATCTTCTAAATCCAACAATTACAGATCTTTCTGGCTCTTTGATGAGTGCAGCAAAGCTAATTCCATGGTCAGTAAACACTGTCATTGCAATTAGCAGTACGCCACTAATCTGGATATGTCTTGCCTGTGGTTAGTTGGTAAACAATCATTCTTTTCAGAGACTAAGCTGACAGAATGGAAAAGAGCTTACAGCCCACAGTTGTAAAATGAGATGCTATCAGGATGAGATCTGCAAGAGTATTCATCTACAAGGATAAGGGGGGAAAATCCAGTGTCTTTTCCTTGGTCAAGTAGAGATTAGGGTTAGCCTAAGATGAACAAAATTCTTGCTCCCACCTTCAGGTTGCATTTTGCCTTATCAGATGCTCTGGCCAATGTTCAAGCTAAAATTCTCAGGTTGGAAAATGACACATCTTTGTATCATTTGTTCTAGGAGAGCAGTCAAGCAGGCTTCTTAGGTGAGGCCCACTGTGTGCCATTGTGTAACTGTTGAATATTGGCTACTCTATCTTGTCTGCTGGGTTCTTCCAGGGTTAAGAAAATAATTGTACAAGATGTCTTCCTGTCTTGCTCCACAGACAGCTTGTGAAGTAGCAATCCATTATGACGCCAAAGTCTCTGAAAGCAGCAGATTAGGAAACTGCTTTTGGAAAGTGGAGGGGGGGGGACTATTCAGCCACTGTTTGACAAAGTGCCTTTTGGCTTGCATATGCTTTATAACAGGCAGAAGCCAAATATAAATATAAATGAAGGCATTTATATTGGTATCCGGGGCGGCTCGTCCATTACGCGAAGTAAGCGGTCGCAGAACACTTTTTTTTGCCAGGGGCGCAGAGGCGCCTCTGTAAATGCCCCTCGACCGCCACTTGAGGAGCGCCCCTTTAGCTCACAACAGCACTAGCAGTCCGGGGGGAGCCTCAGCTTTCTTGCCTCTCTGCCGGATGATCCTCTTCCCAAAGGGGCCGGGCCCTTGAGCCTCGCCTAGCCCCTCTCGTTCCTGCTCCACCTGGCCACCAGGTGCGCGAGCAGAGCCGGCGCTCAATCGTTCTCCGCGTTCGATCCCTTCCCCATGACCGGCTCCCTTTCCCGATCCCCCGGTGCTCCACCCATCTCCTCTCCTCTCCCCAATCCGTGGATGGGCCAAGGGGCGGAGCCGCCGCGCCTGGCCCGCTTCGGGTCAGGAGGCATGTCTGAAGACCCCAGCGTGCGCACCAAAAAGTCACCTCTTCTCCTGACTTTCTCTTCAGCCATTGGGACCGAGAGAGAGAGAGAGAGAGAGAGAGAGAGAGAGAGAGGGAGAGAGAGCCCCTCCGGCTGGAGGTATCTCCCACCTCCGCTCCCTCCTACCTTCAGGAAAGGTGGGCATCTCCACCTCTCTCTCTCTCTTGGTCTCAATGGCTGAGGAGAAAGTCAGGAGAAGAGGTGACTTTTGGTGCACACGCCGGGGTCTTCAGGCACGCCTCCGGACCCAAAGCGGGCCAGGCAAGGGAGCAAGTGCGGCAAGTGTAGTTACTGGGATGTATAGTTCACCTACAATCAAAGAGCATTCTGAACTCCACCAATGATGGGATTGAACCAAATATGGCACACAGAACTCCCACGACAAACAGAAAATATATATCAATTATTGGTTTTTGGGGGGGGGGCGCCAAAATACTGTTTGTTTACCGTTGAAAATTACCTAGGGCCGCCTCTGTTGGTATTCCAATAATTTAAGATTGTGACTTTGATTAAAAGAAGAAGAAGAACTTTATTTTTCTACCCCCCCCCCCCCCATCTCCCTGAAGGGACTCAGGGCGGCTTACATGGGACAACCAAAGCAAAATACAATTAAAACAGAACAATAACAACTTAAAATAGCATAAAACAGCATAAACAATAATAAAGAAACATCAAAAGCAATGGCAGACTAATTTTGGAGGGGGGGGGGAGAGGAGGCCACTATGTAAACTGCTTAAAGCAGGGGTCCTCAAACTAAGGCCCGGGGGCCAGATACGGCCCTCCAAGGTCATTTACCCGGCCCTCGCTCAGGGTCAACCTAAGACTGAAACGACTTGAAAGCACACAACAACAAGAACAACAATCCTATCTCATCAGCCAAAAGCAGACCCATACTTCCCACTCAAATACGAGGGTTATTTTTTAAGTAAGGTCTGTTGGAACATAAGTACACAACGGATTATTGTGAAGTCAACTTCAAAGTTTCTACTAACCTGTGGCTCATCTACACATAGAACTAAATATGGGGGGGGGGGCCTTATTTATTTATGAGGGGTATTTTTTAAGTAAGGTCCGTTGGAACATAAGTACACAACGAAAGTTTATTTCAAAAAAGTAAATTTATTTTCAGAAAGTACATACTTCACTCTATTTTTCGACATAGTTGCCAAGTTTGTTCAAACACTTATCATACCTCTGAACCAATTTTAAAATGCCCTCTTCATAAAAACCTGCTGCCTGCTCTGATAACCAAATCGTCTGTAATCAAAGAAGGGCGACCGGAGTGGTCCTCATCATGGATGTTGTCACGGCCATCTTTGAATTGTCGTACCCACTTACGCACTTTGCTTTCACTCATAACAGTATCACCGTACACTTCACAAATCTGTCGATGAATTTCTGCAGCAGGCAGGTTCCTTGCTGACAAAAACCGTATCACTGAGTGAACCTCACATGCAGAGGGTGAGTTGATAGTCTTAAACATTTTTAAAGCACAGAACAGAACCGTTCAGGTTAGCTACAGAGCGGAAACTGAGCACAGTTGTTCCCGAGGCATGCCGGTACACGACTCACACGCTCGTTGCAGTATGTGCGCGAACTACTAGTGTCTACAACAAAACAGACCTTACTTAAAAAATACCCCTTGTATTAATAAGTTTATATTTGTTAAAAAAATGTTCTTCCTTTTAATTATTGTATTCAAAGATGGCTGTGACAACGTCCATGATGAGGACCACTCCGGTTGCCCTTCTTTGATTTATTTATTTATTTACAGTATTTATATACGGTTTTTTAAATACTTTTAATATTCTTATATTGTATGTCAAATGTTTTTAACACTATTTTATGATTGTTTTAATTGTTATAATTGTTGTATCAACAAATTGTTGCCAATTGTGAACCGTCCTGAGTCACCCCTGGGCTGAGAAAGGTGGAATATAAATGTCATAAATAAATAAATAATTAAATAAATAAATACAATAATAAATAATAAATAATTAAAATTAAAATCATGGTTCTGGGACCAGTCCTTTTAGTGGGACAAGGACTGGAACAGTGACTCGACTGATGTTTTATAGTTTTAATAACTGTTTTGATATTTGATAACGTACTGTTTTTAATACGAGCCAACAATGTGATGTGGTGGCAAAAAAAGCCAATGGGATTTTGGCCTGCATCAATAGGAGCATAGTGTCTAGGTCAAGGGAAGTAATGCTACCCCTCTATTCCGCTTTGGTTAGACCACACCTGGAATATTGTGTCCAATTCTGGGCAACACAATTCAAGAGAGATATTGACAAGCTGGACTGTGTCCAGAGGAGGGCGACTAAAATGATCAAAGGTCTGGAGAACAAGCCCTATGAGGAGCGGCTTAAGGAGCTGGTCATGTTTAGCCTGAAGAAGAGAAGGCTGAGAGGAGAAATGATAGCCATGTATAAATATGTGAGAGGAAGTCATAGGGAGGAGGAAGCAAGCTTGTTTTCTGCTGCCCTGAAGACTAGGATGTGGAACAATGGCTTCAAACTACAAGAAAGGAAATTCCATCTGAACACGAGGAAGAACTTCCTGACTGTGAGAGCTGTTCAGCAGTGGAACTCTCTGCCCCAGAGTGTGGTGGAGGCTCCTTCTTTGGAAGCTTTTAAACAGAGGCTGGATGGTCGTCAGGGGTGATTTGAATGCAACATTCCTACTTCTTGGCAGGGGGTTAGACTGGATGGCCCATGAGGTCTCTTCCAACTCTTTGATTCTATGATTCTATGATTTATGTGTGGTTTTACAATTGTAATTATAAGGCATCGAATTTTTGCCATTATCTATGTGAGTCCCCCTAGGGGCGAGAAAAGCGGTATATAAATACTGTAAATAAATAAATAAATAAATAATAAAAGTATGAAATAGAAGCTGCTGCTCCGCCAGACCCAGCGAGTGCGCGCCCGTGCCTCACCTAAACTTTTGTTATGAATTGCCTTTGAAAAGTTGTCTGATCACACCCCAAAACCCTTCCTTTATTTTCCATAATCCCTTCACAATGAACTGGGAGACAGGGAAATTACTCAATGAATGTACATCAGAGCTCCCTGCAT
Organism: Anolis sagrei ordinatus; assembly: GCF_025583915.1. Lineage (NCBI taxonomy): Eukaryota > Metazoa > Chordata > Lepidosauria > Squamata > Anolidae > Anolis > Anolis sagrei. The sequence goes on along the minus strand of NW_026847438.1, from coordinate 129,513,016 downwards.
TTGTTTCCTACTCCCATTGATAAGATTGGGGCCATCTTGTGGAAAATATAGGGCACCCATGCCTCGAGCCAGTTACATCTATTGAGATGGTCATCATCTCTGAGTATCCATTGTGTACATTTGGCTAACTCTATTGTGCTAACCAAAGCTAACCCATTAAGCACATTAAGCGCATCAAGGACTCCTTTTGGATCATGCCTCTCTCAGAGATGTACCATTAAACGGACCGACACTTCAAATGCTCAAATGACAGTTTATTGAATTTTCCACTACCACGAAGAATCAACCAGCTATGACATCCAATTGCATCTTGAGCCACTCAGGATGAGGCTCCTAGATGGGTAGTTTTTCAGACAATCAAGAGCTGGCATGGTTTTTTAAATAGTCGTCAAATGAAATAAAAATGTATTTTCAATTATGTTATGTCAGTACTTTGTAGGAGCCCCCGGTGGTGCAGTGGGTTAAACCCCTGTGCCGGCAGGACATCCAATAGGTCGCAGGTTCGAATCCGGGGAGAGGCGAGTGAGCTCCCTCTATCAGCTCCAGCTCCTCATCAAATCATCCGGGTGTCCCCTGGGCAACGTCATTGGAGACGGCCAATTCTCTCACACCAGAAGCAACTTGCAGTTTCTCAAGTCGCTCCTGACACGATAATAATAATAATAATAATGATAATAATAATAATAATACTTTGTAGAGCTTTCCACCCTGAAATTCTCTCTGGCCAGAGAGAATAAACCTTTGTGTTTGTCTTCTACCTGTCTGTATCTAATTTGGTCTTCTGGAAAGCGAGATGCGCCGGGATTCTGAACCCGCAGTTCTTGTGGTAGCTGAAATCACTCGTGCCCAAACTATTACACCACATTGGGTCTCAGTAGTATGATACCCATAAGTGAGAAACTCCAACTTCTCCAGTATTAATTTCTGCATTTCCTCTAGAGCAGGGCTTCTTACATTTTTTCAACTTGTGTCCCCTTTCTGCTTAAGAAATTTTTACATGAATTTTTACATGAAATTTTTACATATGTAGGTATATGAAATAGGTAAAAAAAATTGAACATTTTCTGATAACAAACCAGTTTTTGCAAGGCTGGCTAAACAGGCTGATTTTTTTTTCCTTTTTATGAAGTACAGTTAAAGTATTTTCTGGAGAGTCCACAGTAAACACTGCACATTGTTGCTAAAAGATTCATGTAAATGTCTAGTTGGCATCCAGAAACCTTTTACTGTTGACAAATTTTTCATGATTTCGGTATTGAGCTGAGGGTACCTCACAGATTAAGAAGTAGTGCCCTGAACCAAGAACCAATGCACAACCAATGTCCCAGGGATTTCAGGTGGCCTTAAGAATGCCTCCAACATCTTGAAGCAGGCCCCTAGGCCAGGGTGATTGGCAGGCCCACTTACCTACCACTAAGGTTAAGGGCATATGATGTTGTTGTTGTGTCAGGAGCGACCTGAGAAACTGCAAGTCGCTTCTGTTGTGAGAGAATTGGCCGTCTGCAAGGACGTTGCCCAGGGGACGCCTGGATGATTTGATGTTTTATCATACTTGTGGGAGGCTTCTCTCATGTCCCCGCATGAGGAGCTGGAGCTGATAAAGGGAGCTCATCCACCTCTCCCCAGATTCTAACCTGCGACCTGTCGGTCTTCAGTCCTGCTGGCACAGGGGTTTAACCCACTGCGCCACTGGGGGCTCCCAGAGCATATCATGCATTTCAGTGTTTAGGATAAAATAAGTCAGTTTAAGTGGTGATCCATTTAAATTATTATATTTATTTTTAAATATATATATATACATTTACATAATAAATTCTTACAATAATATATGATTCGTACTCTGTCATATGCCAGAACTGTTGGTTCCAACTGCCCATAGCCATGACCAGGCCAAAATTTCAATCCAGTGACCATACAGTAATCTAAAGAAAATCAACAGGATGGTGTTAGTGGAAGCTCCTCGTATGAAAGTGTAGACTCATATACAGGGGTGGCTCAACCCATTACACAAAGTAAGCATTTGCAGTATAGTTGACTTTGCCCAGGGGCGCTTTTGAGGTGCTCTTGGGGGAAAATAGACCTTGACATATGCGAGTTGTAGTTACTGGGATATATGGTTCACCTACAATCAAAGAGCATTCTGAACTCAACCAATGATGGAATTGAACCAAATATGGCACACAGAACTCCCATGACGAACAGAAAATATATATCAGTGATTGGTTGGGGGGGGGGGGCGGCAAAATACTGTTTGCTTACCATTGAAAATTACCTGGGGCCGCCTCTGTTCATATAATCCAGTTCAAAGCAGATGTGGATCATCTGCTTTGATAATCCGGATTTTATGGCAGTGTGGAAGAGGCCTCACTACTTATGCCTTTGTACCATCACTGGGTCACGTGGATGAGCTCCCTCTATCAGCTCCAGCTCCTCATGCAGGGACATGAGAGAAGCCTCCCACAAGGATGATAAAACATCAAAATCATCTGGGCATCCCCTGGGCAATGTCCTTGCAGATGGCCAATTCTCTCACACCAGAAGCAACTTGCGGTTTCTCAAGTCGCTCCTGACATGACAAAAAAACAACAACAACAACAACAAGAGAGCCGTTCAGCAGTGGAACTCTCTGCCCCAGAGTGTGGTGGAGGCTCCTTCTCTGGAAGCTTTTAAACAGAGGCTGGATGGCCATCTGTCAGGGGTGATTTGAATGCAATATTCCTGCTTCTTGGTAGAATGGGGTTGGACTGAATGGCCCATGAGGTCTCTTCCAACTCTTTGATTCTATAATTCTATGATTCTATGAAAAAACAACTGGCAAAGTATGGCATAAAGTATAAACTGTATGACATAAAGATAACGACAGTGGATATAAGTTACTTATACAACCAGTCCTCTGTATCCAAGGATACTGAATGCATGGATTCAACTATCTAAAGTAGGGGTCCTCAAACTATGGCCCGGGGGCCGGATACGACTCTCCAAGTTCATTTACTCGGCCCTCGCTCAGGGTCAACCTTTGTCTGAAACGACTTGAAAGCACACAACAACAACAACAACAACAACAACAACCCTATCTCATCAGCCAAAAGCAGGCCCACACTTCCCATTGAAATACTAATAAGTGTATATTTGTTAAAATTGTACTTCATTTTAATTATTGTATTGTTTTTAAGTGTTTTTTTGCACTACAAATAAGGTATGTGCAGTGTGCATAGGAATTCATTCATGCTTTTTTCAAATTATAATCCAGACCTCCAACGCTTTGAGGGGCTGTGATGTGGCCCTCTGTTTAAAAAGTTTGTGGATCCCTGATCTAAAGAATAAAAATATTTATTTAAATCCCAAAAATAAATTTGATATTTCCATTTTATATAAGAGACACCATTTTACTATACCACTATATACTATACACTATATACTATACACTATATACTATACCACTATATACTATACAATGGTTGCTGATGACACGATAAATAAATAACTATACCACTGTATATTTACTTTATTTATTATTTATTTACTTTGCTTATATACCGCAGTTCTCAGCCCAGGGGCAACTCACTGCGGTGTACAACATATAAAGAACAAGATACAAAATTCAAAACACAGTCTAAAATATTCCAGTCCAGCATTAACAAAAAACATCATCATCAAAACATCATCATTACTACAAAGCCATTCCGCATCGTCTCATTGTCCAAACCACAAACCAGTACCATTTTCCGTTGTTCCATTCCTTACGTCATTACCAATTATTGCACTTCTTGTTCGAAAGCCTTCTTGAACAACCAAGTCTTCAATTTCCTGCGGAATATCAACAGGGAAGGAGCCAGTCTGATGTCTACGGGGAGGGTGTTCCACAGCCGCGGAGCCACCACCGAGAAGGCTCTATCTCTCGTCCCCACCAGCCGTACCTGAGAGGCAGGCGGGATCGAGAGCAGGGCCTCCCTGGAGGATCTCAAAGTCCTGGTGGGCTCGTAGGTCGAGATGCGGTCAGAAAGGTATCTTGGGCCGGAACCATTAATATATAAGGGGTATATAAGGGGGTTTGAGCATCATGGATTTTGGTGTCAACTGAGGGACCGAGAACCAAACCCTAGTAGATAGTAAGAGTCCACACTTATATTTCCAGAAAAGATTGGCCATTTTTCTAAAGCAAATATTTCAACATCAGCATAGATTTTAAGGACCAAACAAAATACTACAAAAGATACAGGAGGGCCGCAATAGATGTGTATGGTTCTGCCCTCCCAATTTTTACACCTCACAGAACCTGCCATTGTCATCTTGTCACAACTTCAGTGCAGCTGAAGTTATGATACCAGGATGTGAAATCTCTGAAGCTATTACATTATGAAAGGAAGAGGAGGAGAAGGAGGAGAAAGGGAAAACAAAACATAAAGGTTCGGAGGCACTGCCCATTCAATCTAGCGTCTTATTTATCCCTACATTCAAGGTTTATGTCACGGATTTGCTAAATTAAGGCTGTTACACAGATTGCTTTTCTACATAGCTTGCTTTAACACCTACACATTTACCAGCTGTTGCAAATTCCATCCCAGTTCCCTTTACAGAAGCAATTAGCTCACCAGGCATATTTTTGTTTGTTCTTTCAGAGGGGGTTGATGTATACCTTCCTTCTTTCCCTTCATAGTGTCAATGTGGCCATTTTTATTGGTTAATTCAATATATATATTACGAGGGTTGAATAAAAAGTAATGCCTCCACCTTTGTAACTTCTCAACAGATGGCAGTACTGGTATGCGGCAGGTACTGAGTTGTTCAGTAGACTCTTCTCTACAGATCCATTTTGGCGGGAAGCCTTGGCATTGAACAGTTGTTAAAATGGAAATCATGGAACCTTGCGCAGACGGCTGGTCAATGCGACTTAAGCAACATGCAGTCATTAAATTCTTGACAACAGAAGGTGTCACCCCAAAGGATATTCATCAAAGAATGCAAGCTGTTTATGGTGATTATGTTGATGTGAATACTGTGCATCGTTGGGTGAGTAAGTTTGAAGATGTTGAGGTGTGAATATCAGACTTTCGTGACAAAGAGTTCATAGAATCATAGAATCAAAGAGTTGGAAGAGACCTCATGGGCCATCCAGTCCAACCCCCTGCCAAGAAGCAGGAATATTGCATTCAAATCACCCTGACAGATGGCCATCCAGCTTCTGTTTAAAAGCTTCCAAAGAAGGAGCCTCCACCACACTTCGGGCCAGAGAGTTCCACTGCTGAACGGCTCTCACAGTCAGGAAGTTCTTCCTCATGTTCAGATGGAATCTCCTTTCTTGTAGTTTGAAGCCATTGTTTCGCGTCCTAGTCTCCAAGGAAGCAGAAAACAAGCTTGCTCCCTCCTCCCTGTGGCTTCCTCTCACATATTTATACATGGCTATCATATCTCCTCTCAGCCTTCTCTTCTTCAGGCTAAACATGCCCAGCTCCTTAAGCCGCTCTTCATAGGGCTTGTTCTCCAAACCCTTGATCATTTTAGTTGCCCTCCTCTGGACACATTCCAGCTTGTCAATATCTCTCTTGAATTGTGGTGCCCAGAATTGGACACAATATTCCAGGTGTGGTCTTACCAAAGCAGAATCGAGGGGTAGCATGACTTCCCTAGATCTAGACACTATGCTCCTATTGATTCAGGTTGACAGATGGATTCAGGACGATTGTCGTATCACTCGGAAAGAAATTTAAAGCATAATCGGCATTTTACAAGAACGTATGAGTCATATTACTGCTTTGCTTGGCTATTGGAAGATCTGTGCATGATGGTTTGTGGAAACAGAGTGTCGACTTGTTCCGTGACGGCTTCAGAAAACTTATTCATTGTTGGCAGAAATGTATCCAAATGTCTGGTGATTATGTCGAAAAGTGAATAGTGGCAGTTAAAGAGCACATTCTAAGGATTATTTCTGCGTTTCATTTATTAAAATATTCCCATCCAAACCCAAGTAACGAAGGTGGAGGCATTACTTTTCATTCAACCCTCGATATTAATGCCTTGGAGAAAGTGGTGGGTTTTTTTAGCAAGAAGAAAAGCATGTAATCAGCATACTACTAAAAACATGGAGGATTTGTACTGGAACATGTGGCATGAATGGTTTTCCGCTATATCACAGTGATTTCACTGCAAGCTTAAAAACAATCTATTTGCATAATAAAAAGAAACAATCGGACAATTGCTTGGCCAATGACCATGAAGCCAGGAGTGATGCTTTCTGAGTTTAAATGTCCAACTCAGGCCCCTTGAAGGCTCCTTCCACACAGCTGTATAAAATACACATTGAACTGGATTATATGACAGTGTGGACTCAGTTATTTATTTATTTATTTATTTATTTGTCGTGTCAGGGCAACCAGTCAATTATATTACATTTCTAACAGAACAAAGCAAACAAACAGACAAAATACAAAATTTGTGAGTTTGGTAGTTGATTAAATGTCCTCTGGCCACTTGGAGTGCTTCTGGTGTTGCCTCAAGAAGGTCCTCCATGGTGCATCTGGCAGGGCTCAGGTTGCATTGCAGCAGGTGGTCATTGGTTTGCTCCTCTCCACATTCGCATGTCGAGGATTCCACTTTGTAGCCCCATTTCTGAAGGTTGGCTCTGCATCTCGTGGTGCCAGAGCGCAGTCTGTTCCAAGTCGCCCAGTCCTCTGTGTGCCCATGGGGGAGTCTCTCATTTGGTATCAGCCATTGGTTGAGGTTCTGGTTTGAGCCTGCCACTTTTGGACTCTTGCTTGCTGAGGTGTTCCAGGTGTCTCTGTAGATCTTAGAAAACTATTTCTAGATTTAAGTCATTGATGTGCTGGCTGATACCCAAACAGGGGATGAGCTGAGGATGTCTCTGCCTTGGTTCTTTCACTATTGGCTGCTACTTCCCGGCGGATGTCAGGTGGTGCGATACCGGCTAAGCAGTGTAATTTCTCCAGTGGTGTAGGGCACAGACACCCCGTAATAATGCGGCTTGTCTCATTAAGAGCTACACCCACTGTTTTAGCGTGGTGAGATGTGTTCCACACTGGGCATGCGTACTCAGCAGCAGAGTAGCACAGCGCAAGGGCAGATGTCTTCACTGTGTCTGGTTGTGATCCCCAGGTTGTGCCAGTCAGCTTTCGTATGATATTATTTCTAGCGCCCACTTTTTGGTTGATATTCAGGCAGTGCTTCTTGTAGGTCAGAGCATGGTCCAGAGTGACTCTCAGGTATTTGGGTGTGCTGCAATGCTCCCGTGGGATTCCTTCCCATGTGATCTTCAGAGCTTGGGATGCTTCTCTGTTCTTGAGATGAAAGGCACATGTCTGTGTTTTAGATGGGTTGAGGATCAGCTGGTTTTCCCTGTAATAGGCAGTAAGAGCACCTAGAGCTTCGGAAAGCTTCTGTTCAACCATCTCAAAGCTCCCTGTTTGAGCAGTAATGGCACGATCATCAGCATAGACACGCAGCCCATATCACACCAACATTACGAGGAGGCTCAACAGAACAGCACCTCAGATGTCGACAACCCTCAGGCTTGGAGAAATGTCACCCTTAGAAGGACACATAGGACCCGGAAGCCTCCTCAGAATACTTCCGCTCAGCTGCAGTTACACAATAGATTCCAAATTCTCACACAACTAGCACCTGACCAAGAAACACAACATATTGGGGAAGACCAGAATGGCTTAGATACTGATCAGTGGCTCATCCTTGATCAGTGTGCGGGGGATAGCCCTGACTGGGACAACACTTCACAACATTCACACTTGCACAATCCTGCAGGTGTACCATCCCCAACCATAGACCAGGAGCAACAGGAACACATACAGGAGAACCATAGGCTCTTGGACGAATCTCAATGGATTGTCCTTGACGAATGCACCGGGGATGTCGAGGAGGAGGACAACACTTTTCACCTACACAATTCACACCAACAGGATCACTTTTCTGGAGACCTACACACTACATTGCACAAAAGGGGCCCTGTCATTCCCAAAAGTAAACAGGTCTTGGTAGTAGGCGACTCCCTCCTTAGAGGAACGGAAGCTGTCATTTCCAGACCAGATGGGATGGCTCGAGAAATATGCTGCCTACCGGGGGCAAAAATACACCATATCACTCAGAGGCTCACCAGGCTCCTCAAGCCCTATCACCGTCCTCCCCTCATGTTGATTCATGTAGGAACCAATGATACTGCAAGGCATACGTTTCAAAAGATCACAAATGATTTTCGAGCTCTAGGAGCAAAGCTAAAAGAATGTAATGTACAGGTGGTCTTTTCATCCCTCCTCCCTGTTGTAAGACACGGACCCACAAGAGCCAGAAAAATAGTACAGGTCAATGACTGGCTTAGAAAATGGTGTCAGGAGGAACGCTTTGGCTTCCTCGACCATGGCCTGCTTTTCCAGGAGGATGGCCTACTGGCAAGGGATGGGGTGCATCTCACACAAGTAGGAAAACACCTTTTTGCTCACAGACTCGCAAACCTCATTAGACGCACTTTAAACTAGGTCCACCGGGGGAGGGGGACAACAGCCTTGCGACTAAAATGATCAAGGGTCTGGAGAACAAGCCCTATGAGGAGCGGCTTAGGGAACTGGGCATGTTTAGCCTGAAGAAGAGAAGGCTGAGAGGAGATATGATAGCCATGTATAAATATGTGAGAGGAAGCCACAGGGAGGAGGGAGCAAGCTTGTTTTCTGCTTCCTTGGAGGCTAGGACGCGGAACAATGGCTTCAAACTACAAGAGAGGAGATTCCATCTGAACATTAGGAAGAACTTCCTGACTGTGAGAGCCGTTCAGCAGTGGAACTCTCTGCCCCGGAGTGTGGTGGAGGCTCCTTCTTTGGAAGCTTTTAAGCAGAGGCTGGATGGCCATCTGTCAGGGTGATTTGAATGCAATATTCCTGCTTCTTGGCAGGGGGTTGGACTGGATGGCCCATGAGGTCTCTTCCAACTCTTTGATTCTATGATTCTATGATTCTATAGATGAAACTCTCTGTCCCTTCTGGCAGTGGCTGGTCATTTGTGTGGACTCAGTTCAAAGCAGGTATTGTGGATTATCTGCCTTGATATTCTGGATTATATGGCTATGTGGAAGGGCCCGTAGTGGGACATTGATTCCATTTTAGATTGTAGTCCAAACTTTAAAGGAGTGGTCAAAGTGTGTGTTTGTGTATGTCTTCAAGTCATGGCAACTTCATGAGTTTCATGTCGTTTTATTAGGCAAGAAATACTCAGGGCTCTTTTGGCGCTTCCCTCCCACTTTGGGAGGAATGTGGGCAGTGCCTGATGCATTGTGTGATGGTGCACGGCAGGCCACGTCGAAGCCGCAAAATAAAGCGGCAAAACGGGGCACATGCCCCGTGTGAAGAGGGCCTAAGTGAGAGAACAAAGTTGGTAGCATAGACTTTCATGTTTTATTGACACCAAGGTAAAGAGCATATTTGTATCTGAATTTTATTTCAACGCATTGAAAACAAATCTCAATACTCTGCAGTGAAATAAAATATGAATGCTATCATACTAAGTACAAACATATAACATAATGGTTGATACTTAGGATGTGTTCTGTCTTGTTTGCAAGCAAATGTGTCTGCCATTCCATTGTGCATTCATTAAAAATAAAATTGAAAATGTAATAAAGGTTCCTATAACCCAAATAAAACTGTTACAAAGGGGTGCAATATATGGAAAGATTTTTTATTTCTCTGTTGGGCAACTAGAACCATCGAGAGATAATATTGAGTCAATATACTATAGTGGAATTGCAATTTAATAATACCATATTTTTCACTAGAGAAAAAGCTGGATTTAATATGACTGGCTCTGCAATTCTTTACCTGTAATGTCCTGGTTCCTTGTTTTTCCTGCAGGCATTTAGCTGAAAGCAGAGCAACATCTCCTGGTAAGGTCTGGTTATGGCAACTCAATTCCACATATATTTGGAAAAGCTCGAGCAGGAGCATTACTATATATAGAAAAAACAGCTTAAATTTGATAGATGTCGGTAGAAATTTGTGAATTCTAACAATCCAAACCTCCCTGTGAGATAGGGTGGGTTATAAATAAAGTATTATTTTACTGACATGAAAACACAGCATGTCACAGCAAATGAGATCTATATGCTGGATTTTGTATCACGAAATCACAAGTCAAACACTTCCCAAGAGTCTAGGACTGTGTGATATATTTTGAATGATGTGCACAGATCCAAGTAAAATGGCTTTTTGAGGTTGACAGATTATGATTTTGTCAATGTTTATTGTTTCCAAATGCCGTCTGAGATCTTTTGGCATGGCACCCAGTGTGCTGATGACCACTGGGACCTCCTGTACTGGTTTATACCAGAGCCTTTGCAGTTCGATTTTGAGGTCTTGATAATGGCTGAGTTTTTCCTGTTGTTTTTCCTTAATGCAACTGTCACCCGGTATGGCAACATCAATAATCCAAACTTTTTTCTTCTCCACAATTGTGATGTCTGGTGTATTGTGTTCCAAAACTTTGTCAGTCTGGATTCGAAAGTCCCACAGTATTTTTGCGTGTTCATTTTCCACTACCTTTGCAGGTTTATGATCACACCAATTTTATAATTTTTATTATTCATTGCTTTTATGGTTTTTAAATGTATTGTGATGTTTTTGCTTTTTATTCTTATATGCATTTTTTATACATGGCATCTAATTGTTGCCGACTTGTACGCCACCCTAAGTCGCCTTCGGGCTGATATGGGCAGAATATAAATGTTGTAAATAAATAAATAAATAAATAAATAAATAAATAAATAAATAAATAAATGTGTGCATATGAGGTTCAGCACATCTCAGAGGGAATTTAAACAAAAACAAAAATTCTGCTTGGTGCACCCTGTCTGCCCTCCATCTTGATGTGCTTCAAAGGAAGATGTAAGGATGGTGGAGGAGCATTTCCCGGGATTGACAGGTCTGTGTGCGGTCCTTCTGTCAGGGCCTGGGATTTTTTGCCCTAGTTTCAACCTGAATTTTGGCACTGTCTGGAAGTGCCCTAAATTTAATCTGCAGTCTTGGCCATAATGTTACTAGCTTAATCCACAGATTGAAGATGGTAAGTTAACCTCACAAATGATGAAAACACACCTGCCCTTGTAAAAACTTTCTTCCTAAGCAACTTTGCATCACATTAACTCACCTGGAACTCCAATTTGGCTTTGACTGCATTCCTGTTTCTGACCTTTTTGTTCTTGTCTGCCCAACCAATATCCAACTGATTCTGGTCCTAATATTTTAATGCCCCCCCCCCCCCAGTTTTTGCTCCACAGAGGTTGTGGGATGGGGAAAGGTAAGGTGAATGGCTGCAAAGCACCAAGGTGGATAATACATTCACATATTAAATGGTGAGCTGGAGCAAACTCAGATTCCTGGCTAATTGGTATGTGTGTATGTGTATGCTAAATTCAAGGTGCAGGTAATGACCTATAAAGCCCTAAAGAGTTCAGGCCCCGCCTATCTTTGCAATCGCATCTCCATCTGTGAACCAGCGCGAACACTAAGATCCTTCGGGGAGGCCCCCCTCTTGCTCCCCCCTCCGTCACAAACACGGTTGGTGGGGACGAGAGAAAGGGCCTTCTCAGTGGTGGCCCCCCGCCTCTGGGACGCCCTTTCAAGGGAAATAAGACCCCATCCCTCCCCTCTTTTCGTAAGAGTTGGAAGACTTGGTGGTTCCAACAAATCTTCGAGAGTGACCAGTGCTAGCTCTGTCCAGACACTGTCCGGTCATGACCTAGCCCCCTATATATTATGCTGGTCATTCTCCTAACAGGCCCCTGGAAATAGCCCGTCCCCGCTTTTGTCATTTACCTATTACAGTACTGTACCTAAATGCCGGTCCCATCTTATTTCAATTTGTATCAGTCTTGACCCAGCCTTTTTAATTGTCCTGTCCCATTCCTTTTCCATGCCCTAACAAATAGACATGCAGAGCAGGGTGTGTGTGTGTGTGTGTGTGTGTGTTGTTGGGTAATTCCATGCTTCTGTTGTTACTTTTATTTTTTATTTTTGTTTATATTGTGACTCTGCATGTTTTGATGTTGTTGCTTGGAAATCGCCCTGAGTCCCCCCGGGTAGATAGAGCAGTATATAAATAAAGTAATAATAATAATAATAATAATAATAATAATAATAATAATTATTATTATTATTATTATTATTATTATTATTATTATTATTATGTAAGTTCTGCTTCAGAGACGGTGCTGCTGACTTTCACTCCAGGTTTTCCAGCTTCACCCTCACTGTGAAGTAATTCTGATAGCTAGATCAGAGGACCAAAAACTCTTCTATCCTAATCAGCTGAGATTACTAATGAGGGCATGCTTTATCATGGAAAGATGAAAGGGGCAAATCTCTCAAACCAGCTCCCCTATTTATTTCTCGTGTCAGGGCAGCCAGTCAATTATATTACATTTCTAACAGAACAGAGCAAACAAAAAGAGAAAATACAAAATATGTGAGTTTGGTAGTTGATTAAATGTCCTTTGACCAGTATCTGGCCACTTGGAGTGCTTCTGGTGTTGCTGCAAGAAGGTCCTCCATTGTGCATGTGGCTGGGCTCAGGTTGCATTGCAGCAGGTGGTCTGTAGTTTGCTCCTCTCCGCACTCGCATGTCGAGGATTCCACTTTGTAGCCCCATTTCTGAAGGTTGGCTCTGCATCTTGTGGGGCCAGAGCACAGTCTGTTCAGCGCCTTCCAAGTCGCCCAGTCTTCCGTGTGCCCAGGGGAGAGTTGGTTGAGGTTCTGGGTTTAAGCCTGCCACTTTTGGACTCTCGCTTGCTGGGGTGTTCCAGCGAGTGTCTCTGTAGATCTTAGAAAACTATTTCTTGATTTAAGTCGTTGACGTGCTGGCTGATACCCAAACAGGGGATGAGCTGGAGATGTCTCTGCCTTGGTCCTTTCACTATTGGCTGCCACTTCCCAGCGGATGTCAGGTAGTGCGATACCAGCTCCCCTGAGGAAATAGGTTACACATTCTAGAATCACTGTTGTTCTTTCATAATATAGGAGGACAGCTTTCTGAACATTTTATATCCATTTGCTCCAACTCGGTACAATCTAGATGTAAGGTAAAAGGTAAAGGTTTTCCCCTGACATTAAGTCAAGTCGTGTCCAACTCTGGGGTGTGGTGCTCATCTCCATTTCTAAGCCAAAGAGCCAGCGTTGTCCGTAGACACCTCCAAGGTCATGCGGCCGGCATGACTACATGGAGCGCCGTCACCTTCCCTAGATGTATGGGACTACAAATCCCATAATTCATTCTGAGAACGATCGTCCAACACCAACACATCTGGATGATATCAGGCCAGAAAAGGCTGCTTTACACCCCCTCTTTTATTGATTGCTTTCTTTAGAGATGGATGTTTGGGCTTAAATAAGACTTGACATCTGTTGCTGCGGTTCCTTGGGTCATAACTTGAAATAAATAACAGGGGAGGAAATCTGTTTCTTCCCACTTGCACAATTGGCCCTTTCCTAGTACAAACAATCAATAGTAATTCTTCTGGACATAACTGCCATTAACATGCTATCTGGCTTTGCTACACTTTGAACTTCATTGATCCCTTAGCTGTGACCTGAAACAGAGGAGCAGAATATTAAACCATCCAGGTTACACATAATTCATTTTAGAATGTATTGTACAAGCCTTTAACGATTAAAGTTTAACCCCATCATAAGGCAAGTGTATAGAATTTGTCATGTGGCTGGTGATGTGGCCAAACTAATAACATTCACAAACATTTTGTGCCGAGCTGGAATAAAAATTCTCAGTTTCCATATCCTTCCAGTGTTTCTCAACCTTCCTAATGCCGTGACCCCCTTAATACATTTCCTCATGTTGTGGTGACCCCCAACCATAACATCATTTTGCTACTTCATAACTGTAATTTTGCTCTTGTTATTAATTTTAATGCAATTATCTGATAAGCAGGATGTATTTACATTCACTGGACCAAATTTGGCACAAATACCTGATATGCCCAAATTTGAATAGTGGTGGGGTTTGGGGGGGGGGGATTGATTTTGTCATTTGGGAGTTGTAGTTGCTGGGATTTATAGTTCATCTACAATCAAAGAGCATTCTGAACTCCAACAACGACGGAATTGAACCAAATTTGGCACACAAAACTACCATGGCCAACAGAAAACACGGGAAGCATTTGGTGGGCATTGACCTTGAGTTTGGAGTTGTAGTTCACCTAAATCCAGAGAGCATTGTGGACTCAAACAATGATGGATATGGACCAAACTTGACATGAATACTCAACATGCCCAAATGTGAACACTGGTGGAGTTTGGGGGAAATAGACCTTGACATTTATGAGTTGTAGTTGCTGAGATTTATAGTTCACCTACACTCAAAGAGCATTCTGAACCCCACCAATTGAATTGGACCAAACTTCCCACACAGAACCCCCATGACCAACAGAAAATACTGTGTTTTCTGATAGTCTTTGGCGACCCCTCTGACACTCCCTGACAACCCTCGCAGGGGTCCCGACCCCCAGGTTGAGAACCACTGCTTTAGACAAAGTGCTTTTGCTAGTTCTTTCCTCTGAATTAAAGCCTACTTTTCATTTGATGGTCTCCTATCCAAGTACCAACCAGTGCTGAACCTGCTTAGTGAAGCTAAGACAAGATCTGTTGTTCATTCATTCAGTCATTTCCGACTCTTTGTGACCTCATGGACCAGCCCACATCAGAGCTCCCTGTCAGCCGCCACCACCCCCGCCTCCTTCAAGATCAAGCCAGTCACTTCAAGGATCCCATCTATCCATCTTGCCCTTGGTCGGCCCCTCTTCCTTTTTCCATTCATTTTTCCCAGCATCATTGTCTTCTCTAAGCTTTCCTGTCTTCTCATGATGTGGCCAAAGTACTTCATCTTGGCCTCTAATATCCTTCCCTCCAATGAGCGACTGCTTTATTTCCTGAAGTATGGACTGGTTGGATCTTCTGGTGGTCCAAGGCACTCTCAGAACTTTCCTCCAGCACCACAGTTCAAAAGCACCCATCTTCCTTTGCTCAATCTTCTCTATGGTCCAGCTCTCACATCCATAGGTGACTATGGGGAATACCATTGCTTTTACTATGCGGATCTTCGTTGCTGGTGTGATGTCTCTACTCTTCACTATTTTATCGAAATTGATCATTGCAAGATCTGTACAACATGTTTTTCTTTAAAAAACAAAAACAAACTTACACATATACGGCTATGATTTTCCACTGAATGTCATGAATTATTCCTATTTGGAGTTATTCCTATTCCTGTACATCATAAATGAAACAAATATATTTTATGCATGACATATGATTTTTGTAAAGGCAAAATTATGTGTCAGTACGATCTGTACAATTCAGAAAAAGGTGTTCTTTAAGGGAAATACGTACATTTTCACACACTAATTTACCCTTGAAGGGATGAATTGTTTATATAAAACAATGCATAGTTTATAGAAATTCTGCTCCTACTGGGCCTAATGCTGTATCTATTATTCTTATTGAAATTCTACAGCTGTTTCATATAGAGCTGGAATGAGAAGTCAAAATGTATTAGCATTTTATTCAACATGTACTCATATATATGTATTTCTTTATTGAACCTATCATCTGCCCCGGGTGAAAGGAAGCCACCCCAGCCTTACGTTTTTCAGCTCTTACAGGCTATGGTTCCATCATCTCCAGACAGCATGAGGAGTACGGGAAATGTAGCCCAAATATCTGGGCTACAATTCCCGTACTCCTCATGCTTCTGAGAGGTCTCCGCTAATATGCGGGGTCCCGCAGGGAGCTATCCTCTCTCCTCTGTTATTTAACATCTATATGCGACCACTTGCCCGACTGGTGCGAAGCTTTGGACTTGAGTGCCACCAGTATGCCGATGACACTCAGCTCATTCTGAGGATGGAGGGCCGGCCGGACTCCGTACCCGAAATTTCCATCAGTGCCTTGAGGCCGTTACTGGATGGTTACGTGCCAGCAGGTTGAGGGTGAATCCAGCGAATTTATTTATTTATCGTGTCAACCAGAACATTGTATTACATTTCTAACAGAACAAAACAAGCAAACAGATAAAAAAACCACAAATTTTGCAAACTTGGTTGCTAATTAAATGTCCTTTGACCAGTATCTGGCCACTTGGAGTGCCTCTGGTGTTGCCGCAAGAAGGTCCTCCATCGTGCATGTGGCAGGGCTCAGGTTGCATTGCAGCAGGTGGTCAGTGGTTTGCTCTTCTCCACACTCGCATGTCGTGGATTCAACTTTGTATCCCCATTTCTTAAGATTGGCTCTGCATCTCGTGGTGCCAGAGCGCAGTCTGTTCAGCGCCTTCCAAGTCGCCCAGTCTTCTGTGTGCCCAGGGGGGAGTCTCTCATCTGGTATCACCCACGGATTGAGGTGCTGGGTTTGAGCCTGCCACTTTTGGACTCTCGCTTGCTGAGGTGTTCCAGCGAGTGTCTCTGTAGATCTAAGAAAACTATTTCTTGATTTAAGTCGTTGACGTGCTGGCTGATACCAAAAGGGATGAGCTGGAGATGTCACTGCCTTGTTCCTTTCACTATTGGCTGCTACTTCCCGGCGGATGTCAGGTGGTGCAATACCGGCTAAACAGTGTAATTTCTCCAGTGGTGTAGGGCACAGACACCCGTGATGATGTGGCATGTCCATTAAGAGCCACATCCACTGTTTTAGTGTGGTGAGATGTGTTCCACACTGGGCATGCATACTCAGCAGCAGAGTAGCATAGCGCAAGGGCAGATGTCTTCACTGTGTCTGGTTGTGATCCCCAGGTTGTGCCAGTCAGCTTTCGTATGATATTGTTTCTAGCACCCACTTTTTGTTTGATGTTCAGGCAGTGCTTCTTGTAGGTCAGAGCACGGTCCAGAGTGACTCCCAGGTATTTGGGTGCGCTGCAATGCTCCAGTGGGATTCCTTCCCAGGTAATCCTCAGAGCTCGGGATGCTTGTCTGTTCTTAAGGTGAAAGGCACATGTCTGTGTTTTAGATGGATTAGGAATCAGTTGGTTTTCCCTGTAATAGGCAGTTAGAGCACCTAGAGCTTCGGAGAGCTTCTGTTCAACCATCTCAAAGCTCCCTGCTTGAGCGGTAATGGCATGATCATCAGCATAGATGAAACTCTCTGTCCCTTCTGGCAGTGGCTGGTCATTTGTGTAGATGTTGAACATGGATGGAGCGAACACGCTCCCCTGAGGCAGGCCGTTCTTCTGTTTCCGCCATCTGCTTCTCTGGCCCTGGAACTCAACAAAAAAGCTCCTGTTTTGTAGCAGGTTTCCTATGAGACGAGTAAGATGGTAGTCCTTTGTGATATTATATATTTTTCTCAGGAGGAGGCGGTGGTTCACAGTATCCAGCGAAGATGGAGATCCTTTGGCTGGGCCATCCAGGTGGGAGGGAGATCCAGCTGTCTACCCTGGATGGCGAGACACTACGTCCGTCATCTTCTGTAAGACACCTTGGTGTCTTATTGGACCCGCTGCTCACAATGGAGGCCCAGGTCTCTGCTGTGAGCAGATCTGCGTTTTTCCATCTACGTCGGGCTAGGCAACTGGCTCCCTTCCTATCTAGGAACGACCTGGCTATGGTGATCCAGGCGACGGTCATCTCGAGGCTTGACTACTGTATCGCCCTCTACATTGGCCTTCCTTTGTCAGTGATCCGGAAACTGAAGCTGGTGCAAAATGCGGCGGCTCATCTTCTCGCCGGGGTACCGGCGAGGTGTCATATCACCCCAATTCTCCAACACCTGCACTGGCTTCCGATTGAGTACCAGATTACTTTCAAGGTGCTGGTACCAACCTTTAAGGCCTTATATGGTCTGGGGCCGGCGTACCTGAGGGCCCGCTTATCCCCCTACCAACCCCAGAGATTACTCCAGTCTGAAGACCAAAATTTGCTTGAAGTCCCTACCATCCGGACTTATCACTTGTCATCTACTAGGAAGAGAGCCTTCTCGATGTAGGCCCCTTATTTATGGAATGCCTTGCCGGTTGAAACTCGAACCATCCGAGACCTACTTGCTTTTCAGAAAGGCTGTAAAACTTTTCTTTTCCGACGCTTTTGATGGGTGAACAACTCGGGGCTATGTCTGTCCTCGCTGCTTATTGTTAAAGCTAATTATTTTGTTTTAATCTGCTTCTGTAAACCACTCCAAGCCAAATTGGGAGTAGCGGCATACAAGTTAAATAAATAAATAAATAAATAAACACCATCCATACATCCTTCCATTCTTCCATTCATTCCCTCACATATATTAAATCCCCATTATTAATTTTTTGTGACATCTACACTACTATATAATCCAGATCATCAAAATGGATAATCCACATTGTCTACTTTGAACTGGATTATATGAGTCTGTTGTTGTTCATTCGTTCAGTCGTCTCCTACTCTTCGTGACCTCATGGACCAGCCCACGCCAGAGCTCCCTGTCGGCCGTCACCACCCCCAGCTCCTTCAAGGTCAGTCCAATCACTTCAAGGATGCCATCCATCCATCTTGCCCTTGGTCGGCCCCTCTTCCTTTTGCCTTCCACTTTCCCCAGCATAATTGTCTTCTCTAGGCTTTCCTGTCTCCTCATGATGTGGCCAAAGTACTTCAGCTTTGTCTCTAGTATCCTTCCCTCCAATGAGCAGTCGGGCTTTATTTCCTGGAGGATGGACTGGTTGGATCTTCTTGCAGTCCAAGGCACTCTCAGAAATTTCCTCCAACACCACAGCTCAAAAGCATCGATCTTCATTCGCTCAGCCTTCCCTAAGGTCCAGCTCTCACATCCGTAGGTTACTACAGGGAATACCATGGCTTTGACTAGGCGGATCTTTGTTGCCAGTCTGATGTCTCTACTCTTTACTATTTTATCGAGACTGGACATTGCTCTCCTGCCAAGAAGTAAGCGTCTTCTGATTTCCTGGCCACAGTCTGCATCTGCAGTAATCTTTGCACAGAGAAATACAAAGTCTGTCAACGCCTCCACATTTTCTCCCTCTATTTTCCAGTTGTCAATCATTCTTGTTGCCATAATCTTGGTTTTTTTATGTTTAGCTGCAACCCAGCTTTTGAGCTTTCTTCTTTCACCTTGATTAGAAGGCTCCTCAGCTCCTCCTCGCTTTCGGCCATCAGAGTGGTGCCATCTGCATATCTGAGGTTGAGTCTGAGTCTAGAGTGCCATATAATCCAGATCAAAGCAAATAATTTGGATATTGTATGGCTGTGCAGAAGGGGTCCAAAGTTAACTCTACAGTTAATGTTGTTATAATAGAAAGCTGGCAAACAGTGCCAAGGTAAAATGTAGTTCAGCCAAATCTACTGTGTCCAGAAAAAAAAAACACCTTGCTGTAATGCTGACATAGATATATATCTAGGGAAAAGTCATCGAACAGGATTAAAAAAAAAAAATAAAAATACCAGAAAGAGAGAAATGACTAGTAAACCCCTGAGAGAAATTACCACGTAATGCCAGCTAAGCAAGCACTTGCCAGATGAGCCAGAAAACCAATGTCCGACTGACTGGAGTTCAAAGAAACATCTGGATTACACATATTCAAATGTGACTTTGTGTGATCCAAAGGAACACTATTAATAAGGATATTTCAGAAACTGCCAAGAAGCAAGGAACACTCAGCCTTAAAGGTCTTAGTGGGGTTTAGCAATAACAACGTCTTATATGAAGGCTCAGCAAGAGAGATAAAATTACAGTTTTCTTAACTGGAAAACGTCGTAGGGTCTATGATATTCATAAACCACAAACACCTGAAGATTTCCAAGCAGGGTGTTGCAATAATAAAACATGCAGTACAAACGTAAAATAAAATCAAGAGATAATAAAATCAAGATACAAAACATAGCTGGTAGGCTGAGGCCCCTTCTACATTGACATATGAAATCCAGACTATCTGCTTTGAACTGGATTATATGGAAGTGCAGATTCATATAATCCAGTTCAAAGCAGATAATCTGGATTATCTGCTTCGATAGTATGGATTGTGTGGTAGTGTAAAAGGGGCCTGACGTAGACTGTCATATAATGCAGTTTCATAATGGAGTTTAACTGCATTATATGAATCTACATTACCATATGACTCTACACTACCATATTATGCAGTGCAATGCAATTAAACTGCATTATTAAACTGCATTATTAAACTGCATTATATGGCAGTGTGGATGGGGCCATGCGCTGGAAAGAATTGCAGGAAGAATCTTCAGCATGATTTAAAAATAAGAATTCTTGGAACAAGTCTAACAGCTAAAGGGATGGACAAGGAAGAGGTGAGCCTAGCTCGAAGGGGATTGGCCAACGCACAAACAGCTGGGAGGAGGCTTGGCCGTCCCCCATGCATCAGGGCCAATCACAGGGCTTTCACGGGGCGCCAGAGCCTATCAGGAGGCTCCTGCTGCCTTGACGCTCCAGCGAATCAGAAGGGAGGGAGGCGGGATGAAGGGAGACAATGCATTCTGGATTGGATTATGACAAGATTGTCCCTGAGGCTTAGCGAGATCCAGGTGGGGGGTCTGCCAGCCAAGCCATTCTATTGTGTTCATGAGTGAAGGCAATAAACATATGTTAAAGAAATCCGAGTTTTCCTGTCGCCATCAGATATGACACAAAGGGGAAGACTTGGGTGGAAGTTCTTTGTGGAGAAGTTTGAAAGAAAAACGGCTTGGAGGAAAAGAGGACTTTCCTAAGGTCATATTCCCCCCATTGTTATATGATTAAAAAGTCTGCCAAACAGAAATCCTAATGGTGGCCCAACTCCGAAGACAAAAGGATTTCCTTTACTATTGTCCATGCAAAGAATGTCCAAAGATAAGGGTCTTTTCATGATCGCTGATTGCTTTTCCAGAGGCAGGGCAGCTTCCTTGTAGATTTCCCCCAAGGAGAGGGGAAGGGGGCAAAGGGTTCAGGGCAAGGTCAGAAAACATGAGGGGAAATATAGAAATACAGGAGAAAATATGAAAATATAAAAATCATAATACAGAGAGTAAACCCAACTACCTTCCCCCAGTGTCCATAGTTCATATTATTCACAGGAAGGTCCATAAAGGGAAATATCCATGAGGGGGAAAGAGAGTCCCTTGTTTGTGAGATGGGGGACCATCAGGAGCCCAGGTGTGCCTCAGATGGAAAAATTCAAATACTTTTGTGGCATGATTTTCAGTAATAAATTGGTTACTTTCTGCTGTAAACATATGAAAATAGAGCATAAAGCCTTGATTAAATGATACACATCAAACTGACCAAGGCTTAACCCTTATTACTGGCATGTAGCCGGGGGGGGGGGGCTTGAGGGGCTTCAGCCCCCCCCCGAAATTCTCATGGTGGTTCGCGAAAAGGCCTTACTGGTGCATTATTTAAACTGTTATGTTTATTCATACTCAATATATTCCATATGCATGCGGCTATTGGGGTAATGATACAAAAAATTTGTTAGGCTAGACCCTCTTTCACTCAGACTCAGCCCCCCCTGAAACCCCCCCTGAAAAAAATTCAGCCCTCCCCCCCGAAACGAAATCCTGGCTACGGGCCTGACCTTATTATCCAGCCTGGCATCCTTGCCCTTAGCAAAACTATAAGTTACTATCTCTTATGGGGGGGGGGTCATGTTCGACTTCAATAAGATGCAACAAAATACAACAAAAAGGAAGAGCAACCATTGTTAAAAGCCGTTGAAAGAAAAGCCTCTAGTTTGCTTATCTTGGCTGGGTCATGTGGAAAAATGGGACTCTCTGCAAATTAAACAAACGTTTGTGCACACGTTTTTGTATTTGCCCACTGGAGAGATTTGCACACAAGACAGAAAGAACCTGGCAAACTCTTCAGGAAAAAAATAACGACAGCAGATTTCCCATTTGGCCTATCAGTGGCACAAACTCTAGGCAGTTCTGCCAACACAAACCTTTTACTGAAAAGTCTGGGCTTCCATGTGCCACATGCAGCTTTCCGTCCCAGGGCTTTAATCATTTGAAGAGAGTGTGCGCCATACTGGTATAATGGGGCCATTGATTCTCATATAGACGCGCAGCAAATAAATCATCCCCTGTGCCATATATACTCACACAAGGAAGCTCATTTAAAGTACCCAGATATAATTACAAACAAAATGGCAACCCTGAAATGTTTGACTTAGATAAAGAATAGTGGTAGAATCAAAGGCAAGGATTTTACATCTCCTTTCTGAAGTGCTCCCTGTGGTAAATGGATGACGAAGACACAATTCCCCGCATCGGCAAAATGACTAGAATGTTAAATTGCCAATCTGCCGCTAGATAAGACTTTCATTTACTGTTGTAATGGGTTGAACAGGGTAGGAAGGGGGATCCACTACAAACATTGTATTCCAAAGGGGAAACTGAATCAAGACAAAGGGGATGATTGGGTTTAAAGAAAGGCGCACTGGAGACGGCTTCCTCGGT
The DNA here is from genome assembly GCF_025583915.1 of Anolis sagrei ordinatus. Classification (NCBI taxonomy): domain Eukaryota; kingdom Metazoa; phylum Chordata; class Lepidosauria; order Squamata; family Anolidae; genus Anolis; species Anolis sagrei. The sequence goes on along the minus strand of NW_026847438.1, from coordinate 129,490,572 downwards.
GTGTAAATTAATGCGGAATCTGCGAAAAGGGGTGTGCGATACTGATAATGTCCAGGGGAAACATGATCATGGCAAATGAAGCAAATATCAGTCATGAAAAATCCAAATAAGGGAGAGCCTGGGGATACGGCGCCAGTCTGATTCTCTTATACAGTTTGCACAAATAATTGCATGATTTAATCCTTGGAAATGAACAGGATTTGATTAGCAGAAGGGAAGGTATTGAACCGTAGATGTAGTTCATACACTGTCAGGGATTACTTAAGAAGCGAGCAGAATAGCTAATTGGAAATACTGGATGATTTAAAAGAAATGGTGCCAAGTTGAAAAAAAAACACAAAATACTGGTGTTGTGTTTGGGGGACCATTTTAGTCAATGTGTAGGAAGGGGATTGCTGTCTGTGGAGGTGACTTTCAGCAAGATACAACGCTCAACCTTTGGACATTCAAAATTAAATTGCATAATCGCACTGTGCTGTCAGAAAATAAGATATAGTTGGGCCTCCATATCTATGATTTTTGCATCCGCAAATTCAGCTATCCAGGGCTTGAAAATATATATTTTAATAAAGAATGATTCTAAGTTCTTGTGGGTTTTTTCGGGCTATATGGCCATATTCTAGAGGCATTTCTCCTGACGTTTCGCCTGCATCTATGGCAAGCATCCTCAGAAGTGAGGTCTGTCAATGATTCTGTCATTTTATACAAGGGATATCCTTTATACTACACCACTGTGGTAAATCCATCGATTTTGGTACCCAAATGGTAGCAAGAGACCACTGTGTCGTTATTTTCTTTTGCTATATTTGTAGTTTTTTTTAACATCATTCAAATAATATTTTCTTTTTTTAAGAAAGAGGATTTGTTTCTTTAGTATGTATACATTAATGGGCTCACTGAATTTTTCTTTAAAGCAATAGCACTCAGGTCCCATCTACACTGCCATATAAAATCGAGATTATCTGCTTTGAACTGGATTATATAGCAGCGTAGATTCATATAGTCCGGTTCAAAGCAGATACTCTGTATCATCTGCTTTAATAATCTGGATTATATGGCAGTGGAGATCCAGTGCTTTCTTGGAGACTAGGACGCGGAACAATGGCTTCAAACTACAAGAGAGGAGATTCCATCTGAACACGAGGAAAAACTTCCTGACTGTGAGAGCCATTCAGCAGTGGAACTCTCTGCCCCGGAGTGTGGTGGAGGCTTCTTCTTTGGAAGCTTTTAAACAGAGGCTGGATGGCCATCTGTCAGGGGTGATTTGAATGCAATATTCCTGCTTCTTGGCAGGGGGTTGGACTGGATGGCCCATGAGGTCTCTTCCAATTCTTTGATTCTATGATTCTATGATTCTAGGACCTTATCACATTGAAATTTAATCTGTTTATATCAGTATGCGTCCCATATTTTTTTTAGGACTGGATGTATACTGTATTGAGATGGGATGCATACTCTCCTTGTCACACCTGATTATTACGATTCTTATGATTTGAAAATACTGGGCTTTGACTTATCACACCATGGAAGGTTGGCTCCCCCCAATCCAATCAAAACACCACCCTATATCACTCTGTTTGTTGTTTATTCATTCAGTCGCTTCTGACTCTTCATGACCTCATGGACCAACCCATGCCAGAGCTCCCTGTCGGCCGTCACAACCCCCCAGCTCCTTCAAGGTCAAGCCAGTCACTTCAAGGCAGAGGCGGCCCTAGGTAATTTTCAACGGTAAGCAAACAGTATTTTGCCCCCCCCCCCCCAACCAATCATTGATATATATTTTCTGTTCGTCGTGGGAGTTCTGTGTGCCATATTTGGTTCAATTCCATCATTGGTGGAGTTCAGAATGCTCTTTGATTGTAGGTGAACTATACATCCCAGTAACTACATTTGCCGCACTTGCTCCCTTGCCTGGCCCGCTTTGGGTCCGGAGGCGTGCCTGAAGACCCTGGCGTGTGCACAAAAAGTCACCTCTTCTCCTGACTTTCTCCTCAGCCATTGGGACCAAGAGAGAGGAAGAGAGAGAGGTGGAGATGCCCACCTTTCCTGAAGGTAGGCACAAAAACAAAGGAGGGAGCGGAGGGGGGAGATACCTCCAGCCGGAGGGGCTCTCTCTCTCTCTCTCTCTTGGTCCCAATGGCTGAAGAGAAAGTCAGGAGAAGAGGCGACTTTTGGTGCGCACGCTGGGGTCTTCAGACACGCCTCTGGACCCAAAGCGGGCCAGATGCAGCAGCTCCGCCCCTTGGCCCACCTGCGGATTAGGGAGAGGAGAGGAGGCGGGTGGAGCGCTGGGGGATCGGGAAAGGGAGCCGGTCATGGGGAAGGGATCAAACGTGGAGAACAATTGAGCTCTGCTCACACACCCGGTGGCCAGGTGGAGCAGGAACGAGAGGGGCTAGGCGAGGCTCAAGGGCCTGGCCCCTTTGGGAAGAGGATCACCCGGCAGCGAGGCAAGAAAGCCGAGGCTCCCCCTGGACTGCTAGGGCTGTTGTGAGCTGAGGGGGTACTCCTCAAGTGGCGGTCGAGGGGCATTTACAGAGGTGCCTCTGCGCCCCTGGCAAAAAAAAGTGTTCTGCGACCGCTTACTTCGCGTAATGGACGAGCCGCCCCTGCTTCAAGGATAACTTCCATCCATCTTGTCTTTGGCTGACACCTCTTCCTTTTTCCTTCCATTTTCCCCAGCATCATTATATTCTCCAAGCTTTCCTGTCTTAGCATTATGTGGCCAAAGTACTTCATCTTTGCCACTAATATTCTTCCCTCGAGTGAGTAGCTGGGCATTATTTCCTGTAGACTGTTTGGTTCTTCCCGCGATCCTCCAACACCACAGTTCAAAAGTGTCTATCTTCCTTTCCTCAGTCTTCCTTATGGTCCAGCTCTCACATCCATAGGTTACTATGGGGAATACCATTGCTTTAACTATGCGGATATTTGTTTCCAGTGTGATGTCTCTACTCTTCACCATTTTATTGAGATTGGTCATCTCTGTATACGAACCCATACAATCCCTTCGATCATCCGGGGAGGCCCTGCTCTCGATCCCACCACCATCGCAGGTGTGGTTGGTGGGGATGAGAGAGAGGGCCTTTTCAGTGGTGGCCCCTTGACTCTGGAACTCACTCCCTAAAGACATCAGACAGGCCCCAACCTTGACAGTCTTTAGGAGGAGCTTGAAGACATGGTTGTTCCAGTGTGCCTTCCCGGAATAATGATCCCATAGCATTTTGTCCTCCAAAGCACTTTACACTTTTTAGATCTGCTCGTATGCCCTTCCACAAATGCCACTATCACCTTTCGTCCATGTCCCAGCATTATTTCCATTTTAACTTTACATTTGGCCTTCCCACTGTTTTTAATTGCATGTTGTCTTATTGATAATGTTGTATATTTTATTGTTTATATTTTATTTTAATTGCTTGTACTGTTGTTGTTTGTTTGTATTGTTGTATTCAGGCTCGGCCTCATGTAAGCCACACAGAGTCCCTTGGGGAAATGGTAGCGGGGTACAAATAAAGTATTATTATTATTATATCATTATTATTATTACTATTATTATTATGGGACCCATTCAATATCATTCTCAAACAGTCTCAGAAACAGAGAATTTCCTAATGCTGAGGGAGTCTACTGGTCAGAAACTTGAGTGCACTGGAAAAATAATCATATGGTTACTCTTAATTATGTATAAAGTGCTTAAAACCACTGACACTGTGCAAAAGAAGTTGGGTTTTTTTTTTAAAAAAAAGATTGATCCTTATTATAGATTTATAATCTGTTTTTAATCAAACAGGGCATATTAGGGCAGGGCAAGAAAATGGTTTTAAAAGGTAAAAGAAGGGTCAGCCAAAAAAACTCAGAAGAGATGCATCTAAAGATCAAATTGGAAGTGACAGAAGCATATGCTTTAAAAAGTTGTGAATACGTTTAAACCAAGTAGTACATTGATATCACACACCGGGCAGCCTCAAATATCACCTTCAACAGGAGATCTAGTTTCAGGACAGACACACCAAGATCCAGAGGGATCAGAAACAGATTCTATGGTCAAAGATGAGCCATCAATCAATATTCAGAGCAGGACAGAAGGCAAGAAGGACAGGTCTTAAGCTTCAGAAGTTGAGAGCTTCATCAGTTTTATGGTTGCCTTCAAAGGGTCACTGAATACATAGATAGAGAATCCATGGAAAAAGAGGACCAACGATCCTTTTTTTTTTTTACATAGTGGTTGGTGTTCTTTGGTTTTTATCCAATTTGGGTCCCCTAGATATTACTGAACAGCAACTCCACTTTTAATTATCTGCCAAGCAGACTGGGTATAATGGGAATTGCAACCCAAAAGTCCTTGTGCCTCTGAGATTGGGAAAAGGTTAAAGAACATTTTATAGTCAGACATCCTATCCACAAACCTTGTATCTAAATTCAAACCCAACTATTCTGACTAAACAGAACAAACTGTAGCATTCCTGATATTACAATATCACAACTCCCATTGGCTTTAGTCATAATGATAAAAAAAATTACAGGAATTATAGTCCAGCATCTGCAAGACCACATAAAAAGACATGGAGGGCCACATTTGGTCCACAGGCACTGAGTTTGACACATGATTTTGATGTATTCTTGGGCCAGAGGTACTTCACTTCAATAGGATTGGCAATTACCCATAGTTTTGCATATCCATATGAAGTCTGGGAACATATCCCCCATAGATATTAAAATTAACTAATTTATGAGGCCATAAAGAAGACTCCAGCAGAGCATTCCAGCGGGGAAGCATGCGGGGAATGCGGAAATACTTCATCAGCGTCGCAGATGGACGATGAAAGCGACGGCTCCCCTGGTGGCCAGAAAAAGTTAAATAGCCTCTGTGTATATGTTTGTATGTCAAAAATTGGCATTGAATGTTTGCCATATATGTGTACACTGTAATCCGCCCTGAGTCCCCTGCAGGGTGAGAAAGGCGGAATATAAAAGCTATAAATAAATAATAAATAAATAGATATGGTAGTCATATTGTATATGGCCTCCTCATTAGAAACTCTTGATTAGCTTGTGCAGAGAAAGGGGTGGCTGAGACTGGATCTACACTGCCATATAATCCAGATCATAAAAACTGATAATCTAGTTATTGGTCTAGTTATTTTTTTGCATGCTGTCTTTGGTCCCATATTGGGAGAAAGGCAGGTTATACATTGAATTAAAGAAATGAAATTAAATGAAAGGAAGCACTGTCTTGTCCCTTGCCTTAAGCAATAAATTCTTGAATGATCCAAACTTGTTGTTGTTAATTCGTTCAGTCGTTTCTGATTCTTCGTGGCCTCATGGACCAGCCCACACCAGAGCTCCCTGTTGGCCGTCACCACCTCCAGCTCCTTCAAAGTCAATCCAGTCACTTCAAGGATGCCATCCATCTTGCCCTTGGTCGTCCCCTCTTCCTTTTTCCTCCATTTTCCCCAGCATCATTGTCTTCTCCAAGTTTTCCTGTCTTCTCATGATGTGGCCAAAGTACTTCATCTTTGTCTCTACTATCCTTCTCTCCAATGACCCGTCGGGCTTTATTTCTTGAAGTATGGACTGGTTGGATCTTCTCTGTCCAAGGCACTCTCAGAACTTTCCTCCAGCACCACAGTTCAAAACTATCTATCTTCCTTTGCTCAGCCTTCCCTATGGTCCATCTCTCACATCCGTAGGTGACTACAGGAAATACCATTGCTTTTAGTATGTGGATCTTCATTGCCAGTGTGATGGCAGCGTAGAAAGAAGGATCTCCAGCAACATCCGGTTCCCAGTTCCCAAACTACATCTAACTGTTCCCCACATGGGCTTTTCCGATATAATTCCTTTTTGAAAATCCCCTTGTGTCTGCTCTTTGCTCCCATCTAAATTGCTCCTGCTTATCTGATAGGTTGTCATTCAGAATGTATTTCCTCTTCATGATGTTCTTTTAGTGTTTCTTTCTCTCTCACACAAAGCATTTTAAGCTTCAGGTGCTTACTTTTAACTAGCCACAAGATCAAATGCCTCTCCATCTTTCTCCTGCTCTCTTTCTATATGTTCTTTATTAATATTTACTTTTCTGTGCCTTTGTGCCTTTCCCATTGCAGCTCTTCACGACTGGAATGCAGCTTTGCCAGCCTTCAGTTTTCCTTCTCTGTGTTCACTTCCAAGTTCCAATGGTAAGGAATTCAGAGCTGTTACTGTTATTCTTACATTAAGTTATTTATATCGTATTTATCATTTATTTATTTACTATATTTCTATACTGACATTCTCAGCCCGAGGGCAACTTAGGGCAGTTTACAAAATGTCACAATTTGATGCCCACAATATAAAACAGTTAAAAACATTTAACATAACTAAAATTCAATAATAATAATAATAATAATAATAATAATAATAATAATAATAATAATAATACATTTTATTTAATACCCTGCCACCATCTCCCCAATGGGGACTCGGGGCGGCTTACATGAGGCCAAGCCCAACAGCATAATACAATAAAGTAAAACCAAAACACAATAACAATACAGTAAAATACATACAACATATGAGTATAAGAATGGTAAAGCAAAATCAAACACAATAGAATAAAATAACATAACATAACATAACCATGAGCGGGCCGCATGTGCAAGATAAAAACTAAGATAGCAAGAGGAGCAGCTTAAGGAGCTGGGCATGTTTAGCCTGAAGAAGAGAAGGATGAGAGGAGATATGATAGCCATGTATAAATATGTGAGAGAAAGCCAAGGGAGGAGGGAGCAAGCTTGTTTAGTGCTTCCCTGGAGACTAGGACGTGGAACAATAGCTTCAAACAGCAAGGGAGGAGATTCCATCTGAACATGAGGAAGAACTTGTGACTGTGAGAGCCGTTCAGCAGTGGAACTCTCTGCCCCGGAGTGTGGTGGAGGCTCCTTCTTTGGAAGCTTTTAATCAGAGGCTGGATGGCCATCTGTCAAGGGTGATTTGAATGCAATATTCCTGCTTCTTGGCAGGGGGTTGGACTGGATGGCCCATGAGGTCTCTTCCAACTCTTTGATTCTAGGATTCTATAATACTAAAAATACTAAAATCAGGATGAGATAGGGATGGAGCAGATTATTTGTGGGAGAGAAACTCATAAAGGATAAAAAGTTTAAAGGTTGTCCCCTGACATTAAGTCCAGTTATGTCTGACTCTGGGGGTTGGCGCTCATCTCTATTTCTAAGCCGAAGAGCTGGCGTTGTCCATAGACACCTCCAAGGTCATGTGGCCAGCATGACTGCATGGAGCGCCGTTACCTTCCTGCCAGAGGTAACCTATTGATCTACTCACATTTGCATGTTTTCAAACTGCTAGGTTGGCAGAAGCTAGGGCTGATAGCGGAAGCTCACGCCGCTCCCCGGAATCGAACCTGCGACCTTTCGGTCAACAAGCTCAGCAGCTCAGCGCTTTAACCCATTGCGCCACCGGGGGCTCCCCTCATAAAGGAACGGGGTCATAAATATAGACCTTCATACAGGTGGGGAAATACTCTGGGTACAGAAACCATTGAGGGGGAGCAACTGTGTATGATAATATGGCTACTCTCCAAAAGCGCATCAGAAAAACCAGGTTTTGAGATCCCTCTTGAAAATTTCTAAGGTGGGGGCCTTCCTAATCTCACCGGGCAATGAGTTCCAAAGTCGGGGGGGCACAGAGAAGGAGGAGTAATAAAACCAAATAAAAACTTAGATCCTCTGCATCTCATTACTGAAATCATTATCCAATCGAATTATTCAGTCATTCCAAGATCAGAGTTTGTCTGCTACACTGCATTTGAGAAGGCCTGCTCAAAAAGCCAGGTTTTGACTTTTTTACGAAATGTTAAGAGGGTGGGGGCTGATCTAATGTCCTAGGGAGGGCGTTCCACAGCCGAGGGGCCACCACTGAGAAGGCCCTGTCTCTCGTTCCCGACAGCCGAGTCTGTGAAAAAGGTGGGACCGAGAGCAGGGCCTCCCCAGAAGATCTTAAATTCCTAGATTATTCATAAGGAGAGATACGTTCAGACAGATGAGCTACTTTCTTGCTAGTTCAACATTCAAGGAGGCTTTTAAGAGATTTTTTAAATAGTTAAAAATTCAAAAAATACAGGAGCTCAAAAGTTATTAAACTATAAAATATTAAAATCAGAAAAAAAACAGCAACAAAACAAAAATAACACAAGATCCAGCACATTGCAGATCCTGGCTGTCCTCATTTTCAGCCAATCAGGGGAGGAAGTGTGAAGTCAGAATAGCTGTCAGAAGTGTATAAGATGTCTTGTATTTCTCTGTATCTTTAGGCTTGTACATATTGAAGCAAATTGCTTTTAATTGCATCCCTTTGGGCCGGATTGTAATAAACCTCTAAAGCTTGTCTTCAACCTGGTGAATTTGTTTCTCTGTCCTGGCCTTTTTGGTTTAGCATTTGCACACCAGGCACTGATCCTCCTATGTGTGGTCCTAGCTAAATCACTTCAATTATAGCAGTGTTTCTCAACCTGGGGGTCAGGAACTCCGAGGGGGTCATGAGGGGGTTTCAAAAGGTCTTAGGAACCCCTTTGGCAGAGAAGGCTGAAGACCTCTCCACCTGTCCTTCTTTCTTTTTGGAAACAGACCGTGACTCCTCCCACCAAACACACTCCTCTGCTGGGATTGGCCGGCCTCTCAGCAAAGGGGAGGGCTGTTTCTGAGACGCAGAGAGCAGGCATGCTCGGCGTATGGCAGAGTGGTGCACATGTATGGGTGAGGGAGAGCGTGTGAGGCTGGAGGGAGGTGATTCCCTTCAAGGCATGGGAGTTCTGTGTGGGAATTTGGGCCAATTCTATTGTTGTTGGGGTTCAGAATGCTCTGATTGTAGGTGAACTATAAATCCCAGCAATTACAACTCACAAATGTCAAGGTCTATGTAAAGGAGTATAAAACTACTGCCACCAAATTTGTGAGGAAATGATCAATATCAGCTTAGGAGCTGATTTGTAAAGGGACTATTATTTACAAAAGTATTTATTTATTTGATAGCGTAGCGTTTAATGTCCCTGGTTTGGTTTTACTACTTATGCAGGCTGTTTGGCTTAGGAGTAAAGGTAACAGAGGCAAGGCTTGTAAAAAGAACAGTAACAAGTTTATTTAGAATATAACCGATTCAGTGTTTCTTCACACAAACTTAGTTGGTTACATTAGTAAGGTTTCATGAGTAACTTTCGGTACAGACTTTAAGAGGTTTCTATAAACAGATGTATCTTTCCTGGACAACTGTCCTAATAAAACAAATAAGCTAAAAGGCTTATTTAACAGAATTGGCTCCCAGCCAAACTTTGATTCTTAACCCAGAATCAATAATCCCCTGTAGCTTTATCACTACCGGGTCCTTTCCTGTAACCCCTTTAGTCACAAATTAGTTCCCTGAATCTCCACCCAGAGATTTCAGTCTTCCCTGTAACTCTAACCATCACAGACTAGTTCCCTGAATCTCCCACCAGAGATTTCAGTGTTCCCTGTAGCTCACCAGCTTACAGACTGCCTATTTCAAACAGCTGTGCAGCTAAGTGACAGTTGGCTCCACCCCCGTTGCTATGGCAACTCAGGACAAGCCAGCCACCATCTCTAACAAAATATAATTCTACATACTTACCGTTTATTAACTACTGTTTAAACAACACATAACCATAAGAATAAAATTACACATCTTCACAGTCTACTTTCCCCAGACTCCACCAGTATTCTAATTTTGGCATATTGAGTATTCATGCCAAGTTTGATCTCTCATTGTTTGAGTGCACAGTGCTCTCTGGATGAGACCCACTTGCTTTTCGGAAAGCCTGTAAAACCTTTCTCTTCCGACAAGCTTTCGATGGGTGAATAACTCGGGACTATGTCTGTTCTTGTTTTATTGTATTTTATAGTTAATTGTATTGTTTTAATCTACTGCTGTAAACCGCTCCAAGACAAATTGGGAGTAGCAGTATACAAGTCAAATAAATAAAATAAAATAAAATAAATGTAGGTGAACTACAACTACAACACTCAAGGTCAATGCCCACCAAACCCTTCCTGTATTTTCTGTTCGTCATGGGAGTTCTGTGTGCCAAGTTTGATTCAATTCCATAATTGGTGGAATTCAGAATGCTCTCTGGTTGTAGGTGAACTATAAATCCCAGCGACTACAACTCCCAAAAGACAAAACAACACCCCCACCCCCCACCCCCAAATGTGGGTGTATTGGATCTTTGTGCCAAATTTGGTCCAGTGAATGAAAATCCATCCTTCATATCAGATATTTACATTATATTTCCTAACAGTAGCAATAATACAGTTATGAAGTAGCACCAAAAATAATTTTATGGTTGGGAACTGTATTAAGGGGTCGAGGCATTAGGAAGGTTGAGAAGCACTGAATTAGAGATCTTCAGCCAGCCATGGTTCCTAGATGCTTATTTAACACATTTTGGAGAATATATCCCCTCTCTCCATGTTGTAGTAGCCACCATGGACCAGATACCCCATTGGCTACTCAGTGGTGAAAAAAGAGAAGCTCATATATTGCTATATGAATCTATAGTCCCACTTCATGTCATCACTCTGAGACATGAGGGCCTATTATTATTATTATTATTATTATTATTATTATTATTATTATTATAGAATCATAGAATCCAAAGAGTTGGAAGAGACCTCATGGGCCATCCAGTCCAACCCCCTGCCAAGAAGCAGGAAAATTGCATTCAAAGCACCCCCCAACAGATGGCCATCCAGCCTCTGTTTAAAAGCTTCCAAAGAAGGAGCCTCCACCACACTCCGGGGCAGAGAGTTCCACTGCTGAACGGCTCTCACAGTCAGGAAGTTCTTCCTAATGTTCAGATGGAGTCTCCTCTCTTGTAGTTTGAAGCCATTGTTCCGCATCCTAGTCTCAAGGAAGCAGAAAACAAGCTTGCTCCCTCCTCCCTGTGGCTTCCTCTCACATATTTATACATGGCTATCATATCTCCTCTCAGCCTTCTCTTCTTCAGGCTAAACATGCCCAGCTCCTTAAGCCGCTCCTCATAGGGCTTGTTCTCCGGACCCTTGATCATTTTAGTCGCCCTCCTCTGGACACATTCCAGCTTGTCAATATCTCTCTTGAATTGTGGTGCCCAGAATTGGACACAATATTCCAGATGTGGTCTAACCAAAGCAGAATAGAGGGGTAGCATTACTTCCTTAGATCTAGACACTATGCTCCTATTGATGCAGGCCAAAATCCCATTGGCTTTTTTTGCCGCCACATCACATTGTTGGCTCATGTTTAACTTGTTGTCCACGAGGACTCCCAAGATCTTTTTCACACGTACTGCTCTCGAGCCAGGCGTCCCCCATTCTGTATCTTTGCATTTCATTTTTTCTGCCAAAGTGGAGTATCTTGCATTTGTCACTGTTGAACTTCATTTTGTTAGTTTTGGCCCATCTCTCTAATCTGTCAAGATCATTTTGAATTCTTCTCCTGTCCTCTGGACTATTGGCTATCCCTCCCAATTTGGTGTCGTCTGCAAACTTGATGATCATGCCTTCTAGCCCTTCATCTAAGTCATTAATAAAGATGTTGAACAGGACCGGGCCCAGGACGGAACCCTGAGGCACTCCACTTGTCACTTCTTTCCAAGATGAAGAGGAAGCATTAGTGAGCACTCTCTGTGTTCGTCCACTTAACCAATTACAGATCCACCTCACCGTAGTTTTGCCTAGCCCACATTGGACTAGTTTCCTTGCCAGAAGGTCATGGGGGACCTTGTCGAAGGCCTTACTGAAATCCAGGTACGCTACATCCACGGCATTCACCGCATCTACCCAGCTTGTAGCTCTATCGAAGAAAGAGATCAGATTAGTCTGGCATGACTTGTTTTTGATAAATCCATGTTGACTATTAGCGATGACTGCATTTGTTTCTAAGTGTTTGCAGACCGCTTCCTTAACAATCTTTTCCAGAATCTTGCCCGGTATCGACGTGAGGCTGACCGGACGGTAGTTGTTTGGGTCATCCTTTTTTTCCCTTCTTGAAGATTGGGACCACATTGGCCCTCCTCCAATCTGCTGGAACTTCTCCCGTTCTCCAAGAACTCTCAAAGATGGTTGCCAATGGTTCCGAAATGACTTCCGCTAATAATAATAATAATAATAACAATAATAATAATAATAATAATAATATTAAACCTTTATTTATACGCCGCTACCATCTCCCGCAGGACTCGGTGCGGCTTACAAGAGGCCGAGCCCAAATACATCAGAAACAAAATACACAACAACAACAATACAACAATAAATAACTCATAACAAAGCAAAACAATAACAAAAATCACGACACATTTAAAAACCTGTGGCAGGGCCAAATGTAATGGTTAAATTTTTAAAAAAATGCTGGGCATGTCCAGGTGAAATAGGATGGATATTTTAGGGATAAATGGGTGTGCAGACAATTCTAACTCTCTCGTAAAGTGCATTTGGGACAAATTGCTTGGGATACCTTAGCATCCATGTTTTCAAGCTCCTTCTAAAGACTCCAATGTTGGGGCATGCCTGATGTCCTTGGGGCGGGCGTTCCAGAGTCGTGGGGCCACCGCCAAGAAGGCCCTGTACCTCGTTCCCATCAATCGTGCTTGCAATGTGTGTTTTTTCAAACCAGTGTTTGAAAAAACAAGAAGGTACCATGTTATAATAGTAACATTTCTCCATATATTTCAAAGAGACAAAGAAATGCTTAGAATATGATTTTCCTGCTTCTTGGCAGGGGGTTGGACTGGATCTTCCTGCCCTATCTCCCAGTGTTTTAAAATTTTAATCCTTGAATTTGGCCCTGCCATGGTGATCATTTTTAATGTCGTAATGTTTTTGACTTTTTATTGTTGCATCGCTTATATACATTGGTTTTGTATATTAGGTTATTTTAAATATATATATATATTGTTGTGTTTTTGTGTTATATTGTGTATAACACACACACAAAAAAAGGATGACCCAAACAACTGCAATCCGGTCAGCCTCACGTCAATACCAGGCAAGATTATGGAAAAGATTGTTAAGGAAGTGGTCTGCAAGCATTTAGAAACAAATGCAGTCATCGCTAATAGTCAACATGGATTTATCAAAAACAAGTCATGCCAGACTAATCTGATCTCTTTTTTCGATAGAGTTACAAGCTGGATTGATGTGGGGAATGCCGTGGATGTAGCTGGATTTCAGTAAGGCCTTCGACAAGGTCCCCCACGACCTTCTGGCAAGGAAACTAGTCCAATGTGGGCTAGGCAAAACTACGGTGAGGTGGATCAGTAATTGGTTAAATGGACGAACCCAGAGGGTGCTCACCAATGCTTCCTCTTCATCCTGGAAAGAAGTGACAAGTGGAGTGCCGCAGGGTTCCGTCCTGGGCCCGGTCCTGTTCAACATCTTTATTAATGACTTAGATGAAGGGCTAGAAGGCAGGATCATCAAGTTTGCAGACGACACCAAATTGGGAGGGATAGTCAATACTCCAGAGGACAGGAGCAGAATTCAAAACGATCTTGACAGATTAGAGAGAGGGGCCAAAACTAACAAAATGAAGTTCAACAGTGACAAATGCAAGATACTCCACTTTGGCAGAAAAAATGAAATGCAAAGATACAGAATGGGGGACAATGCCTGGCTCGAGAGCAGTACGTGTGAAAAAGATCTTGGAGTCCTCGTGGACAACAAGTGAAACATGAGCCAACAATGTGATGTGGCGGCAAAAAAAGCCAATGGGATTTTGGCCTGCATCAATAGGAGCATAGTGTCTAGATCTAGGGAAGTCACGCTACCCCTCTATTCCCCTCTATTATTGTATTGATGGACGTGGCCTCATGTAAGCCGCCCCGAGTCCCCTTGGGGAGATGGTGGTGGGGTATAAATAAAGTATTATTATTATTATTATTATTATTATTATTATTATTATTATTATTATGGCCCATGGGGTCTCTTCCAACTCTATGATTTTATGATTCTATGATAAATCCTAATGTGATGATTTTAGTTCCATAGTTATCAAAGAACTATAAGGGCAGGACTATTGCTAAGGGGGACAACATGAAGACATTGTCATTTCGAATAAGAATTCTGCTACCCAATGATTTTAATGCTCTTCCAAAATTTCTAGCATTGCAGGGAGTAACACAATGAAACAAACTGAAAAGTGTGTGTCATTGCCTTCCTATTTTTTTTGAATGCTTAAATGCTCAACTGAAGTTGTAAGTTACGCCAATACTAAATATTTGGGGACTGAAGAGGTGAGATGGGGTGGCAGAATCCTTTTTGGAGGAAGCAGTGCCTTTATTTTGCCCTCCCTCATGTGGGACAAAACACAGATTAGGTAAAGGTAAAGGTAGTCCCCTGACATTAAGTCCAGTCATGTCTGACTCGGGTGTGGTGCTCATCTCCATTTCTAAGCTGAAGAGCCAGCGTTGTCCGTAGACACCTCCAAGGTCATGTGGCCGGCATGACTGCACGGAGCGGTACCTATTGATCTACTCACATTTGCATGTTTTCGAACTGCTAGGTTGGCAGAAGCTAGGGCTGACAGCGGAAGCTCACGCCGCTCCCCGGAATCGAACCTGTGACCTTTCGATCAACAAGCTCAGCAGCTCAGTGCTTTAACCCACTGCGCCGCCGGGGGCTCCAAAACACAGATTAGAGGTGCTTATATAATCTCCCTAAAACATACATTTTGAATGTTAGGTATTAACTAGTCTAGATTTAACATTAGAATCAAATAACTTGATCTTCCATTTCGTTTCGCTGTATTTTATTTTATTTTGGTTTTTGTAAACAACTGCAAAACTTTTTACATAATAAGACTGAAACAAAAACAAGGCAGGAGCATGTCTGGAAGGAAAAAGGCTACTTGCCCTTTATATTCAACCCCTGTTCCCTGCTTTGTCAATTCATTTCACTTCGCCTCACCATAAAAAGGCCTAGCTGTCTTTTGAATTCCATCACTTACACTACTCGCTTCAATGGCTTTTCATTTGAAAAGTTATTCCATAGGTTTATTGCTCTTCCAGGGGAATATTTCAACTTGCATTAAAACAGTAATATTCTGAGACATGCGCCAGGCTTTCAGCAGCATCTAATTCCCTCTCTTCTCATCTTGAAATGAGACACCACTAACACCTCTGAACACATTTGTCTCATTCACATTTGGATATATTCCTGGTTGCAGCTTTTCCTGCTTCCCAGACCTATCCAGTCTTGTATCCATCTCATGCCGGCCAAGCTGACAATGAAGTGTCTGTGTATGGCTTGGCTTCAGGCGACAGTTGTCCCAATTATTATTTTTTTGTACCTAGCACTGCAGTTGTACATGGCGTTTTATTGCGTGAGTGGTCTAGACTCCATCCCAAGAGCACAACAACCTAGACCTTGGCTTTGGCAAAGAATACATAATGAATTCAGTGCTTTGTATACAAAGCATGTTTTACAATAAGACGTTGGTTTACAAAAACAGGAGTCCATATGGTAAAAGTATTCATGGAGCATGCAATTTCAGACTGCCAATAGAAGTTGCACATTCGAATGCTTCCCTTGTGAAAAAGGTACCTGTGCAGATGGAAAAGGCTAAGTCAGACCTCTTCACCCAAGCATTGAATTTTTATATGTTGAAGGGCATGATTGTGACAAAACGTTAGGGACATTTTCACCATGCAATCTTCATGGAGTAACTCTTCAAGGTGAGATTTCAAAGCTAGTAGTTGCACCTTTATTAGTGACAGGCCCGTAGCCAGGATTTCGTTTCGGGAGGGGGGGGCTGATTTTTTTTCAGGGGTTTCGGGGGGGGGCTGAGTTTTGGGGGGCTGAGTCTGAGTGAAAGAGGGTCTAGCCTAGCAAACCTTTTGTATCATTACCCCAATACCCCCCATGCATACGGGATATATTGAGTATGGTGATCAGATCATGATATGAATAAACATAACAGTTTAAATAATGCACCAGTAAGGCCTTTTCGCGAACCACCATGCCTGTCTGGAGCAATATACATTAACTAGTGGTCCCCTGCCACGCGTTGCTGTGGCCCAGTCTGGTGATCTGGAAAATAAAGTAATGAGAAAGTGTTGGTGTCTAATATATGTAATTCTTTATGCTTGTGAGTAAACAGTATTTCTTGTTGTTTCTTTGTCAGTGTTGATGTGGAGAGTGTCTGGTTTGCCTACTCTGGAATATGCAACATATCATAGTCCTTCTTTAAGGGTCTCTTTCAAATCTATGATACTATATCTGTGTGTGTGAGAGAATCATATCTATCTATCTATCTATCTATCTATCTATCTATCTATCTATCTTTATGACTGGATGGCTCTTTGTCAGGAGGGCTCTGATTACATTTTCTTGCCCTGGTGAAGAGAGTTGGACTGGATGGCCTTAAGTATTTTCTGTTGGTCATGGGGGTTCTGTGTGGAAATTTGCCCCATTTCTGTCGTTTGTGGGTTTCAGAATGCTCTTTAATTGTAGTGAACTATAAATCCCAGTAACTACAAATCCCAAATGTCAAGGTCTATTTCCTCCAAACTCCATCTGTGTTCATATTTGGGCATATGGAATATTTGTGTCAAGTTTGGTCCAGATCCATCATTGTTTGAGTCCACAGTGCTCTCTGGATGTAGGTGAACTACAACTCCCAGCAAAGCTTTTTGGTATTTTCTGTTGGCCATGGGAGTTCTGTATGGGAAGTTTTCCACGTGATCAGTGTCTTTGTTGTAAAAAGGTAGTCCCCTGACATTAAGTCCAGTCATGTCTGACTCTGGGGTGTGGTGCTCATCTCCATTTCTAAGCCGAAGAGCCAGCGTTGTCCGTAGACACCTCCAAGGTCATGTGGCCGGCATGGCTGCATGGAGCGCCGTTACCTTCTGCCGGAGCGGTACCTATTGATCTACTCACATTTGCATGTTTTTGAACTGCTAGGTTGGCAGAAGCTAGGGGTGACAGCGGAAGCTCACACTGCTCCCCGGAATCGAACCTGCGACCTTTCGATCAACAAGCTCAGCAGCTCAGTTTGCCCCATTTCTGTCGTTTGTGGGTTTCAGAATGCTCTTTAATTGTAGTGAACTATAAATCCCACTAACTACAAATCCCAAATGTCAAGGTCTATTTCCTCCAAACTCCATCTGTGTTCATATTTGGGCATATGGAATATTCGTGCCAAGTTTGGTCCAGATCCATCATTGTTTGAGTCCACAGTGCTCTCTGGATGTGGGTGAACTACAATTCCCAAACTCAAGGTCAATGTCCACCAAACCCTTCCAGTTTTTTCTGTTGGTCATGGGAGCCCTGTGTGCTAAGTTTGGCCCAATTCCATCATTGGTGGAGTTCAGAATGCTCTTTGATTGTAGGTGAACTATAAATCCCAGCAACTATAACTCCCAAATGAAAAAAATCATATTTTTTTTAGTGGAGGACATACATTGGGTTGTTAGGCGTCTTGTGTCCAAATTTGGTGTCAATTCCCCCAGTGGATTATATGAGGATTAAACTGGATTATATGAGTCCGCGCTGCCAGACAGTCTGGGATAAACATAAACATAAAACCTGGGATCAGATTCTGGGATAAAGGTTGGGATAAAGGGCCCTTAGATAGCAACTTAAGTCTATGTTCACACATTACTCAAATGAACAGGGAAACTGTGATAAAAAGGCCAGCAGGTGGTTGTGGTTTGAATGTAGGACCAGGACACCAAGAAGTCAGGGTTCAAATCCCTGTTTGGACATGAAGAATTATTTAGTGATCTTGTACAGGCCACACTCAGCCTCAGAGGAAGGCAAGGGTATACCGATTGAAAACAAATGTTGCGGAGAAAAAATCTGATGGAGTTGTTGCATGTTGTAAAGGACGGTAAAATTTTGCCACCAAATTTGTGAGGAAAACCGGGCAATGATCAATATCAGCTTAAGAGTTGGTTTATAAGGGACTATTAATTACAGAAGGATTTATTCATTTGATAGCATAGCGTTTACTGTCCCTGGTTTGCTTTTACTTCTTATGCAGGCTGTTTGACTTAGGAGAAACTGTACTTAGGAGAAACTGTATCAGGCAAGGCTTGAGGAAAACAGTAACAAGTTTATTGGAACAAGCAAGGTATAACAGATTTGATGTTTCTTCTCTAGAGGCACAAATCTTGATAGGTTACATTAGTAAGGTTTCATGAGTAACTTTAGGTACAGACTTTTAAGAGGTTTCTGTAAGCAGATGTATCTTTCCTGGACAACTGTCCTAATAAAACAAATAAGCTAAAAGGCTTATTTAACAGAATTGGCTCCCAGTCACACCCTGATTCTTAATATTAAAGAACCAGTCTTCCCTATAGTTCTCTAACTATAGTATTCCTGATGGTTTTCCACACACCACAGGATCAATTACCTTCTCCTGTAACTCTTTGGTCACAGACTAGTTTCCTGTTTCTCCCACTAGAGAAATCAGTCTTCCCTGTAACTCTACTGGTCACAGACTGCCACTTTCAAAAAGCTGTGCCGTGAAGTGACAGTTGGCTCCGCCCCCGTGCTATGGCAACTCTGCTCAAGCCAAACCAGCCACTATCTCTAACAAAGTATAATCCTACATACTTACCATTTATTAACTACTGTTTAAACAACACATAACCATAGAAATAAAATTACACATCGTCACACATGTCTTAAGGACTTGAAGACACACAACAACAAGAAGTTCCATTCTTTGAAACCAACTAGGTCCTGTCCTCATGGAAGGTCTTCAAAGATTAGAAACTTGCATAATCAGCCATCATGCTGAATACAACAAGAGAACCAGCAGAAGGAACAGCAAGGACCTAGAGAGGTGGGGGCAGAGCTAAACACATGTCCCGCTGCCTCGGTTGCTTCTTTCACTATTCAAATAAGCACACGTGGATAACATGGTGCACTCAGGTGGTAGAATTTCAGATTGTACAATTTCAGACTACAAGTGGGTGGTCTTATTTTTGGAAGTTCTCCCATAGAATGAGAACACGCTGTTCAAGAAAGTCCAAAGTATATATTGTGGTTATAGCTACATAATGCCCCAGGCAGGTTCGTAGACAGAACACAGTGAGTCTCTTAGAAAGCCTGTGTACTATCAGGTCTGGAGATAAATGTAGGCACTATAACAGGCAAAACATGTTGGCAGGAGCCAGGTTAAGGTTTACCTTGTGATGGAGGGAAGGACCACCAGATATAATGTCCAGTATTCATCCACACCCTCTAAGAGATTCACTGTATTCTGCTTATGAAGTACTCTGGAACCACTCTCAGGGCAGACACAGGCTCATTTCTTAAAAGCAAAAGCTTTGTGGCTGCTAGTGGAAAAGGGAATGTGTGTTGCATTTTTTGGTTCCAAGTGAACTTTGTTCCAAGGCTATTTATGGCCACAAGGAAAGTGGCCTCACCTTTTTATCTGCATCAATACCTTCCTCAAGATCAGTGCAAGCACAATCTGCAACAACTCAAGCAAAATGCAAACCTGCCTCTAACATCATCGTTTACTTTCCCTTGTCTAGTTTACTTGCCATCTTGTCTGATGCAAAACAAATGGTTTTCAAAAGCTACCATTGTGGGGTTTCCACTTTTTGGTCAGCCTGATAAAAGTATCACTACAATGTGTACTTAGTAGGCTTGGTTGATTTAAAAAAATGGTTCAAAACCACTTCAGATGTAGGGGGCGCTGGTGGTTCAATTCTAAAGTCAATTCTGATTTTCACAGAAAAAAAATCAAAACTTTTCAAAACTTCCGAGACTTCTGAATCCTTTTGTTAATGGTTTGAAAGTGTTATTTCCTGTTTCATCGGGTGGTCTTTACTTTGAAAGTAGTTGTTTTACTCCAGAAGCGGGGAAAAGCAAGCGGAGGAAATTCCTTCCTTCTCTGACTTTACAACTAGCTTCTCTGGCTTGAGCTGAGGCCAGGGACCAGAAGCAGGGAAAAGCAGGGAATCATTTCCAATTCACTTCCTTACTCATAACAAAAATGGTGGAAAAAGCTTTGGAAGGGCAAAGGGACTTTTAAAAAAGCTTCGATATCGATTCAAAAAGGTAATTTTAACGAAATTATTACGAGCAGTGAGTTATCCGACGTGACTCTATCCATGCCTAGTACTTAGGATTTTGTTTTAGAGTCCATAGATCTATCAAGATCAGTGCCCATCAAACCCTTCCAGCATTTTCTGTTGGTCATGGGAGTTCTGTGTACCAAGTTTGGTTCAATTCCATCGCTGGTGGAGTTCAGAATGCTCTTTGATTGTAGGTGAACTATAAATCCCAGCAACTACAACTTTGTTTGCTAAAAGAATTACAAAAGCTAGGTACAGCCAATTGCCTTTATCATGAAATAATAAGATCATTAACATCATTAAAAAAAAAACATTTGCCATTCTCAAAAAGTGGCTCAAGATAACAGAACACAAAATCGAGGTGATATATAGAACACTGAAGGCCGTATCGATGTAATGGTTTAACTAAAGAGTCCATATGGGAGAGTTAAGATATCAGTTTTTATCACAGTCTTGATGAAAAAGCCTGGTAAAATTAAAAAATTCTATCAGCAAGGCAGTAATAAAGAATACATTTTACAACTTATTTGAACTTAGGTCGTAAAAAGATGCAACACATGTAATATAAACTCTCATAACAATTAGAAATGGTAAAAGACACATATGGCTACTTGCAAAGGCATAAATCCGGAGAAGTGATACTTTTACTGTGATATATTGAGTATATTTTAAGGGGTCTGTAATGGAAAAAAAAGTCCAGTTTCTCATCTAATATTAATCAGGTGTAGTTTGATTCAATGAAATGGAGCTCTCCTTCCTTCCTTCCTTCCTTCCTTCCTTCCTTCCTTCCTTCCTTCCTTCCTTCCTTCCTTCCTTCCTTCCTTCCTTCCCTCCCTCCTTCCTTCCTTCCCACCCCCCTCTCTGGGATGTGAATGTGATAGAGAAAGAAGGGATGAATAACCAATAGATTGTGTATATATTCTCATGCTACCGAGGTCTAGATAAGCTACTTTTCTTTGCTACCAGACATTTTTGTTTCGATGTGTTTTCAACTATTTATAAATCTACTTTAGTATTCTGAGTGTTGACTGGAAATTAGAATTTAAAGGCTACGGAAACCTGAGGAAGTACTTCATTCTTGGGATGGACTCACAGGGAAAAAGAAAATGTTATAACCTCTATAGAACCACCACAGCAACAAAAAAAGTTATTGGTAATTTCATTCCGAGTATCAAGGCTGGGAAACCTTGGGCACTGGGGCCAAATCCAGATCTCCCAGTCTTTATTTATTTATTTATTTAAAAGTTTTGTATACCGACCTTCTCACCTCTCTTGAGGGACTCAGACCGGTTTCCAACCATAATATCACATACAATCAATATAATATCATAATATCACATACAATCACATACAATCATTTTTACTGTAATATACATATTACAGTAAAACATTAAAACAGCAATTACAATCAATAACTATAATGGTCAGTCATCACATTAAAATCGTTGCTCATCATCCTCCATCCATATCTCAGGGTGTTGGCTCACTCGTCGAATGCCTGTCTCCATAACCAAGTCTTCACCTGTTTCCTAAATGTCAGGATAGAAGGGGCGGTTCTGATCTCCAGTGGGAGAGAGTTCCAGAGTCGAGGGGCCACCACCAAGAAGGCCCTGTCCCTTGTCCCCACCAGACGTGCTTGCGAGGCCGGTGGGACCGAGAGCAGGGCTTCTCCAGATGATCTTAATAATCTTGAAGGTTCATAGGGGAGAATACGTTCGGAGAGGTAAACAGGGCCGGAGTCGTTTAGGGCTTTATAGGTTAACACCAGCACTTTGAATTGTGCTCGGAAGCTAATTGGCAGCCAGTGGAGCTGGTGTATCAGTGGAGTGGTGTGCTCCCTGTACCCAGCACCCGTTAGTAGTCTGGCTGCCGAGCGTTGGACTAGCTGCAGCTTCCGGGCAGTCTTCAGAGGCAACCCCACGTAGAGAGCATTGCAGTAGTCTAAGTCAGACTTCCCAAGGTACGGGCGCAGTTGGCGCACAAGTTTTAATTGTGCAAAAGCTCCCCTGTCCACCGCCGAAACCTGGGGCTCCAGGCTCAGCGATGAATCTAGGAAAACTCCCTAATCTTGCCCTCTGTCTTGCCCTCTGTGGTTCTCCAGATGGTCATACTGTCTTCTTCGTGATACCATCATTCCATGGCTTTGTGGGTTTCGTATTATTTTCTATTCTAAAAGTTTGAATGGCCTTTCTTAAGGCAAAGATATGCTGGATTATTTATTTATTTTTTGCATCCCATCATGTGATTCCTTACCCGACCATGTTCAATCACATGGGTGGAAAATGAGACATAAATGGTCAAGCCAGATATGGTCAAATTGTGTGGTCAACAAAAGGGGGAACAACACACAAAACTACTATTTGAAGCAGAACAAAAATAGAATGTATGTACTGAGTTTTAAGAAAGTCTGAAAAAGAAAGTGTCCATATCAAAAATACTATCATCTCTGTGTTATTACTAAAATGATATTTTTAAATTATTTTTAAAATATAATAATGATATATTTATTTTTTTAGCCATGGATACAGCATGGTTAATAATAAATATTATATTTATTACAATCTATATAAATAAAAATGTAATGTTTGTGGAATTAACAGAACTCAGAAACCACTGGATGAATTGACACCAATCCACTGGACGAATTGACACATATCAGGCCAACAAGTGACCATCACTCAAAAATATTAATTTTTGTCGTTTGGGAGTTGTAGTTGCTGGGATTTATAGTTCACCTACAATCAAAGAGCATTCTGAACTCCACCAACAATGGAATTGAACCAAACTTGACACACTGGACTCCCATGACCAACAGAAAATACTGGAAGGGTTTGGTAGGCACTGACCTTGAGTTTGGGAGTTGTAGTTCACCTACATCCAGAGAGCACTGTAGACTCAAACAATGACGTATCTGGACCAAACTTGGCACAAGCACTCAATATGCCCAAATATGAACACAGATGGAGTTTGGGTGGAATAGACCTTGACATTTGGGAGTTGTAGTTGCTGGGATTTATAGTTCACCTACAATCAAAGAGCATTCTGAACCCCACCAACGATAGAATTGGGCCAAACTTCCCACACAGAATCCCCATGACCAACAGAAAACATGTAAGGCCATCCAGTCCAACTCCCTTCACCAGGGCAAGAAAACGTAATCAAAGCCCTCCTGACAAAGAGACATCCAGCCATAGATATAGATAGATATATATGAGTCACACACAGAGAGATATAGTATCATAGATTTGAAAGGGACCCTGAAGAAGGACATTTGTATGTTGCATGTTACGGAGTAGGTAAACCAGACAATATCCACATCAACACTGACAAAGAAATAGCAAGAAATACTGTTTACCCACAAGCATAAAGAAATTACATACATTAGAAAACAACACTTTCACATTACTTTATTTTTCCAGATCACCAGACTGGGCCACAGCAACGTGTGGCAGGGGACAGCTAGTTTAAAAATAAAAACGTCTTTATCAGGCCTTCAAAAATTGCAGCTTTCTCTTAAATCCACTGCATGAATTCTATGTACTTACTCCCACTTCCCACTTCTTACTCTCACGGTGTTCTTACTCCCACTGGAAAAATGGGAGGAGGGCCATAAAAGCAGTACATTTTTAGAGCAACTTAAAAAGTGAGATAACAGAGCATTAATCTCAAGATCTCTCCCAAACCAAGACATGTCATCAACTCATAACTATTTGTTTCTACTATAGGGTGTTTAAAAATGGACCCAGTTTGAAATCACGGAATTTCTGCAACCATGAACCACCCATGAATGAAACTCTTACCCATTGAAAGAGTGGGGCATAAAGGCTCAAATGACTACTGCTAGATGCCTCTCCCAGCACACAAACAGCCCCTAGGTTCAGTCATTTGCAAGACCAAAACACAAAATCATAGAATCATAGAATCAAAGAGTTGGAAGAGACCTCATGGGCCATCCAGTCCAACCCCCTGCCAAGAAGCAGGAATATTGCATTCAAATCACCCCTGACAGATGGCCATCCAGCCTCTGTTAAAAGCTTCCAAAGAAGGAGCCTCCACCACACTCCGGGGCAGAGAGTTCCACTGCTGAACGGCTCTCACAGTCAGGAAGTTCTTCCTCATGTTCAGATGGAATCTCCTCTCTTGTAGTTTGAAGTCATTGCTCCGCGTCCTAGTCTCCAGGGAAGCAGAAAACAAGCTTGCTCCCTCCTCCCTGTGGCTTCCTCTCACATATTTATACATGGCTATCATATCTCCTCTCAGCCTTCTCTTCTTCAGGCTAAACATGCCCAGCTCCTTAAGCCGCTCCTCATAGGGCTTGTTCTCCAGACCCTTGATCATTTTAGTCGCCCTCTGGACACATTCCAGCTTGTCAATATCTCTCTTCAATTGTGGTGCCCAGAATTGGACACAATATTCCAGGTGTGGTCTAACCAAGGCAGAATAGAGGGTAGCATTACTTCCCTAGATCTAGACACTATGCTCCTATTGATGCAGGCCAAAATCCCATTGGCTTTTTTTGCCGCCACATCACATTGTTGGCTCATGTTTAACTTGTTGTCCACGAGGACTCCAAGATCTTTTTTACACGTACTGCTCTCGAGCCAGGCGTCACCCATTCTGTATCTTTGCATTTCATTTTTTCTGCCAAGTGGAGTATCTTGCATTTGTCACTGTTGAACTTCATTTTGTTAGTTTTGGCCCATCTCTCTAATCTGTCAAGATCGTTTTGAATCCTGCTCCTGTCCTCTGGAGTATTGGCTATCCCTCCCAATTTGGTGTCGTCTACAAACTTGATGATCCTGCCTTCTAACCCTTCATCTAAGTCATTAATAAAGATGTTGAACAGGACCGGGCCCAGGACGGAACCCTGCGGCACTCCACTTGTCACTTCTTTCCAAGATGAAGAGGAAGCATTGGTGAGCACCCTCTGGGTTCGTCCATTTAACCAATTACAGATCCACCTCACCGTAGTTTTGCCTAGCCCACATTGGACTAGTTTCCTTGCCAGAAGGTCATGGGGGACCTTGTCGAAGGCCTTACTGAAATCCAGGTACGCTACATCCACGGCATTTCCCGCATCTACCCAGCTTGTAACTCTATCGAAAAAAGAGATCAGATTAGTCTGGCATGACTTGTTTTTGATAAATCCATGTTGACTATTAGCGATGACCGCATTTGTTTCTAAGTGTTTGCAGACCACTTCCTTAATAATCAATGTTGATTTATTTATTTATTTATTTATGGTATTTCTACTCAGCCCATATCAGCCCGAAGGCGACTCAGGGCGGCGAACAAGTTGGCACAATTCGATGCCATATATAAAATACATACATTAATAAAAGTAAAAAAATCACAATATGTTTAAAAGCATAAAAACAGTGAATAATAAAAAAATTAGAACTACGTCTTCATGTTCAGTCCTTATCCGTTCCATCGTCTTAGCCATTCCTAGATCATTTTCCAAGTCAAGTTGTCTAATTATGCTGAGGTTCCAAAAGCTTGCTCAAAGAGCCAAGTTTTCAGGTTTTTTTCAAAAGGTCAAGAGGGAGGGGCCGATCTAATATTCCTAGGCAGGGAGTTCCATAGCCGAGGGGTCACCAAAGAGAAGGCCCTGTCTCTCATCCCTGCCAGACGTGCTTGTGAAGCAGGCAGGATCAAGAGCAGGGCCTCCTCCAACGATCTCAAGTTTCTGGTGGGTTCATAGGGAGAGATGCTTTCAGATAGATAAGCTGGACCGGAAGCATTTAGGGCTTTATAGGCTAAAGTCAGCACTTTGAATTGTGCCCAGGGGTGGCTCAACCCATTACGCAAAGTAAGCATTTGCAGTATAGTTGATTTTGCCCAGGGGCGCTTTTGAGGCGCTCTTGGGGGAAAATAGACCTTGACATATGCGAGTTGTAGTTACTGGGATGTATGGTTCACCTACAATCAAAGAGTATTCTGAACTCCACCAATGATGGAATTGAATCAAATATGGCACACAGAACTCCCACAACGAACAGAAAATATATGTCAGTGATTGGTTGGGGGGAGGGGCGCCAAAATACTGTTCGCTTACCATTGAAAATTACCTGGGGCCGCCTCTGATTGTGCCCGGTAGCAAACTGGCAGCTAGTGGAGCTGGCACAACAGGGGAGTTGTGGGCTCCCTGTTAACAACCTGGCTGCCGCACGCTGACCCATTTGTAGCATCCGAGCAGTTTTCAAAGCCAACCCCACGTAGAGCATGTCTCAGTAATCTATATGGGATGTAACCAGAGCGTGGACCGCTGTGGCCAATGATTCAGTTGCTAGTTCATAATGATTCAGTTGCTAGTTCACTTGACCTCTATAGGGAAAAGGGGAGGGATAGAAGTGGAAATGAGAGGGATGCCTTCAAGAAACAAAGTGTTTTGGGCCAATCCTGTTAATACTATTGTTTATCTATAAATGGCCACAATCCTTAATCACTCATTTATATGGACAATTATACAATGCACCCAGATGGCCCTGAAATATTATGTGCCTTTCTGAATTTTATGTTGTTAAAAAGCTGGATTTAGCTCTATCTCATTAGCATGAAATGCTACTTAGAAAACCAGACATGATTGTTGTTCCCAGAAACACAAACTAAATATAGTGGCAGAGACAGATTGGCCCACTAGCACTGTAATGCTTGTTGCGGAGAGGAAGTTGAGAAGAGCAAGACAAAGAAATGTGGTGAGCTCTGTGCCATCTTCATGGAAAGCGATGTTCCAAGCATGTGACAAAAAACAAACAGGGAGACAAATCTATAGTCTTCACCTAAGTATCCACTTTATTTCTGTTAAATACCTTGGCTGTGTGGAAGATCACTCCTCACTGCCATTGATGGGAGTTTCCTTCCTTCCTTCCTTTTCTTCACCCCTGCCCAAAAATTCCTGGAGGATTTTTTTGAAGGGTTTGAAGTTTCATGCTGGGCTGCAGGATGTGTAGTACACTGACAAATGCAAGATACTCCACTTAGGCAGAAAAAATGAAATGCAAAGATACAGAATCGGGAACAATGCCTGGCTCAAGAGCAGTATGTGTAAAAAAGATTTTGGAGTCCTCGTGGACAACAAGTTAAACATGAGCCAGCAATGTGCTGTGGCGGCAAAAAAAGCCAATGGGATTTTGGCCTGCATCAATAGGAGTATAGCGTCTAGCTCTAGGGAAGTAATGCTACCCCTCTATTCTGCTTTGGTTAGATCACACCCTGGAATGACCAGGGTGAGACAAAGGACTCTGTCTAAAATTAGAACAGCACAACAACAGAGAGGGAACAAACAAGGACTTCTAATCACCTCTCAACAAAAGATTGCTCCAGGCACTGTCAGGCAATCAAATGCTAATCAAGGTGATCAGTTGAAACATTCACACCTAGCTCCAGCAGACAAGAGTCCTTTGTCTCACCCTGGTCATTCCACAGATATATAAACCCTTTTTCCTAATTCCAACAGACCTCACTACCTCTGAGGATGCTTGCCATAGATGCAGGTGAAACGTCAGGAGAGAATGCCTCTAGACTATGGCCATATAGCCTGAAAAAACCTACAACAACCCAGTGATTCCGGCCATGAAAGCCTTCGACAATACAATTATATACTCCTTACCCTATAGATTCATTACAAATTAAAGCAAAAAAGAATATGTCTATATGTATATATAGTTCGGGGAGACACCTCTAAATATTATTTTCCTAGTTCTTTTCTTTTTTATCACATCAAAAAGTGTCCAGTCCGTCCTTCTTATTGGGCTTCCCGAATTCGACTTCAAGAGAAAAGTTAATTTGTCCATATCTCTAATTTCTCTTAATTTACTTATCCAGTCTTCCCTATCTGGAGTTTTATTTAGTTTCCAAAACTTCACATACGAAATTCCTGCCGCTGTGGAAATATATGTAAATAAAATATCTTTATTATGATCTAAGTCAGAGTCTGTAAGTCCTAAGATATAGTATTCTGGTTTTCTTCCAAATTTAATTCCAAGTAGTTTTTGGGACAAAGAAGCCCAGTATTTTTGGGCTTCTTTGCAAGTCCACCACATGTGGAAAAAACTGCCCTCCTGATCCTGACATTTCCAACAACTTTTACTTACATTTTTATACATAAGTCCTAATTTCTTTGGGGTAATATACTACCTATGAAACATCTTTAAGAAGTTTTCTTTTAGGTCCATGGGGTAAGTATATTTTGATTTTTTAGTCCAAATTTATTCCCATTTTTTCATGTGCAGGGGACGTCTTAAATTTTCTGACTACCTAATCTAGGGGTGGCTCAACCCATTACTCAAAGTAAGCATTTGCAGTATAGTTGATTTTGCCCAGGAGCGCTCTTGAGGTGCTCTTGGGGGGAAATAGACCTTGACATATGCGTGTTGTAGTTACTGGGATGTATAGTTCACCTACAATCAAAGAGCATTCTGAACTCCACCAATGATGGAATTGAACCAAATATGGCACATAGAACTCCCACGACGAACAGAAAATATATATCAGTGATTGGCTGGGGGGGGGGGGCAAAATACTGTTTGCTTACCATTGAAAATTACCTAATCATACAGTTTTTGACTACTTCCGATTCTGTATGCCAGTCTAATAATTGGTTATAAATTTTTGTGATTAATTTTTTCTCTGTCTGTAAAATTTTGTCCCAACTAGATTCTTTCAAGTTGAAGCCTATTTTTTAATCTTGATTATAATATTCCTTGATTTGTAGATAGTGTAACCAGGAAATGTTAGTATAGTCTCGTCTTAAGTTCTCATGTGTATTCTTAATTAGTAAGTCCTTATATGTTGGCCAGTTGATCCAACCAAGCAGTCTTCTCTGGTTGGCTTCCATTGGAAACACCCATAAAGGGGTCTTCGAATAGAAATTTCTCCTGTATTTCAACTAAACTCTAAGTAGAGCTGACCTGATAAAGTGGTTACCAAAGCCTTTCTCTTTTTGTTTCCTGTTTGTACCATATTAGGGTTGGGCGGTTTTGTTCGTTAATTTCGTAATTCGTTATTAATTCGTTATTTTCTTTATAACGAAGCGATATTGAACCATTCAGGAGCAACTAAAAATCGAAACGAATTTTTAAAATTTATTTCGTAATTGTTTCGTAATTGTTTCGAAATTGTTTCGTTATTATTTCGTTATTATTTCCGTATGTCTGGTGCAAGTTTTATGGTTGTTGTTTGTTTTATCAGTGATAAAAAATAAATTATCACACCAACAGTCAACAACAGAGGGAGAGGGAAGCTTCAGAAGTTCCCCCTGTCCCATTTGGAGGGTTTTTTAAGCGTATTGCGCAATTGTGCCCACCATTAACGAATTGATTCGTTATTGTTTCGAAATTGTTTCGTAATTTCCGAAATTTCATAAATATCGAACTTTTTTAAAGAAAAATTTCGGAATTCTTTTAAAAAACGAAATGCAAAAACCCCCTAAAAACGAATCGAGTTTAGAAACAAATTTTTCCGTGGTTGCCCAGGCCTATACCATATATATGCGTGCCATCTTGCACGTAGAATATGCTTTTCAAGGGATGTTGATGTCCATATTTTTATGCCATCCGTGTCATCAATTCCATGAGTTACTCTACCACGGAGTGTGGTGGAGGCTCCTTCTTTGGAAGCTTTAAACAGAGGTTGGATGGCCATCTGTCAGGGGTGATTTGAATGCAATATTCTTGCTTCTTGGCAGGGGGTTGGACTGGATGACCCATGAGGTCTCTTCCAACTATTTGATTCTATGATTCTATGATTCTATGATTCTATGTAGGGTGGTGGCAGACATTTCTTTCCTTTCGATATTCAAAAAGTAATTGTCATTGTACCCCGTTATTGAAGCACATTCTTTAAAAATAATCTCATTCACATTATTTTCATCCTAATATGGAGCTTTGAAGCTACTTCCTCACATAATCTTGGAAAGCTTGGGACATCTTCTTTAGATCAGTATTAGCATAATTTTCTTTAAAAAAACCCAAAATAACCGTCAGTTCCAGTGTGTATCGCTAAGCTTTTTATAACTCCATGGAGACAAGTCTTAGCTCCTTTAATCTTCCTGTCTATCAGACCTTGGCAACATTATATTCTGTTCTTGTACATACAGCTTCTAAGATCAGAAAGAAAATATGTTCTTGTGGGAATCATGTCAAAGAACAATGTTCTGAATGCACTCAAAATTTGGAAAAATTATTGTTTGAACAACAGCTCGCATAATCCCCTATCCAATGTGGCCAGCTGTTTACTTGAATAAGATGTTCACCCAACATACTTACTTACTTGCATACTTACTTAGGCGATCCTTCGTTGTCCAAGTAGGATAGTCTTCCAAGATGGGTCCATAGGTGGGTCCATAGGTGGGTCCATAGGTGACTGTGGAGCCCTATTCTTGATCTGCATCTTCTCCTGCAGTGAGGGCATGGGAAGGCGGTCTCGGTCGGGGTTGGCCCTTTTATCAAACTTCCTGTCCCAGAGAACTTGGAATCATAGAATCATAGAGTTGAAGAGACCTCATGGGCCATCCAGTCCTTACTTACTTAGGCGATCCCTCGTTTTCCCAGGAGGATTGTCTTCCAGTATTCTTGTGGGTCCGTATGTGGCTGTGGAGCCCTATTCTTGCTCTGCATCTTCTTCCGCAGTGAGGGCATTGGTTTCCAGGTGGAAGGCGGTCTCGGTCGGGGTTGGCTTGATGCACCTTCCTCTTGGCACGTTTCTCTCTTTTGCCCTCCATTTGTGCCTCTTCAAATTCTGCAGCACTGCTGGTCACAGCTGACCTCCAGCTGGAGCGCTTGAGGGCCAGGGCTTCCCAGTTCTCAGTGTCTATGCCAGAGTTTTTAAGGTTGGCTTTGAGCCTGTATTTAAATCTCTTTTCCTGTCCTCCAACATTCCATTTCCCATACTTGAGTTCGGAGTAGAGAAACTGCTTTGGGAGATGGTGGTCGGGCATCCAGAAAACGTGGCCGGTCCAGCAGAGTCGATGACGGAGGACGATCGCTTCAATGCCGGTGGTCTTTGCTTCTTCCAGCATGCTGACATTTTCTGCTTGTCTTCCCAAGAGATTTGCAAGATATTTGTTCCCAACACAGCACAACACTGCATGGTTGCAGTCACAAGGGTTTCTATACAACTGGTGCAAGATTATTTGGAGGTGCTACTGATATGGAATGGAAGCTATCAATGGAACTTCTCAATGCAATCTATAAAACAAAGAATTGATTTACCAAGTTTTCATTAAGGCAATGTGTCTACTCTACTGATAACTGGATTTAGCCTGGAATTCTGTATTTAGCTAGGATGGCGCCTTCCACATTGATGTTACAACTCTGTTAAGTCCCAGCTAAAAACTATGTGTCAAGAACTATGTGTCAAGCACACGTGTCAAACACACGGCCCATGGGCCAAATCTGGCCCACCACATCTTGTTATATGGCTCATGAAGCTTTCAACATACTTACAGTTATACAGTCTTACAATTACAAATGCCCCTTTGAAGGCAACATAAGGCTGATGAACATTTTGTGTTATTACAAATGGAAGACTTGGAAAAGACTCTAGCTGCAGCAAGACCAACTACCTGCTCCCTTTATTCTTGCCCCTCCCAGTTGGTTAAGGAGTGCTGGGAGGGACTATGAGATCCCTTAAGGAGCATCATCAACAGCTCTTTGGAGCAAGGAATTTTTCCAGATTGCCTTAAAGGAGCAGTGGACCAACCTCTCTTGAAAAAACCAAGCCTAGACGCCGCCATACCTAGTAACTATCGCCCAGTTTCAAACCTTCCGTTTTTAGGCAAGTGGACAGTGGCGGGGCAGCTACAGCAATTCTTAGATGAGACTGCGGGTTTGGACCCCTTTCAATCAGGCTTTCGTTCAGGTCATGGGACAGAGACTGTCTTGGTAGCTATTACTGACGAAACTCGTCAAGTAGACCGAGGCAGATCAGTGCTATTGGTACTCTTGGACCGCACAGCTGCATTCGACACCGTGGACCATGACTTGCTGATTCATCGATTGGCTATGTCTGGTGTACGAGGTTTAGCCCTGAAATGGTTCAATTCGTTCCTCCGGGACCGGAGACAGAGGGTGGAGTGGTTAGGCCAAAGCTCTGAGAGCTCCTGCCTTTGCTGTGGAGTTCCCCAGGGTGCTATCCTCTCACCCCTGTTATTTAACATCTACGTCCAGCCACTTGCTGGACTGGTGCGGAGCTTTGGCATAGAGTGCTACCAGTATGCAGATGATACCCAGCTACTCTTGCGTCTCGAACCTGGGACAACCGCGATTCCTGAGACCTTTAGGCTGTGTTTGGAAGCAGTGATGAGTTGGCTGTGAGCGAGCAGACTAAAAGTGAATTCTGCAAAAACTGAGATACTCTGGCCTGGCCAGCCGCCAGAATTAATCCAGTCTCTGCCTGATTTCGATGGGGAAGCTCTGGTTCCATCTGCCACTGTTAAAAGCCTTGGGGTTGTGTTGGACTCATTGCTGACGAAGGAGGCCCAGATCACTGCCATAAGTAAGCAGGCCTTTTTTCTTCTTTGCCAGGCAAGGAAATTGGCATCCTACCTTTCGGTAGAAGCATTGGCAACGGTAATCCACGCAACAGTCACCACGAGGTTGGACTATTACAATGCCTTATATGCTGGCCTTCCAAAGTCAACAACTCAGAAGATTTGAATGGTCCAAAATGCGGTGGCCAGGCTGCTAGCAGGATCATCTATAAGATCCCATATTACACCCATTCTGCAACAACTGCATTGGCTACCAATAGATCATCGGATCTCTTACAAGATACTGATCCTGACATTTAGAGCTCAAAATGGCCAAGGACCTTTATATCATAGGGACCGCCTCATTCCTTTTCTTCATCAGTGGTCACCTCGATCCACCCAGGAAAATCCCCTATACATACCGGGCCCTAGGGAGGTACACCTAGAAGCTACAAGGCGTAGAGCTTTTTCGACCTATGCTCCAATTCTGTGGAACTCATTGCCTCCATATATTAGAGCAATGTCGGAGTTGCGACCTTTTGTAAAGGCGCTCACGACTTGGCTGTTTGGTTGTGCATTTAAGTAAAGTGATCAGATCTAATTTGCCAAATAGTCACTGTTGTATGTTTTTATGTTGAATGTTTTTATATTGTGTAAATGCTATTTTAGATTGTAAGTCGCTTGGAGCACCTTGGTGGAGAGCGACTAATTAAGAAATAAAGTGAAGTGAGGTGAAGTGGCCCTCGGTGAAAATAAGTGACACCTGTGAACTGTGGCAACAAGGAACTATGGCAAAGAGCTCCTTATTGATTTATCTGTTTTTAGACCCAAAGGAAGCTCCAATAAAAGATGCACAGTTTGAGCTTATTAGTTTTTTCTTAGAAGTAAATTCAACTGAATTCAAGAGGACTTTCTACCGTCCTTGACTCAGGATAAAATATGTGCTTGAACTGATGGGTGTGAAAACGCTTCACTAGCTTAGAAAATTCACATGGTTATCTTCATTCATCATGTGGACAATGTGAACTCAAAATCCCCATCTGCATACCTGAGCAATTAGGCCACTTGGGTTAATTACATTTTTAAAAAGGAATTTGGTATCAGTGTGAGCCTCTCATCCAAGTAAATGTCATTTTCTTTGATGTCAGGTCTGATTCTTCAATACCTCTTCCATTAGCTAGTTGTTTCTTTTCTAAATGTCTCCAGATGGCGTGCAAGCCTTTAGAGACTGCATTGTGAATTATTTTTAGATTTTTTTTTCTTCATGGCTGCTGAAATTAGCATGTTAACACAATTTCCCATCTAAACACATTTTAATTTGCTTTATGTTTCATCCTTTCTTCCTCATGTACATTTGAGATATGTATTTGAACTGGAATTCCTGTCATCATCTCATATATATATATAAAACACACACACAGATATATATATATATATATATATATATATATATGTGTGTGTGTGTGTGTGTGTGTGTGTGTGTGTGTGTGTGTGTGTGTGTTTGTGTGTGTGTGTGTTTTATACTCCCAAATTAGGAGGGATAGCCAATACTCCAGAAGACAGGAGCAGAATTCAAAACAATCTTAACAGGTTAGAGAGATGGGCCAAAACTAACAAAATGAAGTTCAACAGTGACAAATGCAAGATACTCCACTTAGGCAAAAAAAAAAAAAATGAAATGCAAATATACAGAATGGGGGACACGTGACTCATAAGCAGTACATGTGAAAAAGAGTTAAACATGAACCAACAATGTGATGCGGCGGCAAATAAAGCCAATGGGATTTTGGCCTGCATCAATAGGAGTATAGTGTCTAGATCAGGGGTCTTCAAACTATGGCCCGGGGGCCGAATACGGCCCTCCAAGGTCATTTACCCGGCCCTCGCTCAGGGTCAACCTAAGTGTGAAACTACTTGAAAGCACACAACAACAACAATCCTATCCTATCAGACCAAAGCAGGCCCACGCTTCCCACTGAAATACTAATAAGTTTATATTTGTTAAAATTGTTCATTTTAATTATTGTATTGTTTTTAAGTGTATTTTGAACTACAAATAAGATATGTGCAGTGTGCTTAGGAATTCATTTGTGTTTATTTCAAAATATAATCCGGCCCTCCAACAGTTTGAGGGACTGTGACCTGGCCCTCTGTTTAAAAAGTTTGAGGACCCCTGGTCTAGATCCAGAGAAGTAATGCTACCCCTCTATTCTGCGTTGGTTAGACCACACCTGGAATATTGTATCCAATTCTGGGCACCACAACTGAAGAGAGATATTGACAAGCTGGAATGTGTCCAGAGGAGGGCGATTAAAATGATCAAGAGTCTGGAGAACAAGCCCTATGAGGAGTGGCTTAAAGAGCTGGGCATGTTTAGCCTGAAGAAGAGAAGGCTGAGAGGAGACATGATAGCCATGTATAAATATGTGAGAGGAAGTCATAGGGAGGAGGAAGCAAGCTTGTTTTCTGCTTCCCTGGAGACTAGGACACAGAACAATGGCTTCAAACTACAAGAAAGGAGATTCCATCTGAACATTAGGAAGAACTTCCTGACTGTGAGAGCCGTTCAGCAGTGGAACTCTCTGCCCCAGAGTATGGTGGAGGCTCCTTCTTTGGAAGCTTTTAAACAGAGGCTGGATGGCCATCTGTTGGGGTGCTTTGAATGCAATTTTCCTGCTTCTTTGCAGGGTGTTGGACTGGATGGCCCATGAGGTCTCTTCCAACTCTTTGATTCTATGATTCCCCCCCCCCCCCGCCCAATTGCAATAAAACTGGCTAAGAGGGATCTAACCCTTTGCTATCAATGTAGATTGGATTCCAATCTAGACACAAACCAGACACTATCTAATACCTCAATATGGGGCATGATAGAAATTATTCCAAACTCTTTGGATCATTTGAGGAATGTCATCATTTGGGTTTCTATAAAGCTCAAGTACCACTTGACATCACATGTGACAGTCAAACACCTGGGAGGTTTAGACTGTGCATGGGACTCTTGCACCGTCTTAATCCTTTGAGAACAGAGATTCCAGGTTGACATCTGGCCTATCAGTATGTTTCAAGCAGCCACACAGAAATTCTGAGCAATTTGGAGAGTGGTTAAGATGAAAAAAAAAATCCATTAAAAATCTTACCCAGCGCTGCTCTCAATTCCACAAGACAAATCCTTTTAATACACATAGACCTTCAGTGGATTAGGCTGTTAAGTGATTTCTTCTGATTAAAACTCAAAAGAGCTAGGGCTCCTAAAGTGCCACTGATAGCCAGAGAATTGGGATATCTTCAAGGAAACTATTCAATAATAGTATGAAACCCAAGTAACATAATTTATAGCAACCAGGTTGAAGGGTGCTTGCTTTCAATGGACCATGTTAATGTGCAGAAAGTTTACAAGGTGAAAGAGTAAATAGGAACCCATGCAAAGGATGAATAAGGGATCCGCTGTGTCTCTTCTACTTGTTTGTCAGTATCAGTTGTAGGAATCCTGCTGAGAAGGATGGAATATGTGAACTGGATGAAAGGATCTTGTATTGTGCAGGTACAGCTGTACCAGGAGCTCCAATTTTGTTTGCTTTGCATTGAATGTTTGTTGTAATCCTATGTTTCAGGGACTCTGCAGATGGGTGGCTTCTTTTGGCTGCAATCATAGGGCAAGCCATCTGTCAACTATCGTTAGGTTCCCTGGTCCCGCCCCCTTTTTGGGTTTTGGAGGGAATAGGAGCCATTTTGGGTCAGTCCACACAGAGAAGCCTTTCATACAGGACATAAAACCAGGAGCTCCTATAGAAAGCTTCGTCTTTCAACAGCTTGGCCAGGGAGAAAAGGCCCCATAGCTTGGCCGGGGATATACAGCCCCATAGCTTGACCAGAGAGATGCATTCTCAGCACAGCTCTTTTGCTGAGGATTTTACAGCCTTACAGCTCCTTTGCTGAGGGAATCTCGTCCCACAGCACTTCAGCCAGCCATCATTGAAACTTGAACACCTTCTTTTCCCCTGGAAGTCTACAAAACTCTGCTTGGTAAGGGTCACTCGCGGAAGCCAGAAGCAGTTAGTACCAGGTGTAGGGGCTCCACGCCAACAGAGGCAAAGACAGACTGCCCAGATTAGAAGTTAAGGATTTCCCCATTAGTTAAAATACAGTTATGAAGATACTGCCTGTTCCCTGTGGACAAGATTGAGAGAGCCAATAGACCATTAAGAAAGCCTTGAAGTACCTATTTGATTTCAATAATAAAGAACTTTGTTGAACCTTTAAGCAATCTAAAGACTCTGTTTAAGGAAATCCAAAGGCCTTTAACCTGAGGCAGCCCCGGCGTCCCGTTGGGCACACAGAATTTATGTCCTGTCTACAGTCTTATGTACAGGCCCAGCGTGCAACAGCACATGTATAGTGGAAAGGTTCTCAGCCAAGAATGTTCTGCTCTGCATTGTGTTCCAGTGCTGAGTTGCAGTGTTTTGGAGGAAGAACTACTTAGAAAAACTAATCCAGTGTATCCCCTTTTAAAGACTTCTATCGTAGTCTGGTTTCATATCAAAAAGTGATAGAGGAAGCCACAGGGAGGAGGGAGCAAGCTTGTTTTCTGCTTCCTTGGAGACTAGGACACGGAACAATGGCTTCAAACTACAAGAGAGGAGATTCCATCTGAACATGAGGAAGAACTTCCTGACTGTGAGAGCCGTTCAGCAGTGGAACTCTCTGCCCCGGAGTGTGGTGGAGGCTCCTTCTTTGGAAGCTTTTAAACAGAGGCTGGATGGCCATCTGTCAGGGGTGATTTGAATGCAATATTCCTGCTTCTTGGCAGGGGGTTGGACTGGATGGCCCATGAGGTCTCTTCCAACTCTTTGATTCTATGATTCTATGAGAGGAGGGATTATCGATTCTTTAAGAATATGATTTATTTTAACATGAACTGTCTGTTGGAGTTCAGCCTGTGAATGTGTTTCAAGATCAAGGTGCTTTGGATATGGGGAATGATATCAATGAGGTTCAAGATGGCAATGGTTTGGTCTATGATACAGATGCAGAGAATGACATAGAGACACCGGTTCAAAGTGTAGTTTCCATGGGAATGTTCCTACAGGGTATAGGGATGATGGTTTACTCCCTGAATTGCTCCCAGAGAGTTCCCAGGATCTGGGGCTTGAAAACAACTTGACACTTGTAGAAACTAATGAGCATATAGACAGGTGAGTGGAAATTAGCCAAAACAGACAGCTCGACCAAGGTCTTTGGCATTCTGCCAGGCTTCGACAGATAAGGATGAGAAGCATTCAGGGAAACCAAAACCAATTTCTGAGTGCTTGGAATGGTTTAACGAGGGCATATAAAGTTTTAAGGATGGGGAAAATAGTCAGATGAAGCATAGTTTACAATCTGGCTAATTTCTTGCTCTTGTCCCATGGAAGCCTTGCTTGGAAGATTCTGCCCCTTCTCTCCTGACTTTTAGAAAGTTGGTGAAAACTTGGCTCTTCATTCATCTCTTATATTAGTCTAACATGGGCTTGACACATTTTCTTATAGCCTTCTGCTTTTTGCAAGTTTTTCAAAAAGTTGAAGTTGCCGTATATGATCACTGATCAAACGGTGTTAAAACTATAAAATCAAAAATTACTGTGGGTTTAAAAATGCCACCTTATAATTTAGGACCTCATCACATGGAGGTTGAGAAGCCCGGGGACAATGGGGGGACAGACCATTGGCCAGCATAGTACTGTGTTTCCTTACCATTGAGGAATCCCTTCCACAATGTTTCCCTGCTGTCCCCAGCTTCCTCCTGCTTCCTTCTTCTGTACACACGACTCCTTTGGGCTCAATTTCTCTGCACCAGCAGCATGGAGCCCAACGGAACCATGCCCTGTATCATATGATGGTCTCCATGGGACTCTGTCCCAGGAGAGCGCCAGCAATGCAGAGAAGTGCGGAGAAGACGCTTCTTGACCTCAATGTGATGAGGTTGTAAATCCTTCTACCATGCATTGCTATTTTCAACTATCTTAGCAAATAGTCTCTGTATCATGCCAATGAGCAATACTACCAGGGCTGTCATTGTCTCATTGGAAACAAATCTGTGCTATAATTTCAGCTGCGGGACTGTGGCGCAGCTGGCTGGGAGTCAGCTGCATTAGATCACTACTGACTGAAAGGTCATGCGTTCGAAGCCAGCCCAGGTCGGAGTGAGCTTCCAACCATTGTGTAACTCGCTGTTGACCTTTGCAGCCTGAAAGACAATTGCATCTGTCAAGTAGGAAATTTAGGTATCGCTTATGTGGTGAGGCTAATTTAACTAATTTGCAATGCCATAAAAAACTCCAGCAAACAAGAGTGAGGAAGTACTCCATTAATGTGAGAAATCTTCAGTGTCAGTGAAGACGTCTGCCCTTGCGCTATGCTACTCTGCTGCTGAATATGCATGCCCAGTGTGGAACACATCTCACCATGCTAAAACAGTGGATGTGGCTCTTAGTGGGACATGCTGCATTATCACGGGGTGTTTGCGCCCTACACTACTGGAGAAATTACACTGTTCAGTTGGTATTGCACCACCTGACATCCTCTGGAGAGTTGCAACCAATAATGAAAGGACCAAGGCAGTGACATCTCTGGCCCACCCCCTGTTTGGGTATCAGCCAGCACACCAACGACTTAAATCAAGATCTACAGAGACACTCGCTGGAACACCTCAGCAAGCGAGAGTCCAAAAGTGGCAGGCTCAAACCCAGAACCTCAATCAATGGCTGGTACCAAATGAGAGACCCTCTGGGCACACAGAAAACTGGGCGACTTGGAAGGCGCTGAAAAGACTGCGC
This sequence comes from Anolis sagrei ordinatus, assembly GCF_025583915.1. Lineage (NCBI taxonomy): Eukaryota > Metazoa > Chordata > Lepidosauria > Squamata > Anolidae > Anolis > Anolis sagrei. Next base: position 129,451,214 of record NW_026847438.1, on the reverse strand, counting down.
TCTGGCGCCATGAGGTGCAGAGCCAACTTTAAGAAGTGGGGCTACAAAGTGGAATCCATGACAAGCGAGTGTGGAGAAGAGCAAACCACAGACCACCTACTGCAATGCAACCCGAGCCCTGCCACATGCACAATGGAGGACCTTCTTGCAGCAACACCAGAGGCACTCCAAGTGGTAAAAGGACATTTAATAGAATACCAAGTCTGCAAACTTTGTGTTTTGTTTGTTTGTTTTTTAATGCAATACAACTGTTTTGGTTCGCTCCTGACACGATAAATAAAGTGTCAGAAATAGATAGTGAAGCGACAGCTCCCCCGATGGCCAAAATACCCTCATGAAGCTGGAATGTTATATGGCTTCTGTGTGTCTGTCTATATATGTTGTGTGTCTATGGCATTGAATGTTTGCCATGCATATGTACATTGTAATCTGCCCTAGGTTCCCTGCGGGGTGAGAAGGGCAGAATATAAATACTGTAAATAAATAAATAACATCAGAAAGTGCTGGCTGAAATCCAGCTTTGCACTAGTAGATAGCTGATAATGTGACACCGCTTTCTTTTTCTTCGCCTTTGTATATTTTGGAACAGGTTTTGAGAATGTCAGCAAGGAAATAGCTCAGTCCTGATTCAACCCTTGGGAACAGTTATGTCAGCAGAAATAAGTCCTCCCCTTTGGATCCCACTCATTTTATGAGACAATTGGAAGGGGGAGTTAACACGGAAAAAAAAAGGCAAATGGAAGGAAATATAAATAATCGCACTGGTTATTTCCAAACAAGATAGACTGGTCCTTTATTCTAGTTATGTGCTATTTTCGCAAACAGAGAAGAAAACTTGATGATTTTTTTGTCTATGGCTCCCAGCTCTTATGTAAAAGCGCCCTCTGGTGTATGCATTGAGGATTGTCTTTTTCTTCTATGGGGAAAAAAACTACTGAGGACTCCATGCCACTCAGAAGAAATATTTTTCAGGAAGGCTTCCTTTTTGATGTCAGGGAGCCAATGGGAAGCAGCCAAGATAACTTCACAATTGGTGCAGTGTCCAATGTTTTATGTTATGTTCTTTATGGTTGATATTTTATCGTTCACTAGCTGTACCCGCCACACGTTGCTGTGGCCAACCTTCCATCCCTTTTTCTCTCCTTCTTTCCTTTCTTCCTTCGCTCTGTTTCCTTCCTTCCCTTTTCTTTTTTCCTTCTTACCTTCCTTCTCTACCTCTTTCCTTCTTTCCCCCTTTTTCTTAACTTCTTCTTTCTCTCCTTCCTTCCTTCGCTCTTTCTTTCTTTCTTTCTTTCTTTCTCCACTTCCTTTCCTTTCTCTGCATTATCATTTAGCTTTTCATCATTTAGATTTTTTGGGTTTTTAAGTACTTTCCGCTGGTTTATTGGGGGGAGGGGTTATGAGTGATGGTCACTCATTGGTCTGTTAGGGGTATAATGTCTAAATTTGGTGTCAATTTGTCCAATGGTTTTTGAGTTATGTTAATCCCACAAATGAACATTAGATTTTGATTTATATAGATTATCTTATACATTATTGTAATTATTTATTATTTACATTTTTATTTATTTATATAGATTATTATATCGAATATTGTATTCTACATCATTATCGAATTATTATGTATTATTAGACCAAATATTTCATTTTACACTAAGTAAAGGTAAAGATTTGCCCTTGACATTAAGTCTATTATTATTATTATTATTATTATTATTATTATTATTATTATTATTATAATACAAACCCAGAACTGAGAGTTGAGGAGAAAAAGGCCCTTTCCTGACTGAACTTTGGACTAAGCACCACACCCAAGATGGCGTATTCGTGTCAACAGGTCGAGAGTCTCATTCCCCTCTGTGGGCTGTAGCAGGAGGAGGACTGTAGATGGTGGGCTGTAGCCGCCATCTTGGGTGTGCAACTTTACCTGCCGAGGCATTTGATCACGCCCAAGATGGCGGATTAACATCACCACGTCGAGCGTCTCATTCCCCTCAGTGGCTTACAGCAGGAGGAGGTCTCCCGTGGCCGCCAGCTTAAGTGTGTCACTCTCTTTTACTGGGCTTCCTCACGCCCAAGATGGCGCCTACGGCAAGCGCAAGGAGGCCCTTATAGTCAGCCATCTCCTTAGCGACGCCTGGGAAAGGCCTCCACCGGAAGTGGGAAAGGCGCAAAAGGCATTCGCGACCTGACAGAAAAAGAATGTTGTTCTTGTGCCACCGCGGCCTTGCCATGAGAGGAGGTATCCCAACAATAGTAATACCTTATGGGCCGCTTTTGGGCGATGGGGTGCCACATGTCCTCATGCCGTCCTTTGGTTTCCTTGGCCTCAGAAGGGTCTGGGATGGGGGGAATTGGGGGGAATTTGCATATGCTAATGAGCAGTGAGGGAGGATGGCCGTTGGTGCCTCTCGTGCTGGCTGTGCCCGCATGATGGGGGGAAGAGAATAGGTTTGCACGCAGGCGCAGTGTTCTCTTTTTTCTTTGTAAAAATTTAAAGGTCTTATTGTTTTTTAGGAGGATTTTTTTTGAGTGCAGGACATAGATTGCCTTGAATGGTGTCTCGTGTCCAAATTTGGTGTCAATTCCCCCAGTGGTTTTTGAGTTCTGTTGGTATCACAAACGAACATTACATTTTTATTTATATAGATTGATTTTTAATCTGTTATTATATGCTATTTTAGTTCAGTGCTGTGTAAAAATGATGCACCGGGGGAAAAATGCTCCTTGTCCCTCCCCCACTTCCTGGCATTTCTATGCCAGAAGGACTTTGGCAGGATGTTAATGATGGTGGGTAAGTTATTTTGTATTTTAAGGCCTTTGGGGGTGGGGGTGGGGAGGAGTTTGGTGCCCTCTGGGTTTTCTGTGCTCATTCAGCCTGAAAAACCCGAGAGGGCTATGTGGATTGGTCTTGGGAATCATGCGGAACTGTCCCTGGGCCCAATCCACACAGGGCTCATACCAGGAAAGATCTTATCACGTATCAAATTAATTTGGAACAAACCAAGGTTGTCTCAAATTAATTCGGTTTTACCAGAGACATTGTTTGGATGCCTCCGGTAAAACCACGAGAAATAAACAACATTGCAATAAAGTACAAAGCATATAAATACAATAAATAAGCAGTATACATGAAGCATAAGAAAGCAATAAACAACATAATAACAATGAGGTAGGTACTACCTACTGGGAATATTCGAAGAAGAATGGGATTTAAGCACTAACGACGATATACTGTTCACCTATCTCACGACGGCAGCAAGAGTAGTCTATGCGAGGAAATGGAAAACAAAAGAAACACCAACAGAAGGAGAATGGTTAGAGAAAGTCCTAGAAATAAAAGAAATGGACATGCTAACCTACGCACTAAAAGACACATATGGACGCCCACTCAAAAGAACAGACTGGAACCCATTAAAGGAATACATGGAGAGAAATGCAATTCCAGGAAAATAAGAGTGGATCACAAAACAAGAGTCAGAATAAAATTACAAGGGATAAGCCATAAATCAAAGCTGAACAGAAGAAACGAAACCGTGAACGTGGAGAAGATAGAGTTGGAAGTCAACCCCCTAAGATCCCATCCCCCCTCTCCCCCCTTGTTGCCCCTCCCCTTCCCAGATCCCACCTGTCCCCGAAAACCTAGGTAAACACCTGATAGGGAATTCCTCCCCTTACTTTCCTCACCTTCCCCATCCCCCCCCCACACTGTTTTTAACTATTTTGTATAACTATTAAAAACCCCCACTGTTGTATTTTGAAAAAATTTCATAATAAAAAATATTAAAAAAAAAACAATGAGCGGGCCGCATGTACAATAAAATGGTTTAAAAACTCAGGGTGAGATAAAAGGAGCAAATTACTGGCATGGAGAAACACTCATAGAGAAACAGTGTAATAAACATACCTTTGTACAAGGGGGGCGGCTACTAGGTCAAAATGTTGAGGGGGCAATAGCTAAAGCTTGTGTGGATACTCTCCAAAAGCGCAGAGGCAAAACCAGGTCTTGAGATCCTTTTTAACAACAAAGATCCACCTAGTCAAAGCCATGGTATTCCCTGTAGTCACCTACGGATGTGAGAGCTGGACCTTAGGGAAGGCTGAGCGAAGGAAGATCGATGCTTTTGAACTGTGGTGTTGGAGGAAAGTGCTGAGAGTGCCTTGGACTGCGAGAAGATCCAACCATTTAAGATGCAATTGACGATCTATCTCTTCCTGTAGACCTACCCAGTCAATGTTGCCTACAATCCTTTATACACAAACCTGATAGTTCCACTAAATTCCATGCGGATTACGTCTGAATAGTGTGTGCAAGATCATACTTATAAGCTGTTCTGTTCCCCTGCTCATTCACACACTGAGGTTTAGCAGCTTATATTGGGATAGCTCAACCACTGGAGCCAAGAGGGGTATGAATTTTATTTTTATGGAATTAATAGCAAAGTCCAGGAAAAACATGGATTGTGGTCAGATGCAATGTGAAAAGAGATGCTTTATGGCTTCAGAATAAATTCAGCCACAAAGAACCAGTGGCCCTACCGTTAAACAAAATACGCCGGGATTGTGGCACAGCTGGCTGAGTGTCAGCTGCATTAAGATCACTCTGACCAAAAGGTCATGAGTTCGAAGCCAGCCCGGGTTGAAGTGGGTTTCCAACCAATTGTGTGTAGCCTGTTGTCGACCTTTGCAACCCGAAAGACAGTTGCATCTGTTAAGTAGGAAAATTAGGTACCACCTTAAAAGTGTGGGGAGGCTAAATTAACTGATTTATGAGGCCATAAAGAAGACTCCAGCAAAAGCATTTCAGTGGGGAAGCATGCGGGGAATGCGGAAGTGCTTCATCAGCGTCGCAGATGGGCGATGAAAGCGACAGCTCCCCTGGCGGCCAGAAAAAGTTAAATAGCCTCTGTGTATGTCTGTATATGTTTGTATGTCAAAAATTGGCATTGAATGTTTGCCATATATGTGTACACTGTAATCCGCCCTGAGTCCCCTGCGGGGTGAGAAGGGCGGAATATAAAAGCTGTAAATAAATAAATAAATAAATAAATAAATAAATAAATAAATAAATGTCAACAGATTTTGGAATTTAAGGATGAGCAGCAAATGGTTAGTTTAATTTATTCTTCTTATATATTTACTGCATTGGAATGGAAGAGATATGCTTTTGGGATTTCCTGCCTTGAGTATCAGAGTAACTTTGCTTGCTTTAGATCCCTACCAGTAACTTTGAGAAGTATCACTTCCAACTCCATATAGGGTGGCAAAATCACTCTCATATACAAGATTTACTTTATATACGTATCAGGGATGGTGATAAACAGTTTAACCTAAGTTAAAAGCAGAAAAGACTTTGTATTTAGGTCCAAAATTATTGGTTGTTTCAATTTATACTTCTTTGTGAATTGAGAGTGATGGTATTTTACAGTTAATATAGCAAGAGCAATTTTTTTTTGGTTGTGTCAGGAGCGACTTGAGAAACTGCAAGTTTCTTCTGGTGTGAGAGAATTGGCCATCTGCAAGGACGTTGCCCAGGGGACGGCCGGATGAATTGGTTTTTATCATCCTTGTGGGAGGCTTCTCTCATGTCCCCGCATGAGGAGCTGGAGCTGGAGCTGGAGCTGGTAGAGGGAGCTCATCCACCTCTCCCCAGATTTGAACCTGCGAACTGTCGGTTTTCAGTTCTGCCAGCACAGGGGTTTAACCCACTGCGCCACAGGGGGCAAGTGCAATAACAGTACAGTGGAACCTGGACTTAAGAGCATCCCAACTTAAGAGTGTTTCAATTGAAGAGTTGTCACTCAGCCCCAGTTTCACTTTGACATAAGAGCAGTGTTGAGTTAGCAGATGACACCAAAGGGAGCGGTAGCTCGAGAGTACAGGGCTTTGGGGCTTCAAGGGAGCAGGCTTCGTGCCTCGTGCTCTTGTCCACTTTGGGATATTGCTGTCTGCTTTGCTCTTGTCTGCTTTAAGGAACTATGGGTTACTTGTTTTGTGTGGTTTTTATTCTTGGTATGTTTGGCTTTATGAAGAGAAGTTGGGGGGGGGGGGGAGAGCACGAGGGGGAGGGAGGCTAGAATGAGTACAGCATGAATAAAATTATGTATCTGCCTCTTCGCTTTGTGCTTCCTTGCCACAACTTTGTGCTTCTACCATTTTAAAGTTGATCTTTTTATTGTTTCCTGTAAGTGTGCAATTATATATTCTTTGTTATTTATAAAGTACATTTTCTTATTTAAAAGCACACAACAAAAATGTGAGGGGAGGCAGGGAGCGGAACAGATTAATAGCACTTTAATGGGAAATTTTACTTTGAATTAAGAGTTCAGTCACAGAACAAATTAAGGTATCACTGTACACATTTCTGCCCATGTAAACAATACACTTGGATTCAGGATCATGTGTATGTCTATATGTGCAAGTGTATCGTTGGAATGTTTAAGTATGTCATTTCTTAAGTGAATGTAAGTAAATGTAAGAATCAGACCCAAGCATGCTGGTCTGTAGGTTGGTAGGGGGTGAGGCAGTCTCTCAGGTACATCGGTCCCAGATCATGTAAAGCCTTAAATTGTTTTTAAATTGTTTTTAAATTGTGTTAGATTTTAGCCTGTTCTTGTAAGCCGCTCCGAGCCCCAGGGGAGTGGCGGCATATAAGTTCGAATAATAAATAAATAAATAAATAAATAATAAAGGTAAGTACCATCAGTTTAAAAGTGATCCGGTGTTCAATCGGTAACCAATGCAGCTGCAGTAAGATTGGGGTTATGTGACATCTCATTGGAGCTCTCGCAAGAAGTCGAGCAGCTGCATTTTGCACCAATTTGAGCTTCCGGATCACCAGCAAAGGAAGGCCAATGTAGAGGGCGTTACAGTAGTCCAGTCTTGAGATGACCGTGGCCTGGAGTACCATAGCTAGGTCATCCCTGGACAGATAGGGGGCCAGCTGTCTCGCCTGCCACAGATGAAAAAAGGTGGTTCTGCTCACGGCGGAGACCTGAGCCTCCATTGTTTGCAGATTTGTTGATGGCAATTATTGTTAGTGAAGTCTTCTCCTAGTTGCAGTTTTTGTTTCGTGTCAGGAACAACTTGAGAAACTGCAAGTCACTTCTGATGTGAGAGAATTGGCTATCTGCAAGGTCAATGCCCAGAGGGCGCCCAGATATTTTGATGTTGTACCATCCTGTGGGAGGTTTCTCTCATGCCCCCACATGAGAAGTTGGATCTGACAGACAGGAACTCACCCTGCCCCCCAGATTCGAACCGCCAACCTTTCTGTCAGCAGTCCTGCCAGCACAAGGGTTTAACCCATTGCACCACTGGGGGCTCCAGTACATCTGAATTAAAAGAGTAAGCACGATTAGTCTTCTTTTGTCTGAGCTGAACTATAAACTTGGCTGAACATTGCTTTACTCGACATGAGGCCTGCAGTCAAGCAGTTTAATTTACCAGGTGCTGTGAATACTTTATGGTAAAATGCACAGAGGAATTTGCTAGAGAAAAGGCAGTGCTTCATAAAATTAAGTACTCTTCGGTTCCTGTGGGACAATTACTGAGGAAAGAACAAACCCCAGAATTTCACTTCATTTCCAAAGTTTTCCTTTTAAAACAAAGCCTTCAAAAGTGAACATACTCATGAGGAATGGACAGATTCCTGAATGGATCCGTGACAGCTTTGATGTCCCAGTTTATTACCAGATATGCACCTCAATATCCTGCCAATTTTCCAGGATTTTCAAAACAGATGTTCTGACTCCCAAGTGCACATTTTAATTTCAGGCTGATTCAGATCTGAAGCACACGTGATTGGTTCATCTCCCGATCAACTCAGAAACTTCTTTCTTTTTTTCTTCCGCCACTCTTTATTGCCCGTGTCTTCAGTGTTACTAGGAGGCTCTGGGGTTACAAAACCATCCGTCAGTTTATAGTAGACTATTGTAGAGTCTGTTTCAACCACAGCCAGAGTGATGGCCAGCGAGGGAGGTGCCTCGTCCTCCCAAGCCCATGCGCTCTTCATGATCTGCCTCATTCTGAAAGAAAGAAAGCAAATGACTTTCCAGTTTGTCAACATCTCCCTTCGATTGTGGTGCTCAAAATTGGCACAGTGTGATTCCACGTGTGGTCTGACCAAGGCAGAATAATATAGGTAGCATGACTTCCCTGAAGCTAGGCACTACACTCCTATTTATGCGGGCCAAAACAACAACTACAACAAAACTTTATTTATATACTGTTCTATCTCCCCGATGGGACTCAGAGCAGTTTCCAAGTAACATCATCAATACATACAAAGAAAACAGCATAAACATAAAATTAACAAGACAATATAAGCCAGCTGCGCCCATACCTTGGGAAGTCTGACTTGGCCACGGTGGTCCATGCTCTTGTTACATCCCGAATAGATTACTGCAATGCTCTCTACATGGGGTTGCCTTTGAAGACTGTTCAGAAGCTTCAAATGGTCCAACGGGCAGCAGCCAGGTTATAACAGGAGCGGAACTCAGGGAGTACACTACTCCTTTCTTGCGTCAGCTCAATTGGCTGCCAATTTGCTACTGGGCACAATTCAAAGTGCTGGCTTTAGCCTATAAAGCCCTAAACGATTCTTTCCCAGCTTACCTGTCCAAACGTATCTCCTCCTATGAACTATCTTGACGATCTTGACAGATTAGCGAAATGGGCCAAAATTAACAAAATGAAGTTCAACAGTGACAAATGCAAGATACTCCACTTAGGCAGAAAAAACAAAATGCGAAGATACAGAATGGGGGACAATGCCTGGCTTGAGAGCAGTACGTGTGAAAAAGATCTTGGAGTCCTCGTGGACAACAAGTTAAACATGAGCCAACAATGTGATATGGCGGCAAAAAAAGCCAATGGGATTTTGGCCTGTATCAATAGGAGCATAGTGTCTAGATCTAGGGGAGTAATGCTACCCCTTTATTCCGCTTTGGTTAGACCACACCTGGAATATTGTGCCAATAGGAGGGTGACTAAAATGATCAAGGGTCTGGAGAACAAGCCCTATGAGGAACGGCTTAAGGAGCTGGGCAAGAAGAGAAGGATGAGAGGAGATATGATAGCCATGTATAAACAGGGAGGAGGGAGCAAGCTTGTTTTCTGCTTCCATGGAGATTAGGACAAGGAATAACGGCTTCAAACTACAAGAAAGGAGATTCCATCTGAACATGAGGAAGAACTTCCTGACTGTGAAAGCCGTTCAGCAGTGGAACTCTCTGGTGAAGGTTCCTTCTTTGGAAGCTTTTAAACAGAGGCTGGATGGCCATCTGTCAGGGGTGATTTGAATGCAATATTCCTGCTTCTTGGCAGGGGATTGGACTGGATGGCCCATGAGGTCTCTTCCAACTCTTTGATTCTATGATTCTATGATCTAGGAGCTTAGGATCATCTGGGGAGGCCCTGCTCTTGATCCCACCTGCCTCGCAAGTGCAATTGGCAGAGACGAAGGACAGGGCCTTCTCAGTGGTGGCCCCCCGGCTATGGAACTTCCTTCCCAGGGATATTATATATAGGCCCCCTCCCTCCTGACTTTCCGAAAAAAAAGTAAAGACCTGGCTCTTTGGGCAAGCTTTTGAGAATGAAGTGGAATAGATAACACGGATCTATGAATGATGAACATGGAATGGCCAGACGATGTTACTGGATAACGTTTTTAACAGGATTACGCCAATGATTATATATTTTAACGGTTTTTATATATGTTTTATATTGTAATGTTGATTGTTTTTAATGGCACTTTTATGAATGCCTGGCAACGAATTGTGCCGCCTTGAGTCACCATATGGCTAAGAAAGGCGGGCTATAAATATCGTAAATATATATCATAAATAAATAAATATATTTTAAAAGCCAGCTCCTTCTGGATCCCAAGGTAGCTGTCTCATATGTGAAGAACGAGAAGAGAACCACTGACCGCATAGGGAAGCTGATGAGAAAACACAACATACAAACTATCTACAGACCCACCAAGAAAATCCAACAAATGCTACGTTCAGCAAAGGACAAGAGGGATCAGCTCGCTTCTGCAGGAGTCTACCATATACCATGCAGCTGTGGACAAGTCTACATAGGGACCACCAAACGCAGCATCGTCCAAACACAAATCAAGGGACATGAAAGGCACTGCAGACTACTTCAACCAGAGAAATCAGCCATAGCAGAGCACTTGATGAACCAACCTGGACACAGCATTTTATTTGAGAACACAGAAATGCTGGGCCACTCTCACAACCACCATGTCAGACTACACAGAAAAGCCATTGAAATACACAAGCATGTGGGCAATTTCAACAGAAAGGAGGAAACTATGAAAATGAACAAAATCTGGCTACTAGTATTAAAAAAACTCTTAAAATTGCAACAGCACAACAACAGAGAGGAAACAAACAAGGACATCTAATTACCTCTCAACAAAAGTTTGCTCCAGGCACAGTCAGCCCATTGTATGTTAATCAAAGTGGTCAGTTGAAACATTCACACCTAGCTCCAACAGACAAGAGTCCTTTGTCTCACCCTGGTCATTCCACAGATATATAAACCCATTTTCCTACTTCCAACAGAACTCACTACCTCTGAGGATGCTTGCCATAGATGCAGGCGAAACGTCAGGAGAGAATGCCTCTAGACCATGGCCATACAGCCCGAAAAAACCTACAACAACCCAGTGATTCCGGCCATGAAAGCCTTCGACAATACAACGAGAAGAGAGAAAGAATACCCTGAAAAATATCAAGTAGCTGCTAGAAAGACCAGATCTTAGTCACAGGTCCATTTACTTATTTGAGACCACCTTAAAAGTGTATTGAGCTAGTGCTAATTTCCTTTTTTCCCTGCATCATAAGCATGCCAGTTAGTTCCCACATATCCCCTCGGTGCTGGAGATGATTTAGAAAATATCCTACAAGGGAATGCATCTCTGGAATTAAGGAAGTCGGCACTTCCGAGGCCTCAAGGCATCATTGTTAGAGCAAACGTAAAGAATTCCTGATGAGCTTTACTTCTACAAAGGTCATTTGTGAAAGGGAGACAGAAGGGGATCTGACTGTGAAGCTTTCTGCCCACGATTACACTGCAGGCATTGTATAGCACATCTGCCATGAATAAGGATATTGATAGGCTATGCGTCAAGTTGATAGAATAATGCATGCTGGCCAAGAACATTTCCAACTTCAAAAGAGTTGTGGGATAAAAGCACGGAAATACCGGTGGAGGGAGTCAAATGAAGACAGGGACACTTGGTGGTGACTCACTGTTTCCAACATTTATTCTGAATTTCTGAAAAACTAAGACAACCGAGTGGCACAAGAAGCTACCTTATACTAAGTTAGACCAATGATCCATCCATACTAGGACTGTGTACAGTGACTAGCAGCAGCTTTCCAAAGTCTCAGGGCTCTTCCACACAACCATATAACTCATAATATGAAGGCAGATAATCCACAATATCTGCTTAGAGCTATTTGAGTCCACACTGCCATATATCCCAGTTCAGTGTGGATTTTACAGCTATGTGGAAGGTGCCAGGGACTTTTCTGGCCAGACCTGGAGGTGCCAGAGACAAAAAAGTATGGCCACTTGCATGCGAAGGAGACATTCAACCAATTTACCTCCTCCTCTGAATTCAGTAAAAATATGGAATTAATTAATGTACGTTGGGGGTACTTTGGGGAAAAATGAGTTTCACTCAGCCTGACTTGAAATATGGAAGTCAGTACTGCAGCATCTGGGGGTTCCTTCTGTATGTTGGGGCCTTGGATCTGTACCTCAAACTCCTAGACCAGCAGAGATGAATAAATGAATAAAATGTATATGAATACATATACATATATATGAATAAAAATGTAATGTTCGTTTGTGGGATTAACATAATTCAAAAACCACTGGGCGAATTGACACCAAAGTTGGACACAATACACCTATCTGGCCAATGAGTGTCCATCACCCCTAAAAACAACACACAAAATCCAGCAGAGTGGACTTTAAAACCAAAATAAACCATATATACATATACACATATACACATGCACACATTCATACAGACACACACATATATATACGCAAGCACACACAAATATACACATATACACACGCATACATATACACCTATATACATATATACATATAAACACAGAAATATAGATATACACATGCACACTTACATACACACACATAGATATACGCAAGCACACACAGATGTACGCAAGCACACAAATATAGAAAACAGGTGAAAACCTGGCTCTGGAAACTGGCATTTGACGAGTGAGTCAATAACTCATGGCTATATGGATGGATGGTGATGAACAACGATTTTATTGTGTTGACTTGGCCATTGTAATTATATGATTGTATTTTTGGTATTTTAATGTGTTAGTGTATTATGGAATGTGATGTTTTTAAGCGATTGCTTGTGATATTATTGTTGGAAACCGGCCTGAGTCTCTCCACGGAGGTGAGAAGACTGGTATACAAAAGTTCTAAATAAATAAAAATAAAATAATAAATATACACATATAGTATACACACACATACATATACACCTACACACATATACACATACACATACATACACAAATATATGCATATACACAAGCACACACATGTACACAATATACATATACACATATGAACACAAATACACAAATAAATACACACACATATATACACACAAACACACATATACACATATACACAAATATATGCACACAACATTACAACACATGTGCAAAACCACATATATATGCAAGCACACATATATACACATATACACAAATATATATACACACACATATGCACACATAAAACACATACACAAACTAGGCCACAGCAACGCGTGGCAGGGGATGGCTAGTTATAAATATAGCACAAGCCTTACTGAAGGGAAGGTCTAATACAGGGGTCCTCAAACTATAGCCCGGGGGCCGGATATGGCCCTCCAAGGTCATTTACCCGGCCCTCTCTCAGGGTCAACCTGAGTTTGAAACGACTTGAAAGCACAACAACAACAACAACAACAACAACAACAACAACAACCCTATCTCATCAACCAAAAGCAGGCCCACACTTCCAATTGAAATACTAATAAGTTTATAATTGTTAAAATTGTTCTTCATTTTAATTATTGTATTGTTTTTAAGTGTGGGGGTTTTTTTGCACTACAAATAAGATATGTGCAGTGTGCAAAGAGAATTCATTCATGCTTTTTTCAAATTATAATCTGGCCCTCCAACAGTTTGAGGGACTGTGACCTGGCCCTCTGCTTAAAAAGTTTGTGGATCCCTGGTCTAATATTTATCATCTAGTGTAGTAGTTTGAGCATTGGACTAAGACTCTGGAGACCAGAGTTCAATTCCCCTTTGGGTCATGAAAACCCGCTGGGCGGCCTTGAGTGAGTCACAATCTCTCAGCCCTAGAAAACCCTGTCACACCATACATGGTGAAAAACTTGAAAGCATACAACAATATCACCATCGTATTGTCGAAGGCTTTCATGGCTGGAATCACTAGATTGTTGTAGGTTTTTCCGGGCTATATGGCCATGTTCTGGAGGCATTTTCTCCTGACGTTTCACCTGCATCTATGGCAAGCATCCTCAGAGGTAGTGAGGTCTGTTGGAAGTAGGAAAATGGGTTTATATATCTGTGGAATGACCAGGGTGGGACAAAGGACTTTTGTCTGCTGGAGCTAGGTGTGAATGTTTCAACTGACCACCTTGATTAGCATTTAATGGCTTGGAAGTGCCTGGGGGGAATCTTTCGTTGAGAGTGATTTGATGTGCCTGATTGTTTACTCTCTGTTGAAAATGAAAATGAATATATCAGAAGTTACTTGAGTGGGCCACAGAAACAGAGCTGATCAAAGAAAATATGATCGCTTGGGCTGTAGATTTAGGGCACACCATTCTGTAAAAGGAGTGGGAAGACATTTGGAGGTGCAAACTAAAATTTGCCAAATCAGTGTGCATTACTGAAAGTTGGTACGAAGTGTTTGTACGTTGTCATTTAACTCCCCAAAGGTTGGCGAAATTCAATAAAAACACGTGTAACCATTGCTGGAAATGTGGGACACATTTAGGCTCATACTTACATATGTGGTGGGAATGCAAGAGAGCCAGGACATATTGGAAGGAAATCCACCACCAAGTGCAGGGAATATTGCAAGTTAAGTTTGAGATGAGAGCGGAATACTATCTTTTACACTTACTAGATTTTAAAATAGAGCGAAACAAGGAGATGCTTCTTTATCATTTCTCTGCCGCAGCAAGAACAGTGTATGCCAGCAAGTAGAAATCAAAAGAGCTTCCGACAATGGAGGCCTGGCTGTTAAAAATTTATGACTTTATGGAACTAGACTCTTTGGCAAACATGGTTTATGATGTAAATAATAACAGAAAGATTGATTGGCAACCGCTAAGACAGTATATAAAAGAGAAGAAAAATGTTATATTGTGATTGACTCGGTTTAATTAATGGTTGAAATATGAATAAGATGACGATGTTAACTGTATAAGAATATAGAGTACAAGTAATTAACGTGCATTACCTCGTGGATTGTTGGGAAGTCTACTTGTCCTTTGTGTGTGTGTTTTTTTTCCTGTTTTTTTATTGAATGTGTACCCCCGTACCCACTGCCCCCTCCCCCCCCGTCCCCCCTCCCAAGGGAGACTCCTAGTGTACCTGTACCCCCCAGTATGTTGGTAATAGTCACGGGAATGGTAACTGTAACCGTAATTGTAACTGTAATTGTAATTGTGAATGTGTGTACTCAATGGAGTTGTGTATATCACGTGGAAACCCACAATAAAAATCTATTTTAAAAAAAAGAAAAGAAAAGAAAATGAAAATGAACAAAATCTGGCTACCAGTATTAAAAACTCAAAAATTACAACAGCAAAACAACAGAGAGTAAACAAATCAGGCACATCAAATCACTCTCAACAAAAGATTCCCCCCAGGCACTTCCAAGCCATTAAATGCTAATCAAGGTGGTCAGTTGAAGCATTCACACCTAGCTCCAGCAGACAAAAGTCCTTTGTCCCACCCTGGTCATTCCACAGATATATAAACCCATTTTCCTACTTCCAACAGACCTCACTACCTCTGAGGATGCTTGCCATAGATGCAGGCGAAACGTCAGGAGAAAATGCCTCCAGAACATGGCCATATAGCCCGGAAAAACCTACAATAACCCAATATCACCATCCTCCAGGAGCACTACAATTATTACGTACATGGTATGTTGCAGATTTTTCCCACTTTACAAGGAAATAAAAGCTTCGAGACAGTGACACAAGTAAGGTTGCCGAGAGCCAATATGAAAGCCTGTTTGAGAACCCCGTTTTATTACTCTTAGTCTTCCAAAGCTCCTTGCTAATGGCTACTGAGCAGCCAGAGAAATGAGCTAATATAATATAGACTGTGCCAGAACAAGATGTCAGTGTTATTGCAGCTTTTATTTCTTTTCTCCGCTCAGAAAAAAGAAAAGCACTTGACATTGGACATATGTTACTCATTCAGGAAAGCCATGTGCAACAATTATGAACCTTCATTCTGCTTTTTCAGCACAGAAGCTGAGATTTGAATGGAGAAACGCTAGAGCAAAATCTTTGGTTAATAGTTCTGACCTGGAAATCTCCAGCCTTGGGGATGTTTGTGAAACAGTCTTCCTGCAGACGCTTCTAGAATGCTAAATCAGACTTGCTTTCCTGTTGTTGTTGGTTTCTTCTACAAGTATTCCCTGAATCATTCCTACTTTCTTTCATCCTATACTCTGTAGCCCAGCCTTCCCAAACCCTCCAGATGTCTTGGCACTGTAATTTCCATAACCCAGCCAGCAGAGCTCTGACAAAGGGAGGTACTCCCATCCAACACATCTGGAAGGTACTAGGTTAAGGGAGCCTGCTGTATCATCTAATGCAGGGGTCCTCAAACGTTTTAAACCGGGGAGCAGTTCACTGTGCCTCAGACCGTTGGGAGAGCTGGACTATAGTTTTTTTTTAAAAAAATCAATGAAAAAATTCCTATGCACATTGCACATATCTTATTTTGCTGTGTGGAAGGGCCCTTAGAGGGGGTTCTTTCTAGCCCTCTTTAGGCAGTAATTCCCGGAGCAGAGAATGGGAAATCTTCCTATTTCTAGTCTGAACAAAATCTGGCTACCAGTATTAAACAAAACTCTAAAATTATAACTGTAAATAAAGAACAACACTCAAACACAGGGGAACTCCAGACAAGAAACAATCAGGGCCAGCTAATCACCTCTCAACAAAGGATTCTCCCTAAAAACTGTCAGTCTATGAAATGGTAATCAAGGTGGCCAATTGAAACATTCATACCTACCTCCAACAGACAAGAGTTCTTTCTCCCACCCTGGATCTTCCACAATTTTCCTAGTTAATTATTATTATTATTATTATTATTATTATTATTATTAAACTTTATTTGTACCCCGCTAGCATCTCCCGAAGGATTCGATGTGGCTTACACAGGCCGAGGCCTCAACACACAACACAACAGTACAATCTAAGCAAATCAAACAATTAAAAACAGAATAAAGCAAAATAAACAACAGGCACAATACACTAAAACACAATAAAACTGGGCCGGGCCAGAGAATGGGTACAAGATTAAAAGTGCTGATGTGACAGGAGGTGTATATAGGGCTTCTAGGCAAGTGCGATGTGCGATGTGTAGCAATCATTGGTTCTGATAAAGTGCTTATGGGACTTGGTAGTGGAGATTTCCTAATCTGGGAAGGGGCATCGGAAAAGCCAGGTCTTCAAGTTCTTTCTGAAGACAGCCAATGTAGGGGCCTGTCTAAGGTCTTTGGGGAGGGTGTTCCAGAGTCGGGAGGCCACCACGGAAAAGGCCCTGTCCCGCGTCCCCACCAAGCGCGCTTGCGACGCCGGTGGGATCACGAGCAGGGCCTCTCCAGATGACCGAAGTGAACATGTGGGTTCATAGATGGAAATGCAGTCCTTTACATGAAGCCCAGTTGTGTCTAACTCTGGGGTGTGGTGCTCATCTGCATTTCTAAGTCGAAGAGCCGGCGTTGTCCGTAGACACCTCCAAGGTCATGTGGCCGGCATGACTGCATGGAGCGCCAGGGCAGCCTCCCTTGGCTGGCTCACGCTGCCCATCGGGCCTGATGGGCAGCCTGAGCCTGCCAAGGGAGGAGCAGCCCTGCGCAGCCTACTCGCGCGTAAAGCACCTCGCGAGGTGCTTTACGCGCAAGTAGGCCACGCGGAGCAGCTGCCCTTGGCTGGCTCACACTGCCCATCAGGCCTGGCGGATAGCGTGAGCCAGCCAAGGGAGGGGCACTGTGTGGGGGGGGGGCGCTCCTCCGCTGCGGGCCGGATAAGTGCCCTTGGTGGGCCGGAAGTGGCCCACGGGCCGTAGTTTGAGGACCCCTGATCTAATGCGAGACTACTAAGAATTAATTATGACTCTGAACCATGGGGAATTGCAAATGTTGCTCCAGGACAGGAGAATAAGAGAGAGATAAACACTTCCGGCACAGCACAGAGCTTGTTAACTGAGTGGATGACAATATGCTCTTTTCTGGTCGTGTCAGCTATCAAAGCCAAACTGCGCACATAGACAAATGTAATTCGGTGTGCTGTCTCCCATATTCATTATACTTACATGTCTAGGAGAATACTAATATCACTCTTTTGTGAATGATGGATTCCTTTTTGCCTACATGTGGAGCTTGATGCAGTGAATGAATTCCACACTTTCCACACTTGTTATTCAGAAGTCCTATTCCAACTCAACAGCAGAACTAGGTACATAATCCTAAGTAGAGTCACTTGCTGGTTTTCAACCAAAAACAGAAAAGAGCCTACTAGAGAGAAGTTCCACTCTACATATTTGCCCGATTGGAAAGCCTAGTCACCAAGTGGACTTTCCATCAATGTAATTCATTCACTCGTTGCCATCCCAAGAGTGTCCCTCTTTTACTCCAGTGCCAAAGAGAGCAAACAACATCACTACAGCGTGGACTTATGGAAACATTGCATGAATGAAAACCTTAATGAGGTTGTAGGAAAAACATACAGTAGCTCCACGTAATAAAAGCATGCTTCAACAGAGTCAAGATTTGCATTATTTCCATGTTAATGTCACAACCTAATGCAGATCAATTGAAAAGACCTGGAAAATGCTAAGACCCTCTTGTGCCGTCACACCCAGACACTATAAAGTTAAAACTAAAATGTGCTTCTCTCTTTATCCAGGTGAACTGCGGGTGCCTTACTTAGAAACTCAGGATTCTCAGCAACTGAAGCCACTCCAGATTTGAACATCAAACAGAATATTTATTTCTCAAAGTCCTTGACAGACTTGGCACAGCTTGTTGAAGTTACAAACACAAACAGTCAACTTGTGAAATTATATAGATGTCCCTTCCTTCCTTTTTTCTTCAGTTGCTAAGTTAACTTCCCCCCAACGGTAGAAAAATCCTGGGATTCTTTACCCTAGCCCTGAGCTGCTATTTTTAGAAAGAGCAGGTCTTTCCCTATCTAAGCTCAAGGTGAGAGATATTGACAAGCGGGAATGTGTCCAGAGGAGGGCGACTAAAATGATCAAGGGTCTGGAGAACAAGCCCTATGAGGAGCGGCTTAAGGAGCTGGGCATGTTTAGCCTGAAGAAGAGAAGGCTGAGAGGAGATATGATAGCCATGTATAAATATGTGAGAGGAAGCCACAGGGAGGAGGGGGCAAGCTTGTTTTCTGCTTCCTTGGAGACTAGGACGCGGAACAATGGCTTCAAACTACAAGAAAGGAGATTCCATCTGAACATGAGGAAGAACTTCCTGACTGTGAGAGCCGTTCAGCAGTGGAACTCTCTGCCCTGGAGTGTGGTGGAGGCTCCTTCTTTGGAAGCTTTTAAACAGGGGCTGGCTGGCCATCTGTCAGGGGTGATTTGAGTGCAATGTTCCTGCTTCTTGGCAGGGGGTTGGACTGGATGGCCCAGGGGTCTCTTCCAACTCTTTGATTCTATGATTATATGATTCTATGAAGTAATAGAGCCTCTCCCAATGACAGAGAAATCCTGAGATATTCTCTGCCTCAGCGCTGAGCTGCTATCTTTAGAAAAAGCAGGTCTTCCCCTATCCGAGCTCAGCACCAGTTTCAAAGGCAAGAGGGTAAGTATTCACGATGGCCTGTCCGAGCTGCCTAGCTTGACCACAAGCACATCTGAGCCCTTGACCGCTCCAGCTGGAGGTCGGCTGTGACCAGCAGTGCTGCAGCATTTGAAGAGGCACGAATGGAGGGCAAAAGGGAGAAGCATGCCAAGAGGAAGGCACGTCAAACCAACCCCGACTGAGACCTCATTCCACCTGGAAACCAATGCCCTCACTGCGGAAGAAGATGCACAGCCACATACGGACCCACAAGAATACTGGAAGACAATCCTCCTCGGAAAACGAGGGATTGCCTAAGTAAGTCTCCTCAAGTGTCACTCTCAAAATATCTTAAAAAGATACACCTCCAGTGAAGATCTGAATAGAAAAACAAAGTCACACAAAATCCTTCAGACACTCCAAGCCAAGGGCATTATAGTCCTGAGCATTGCCATCCCACAGTTTCTTTACCTGTAAACTTCCATGGGGACTTGCTCACCTTTCATGGCTGAAGGATATGTGGACAGGCGTTGGCACCACCATTTGCAAATCCTCGTCTTCTTTCTCTCGTCCGCGGAGGCACACAAGCTGCAATTCTCCCAGGCCAAAGTAGGACACCTCGTGCCAATTTCTAACTGATGGGTAAATCAGAGGCATTGACTTAAGTCCTAGGACCTCACCATACTAGCCAGATTTTCAGTTCTCTCTGTGTTACCATTTTCAAAATTCTTCTTTGAAGACATTAGTACTTTTTATACTAATTTATGCTGTTATTTTTTAGGAATATAAAATGCAATGTGTATAATGGCTTGGTCTAAAAATTTGATGAATTTAAGGTACAATTAATTAATTAATTAATTAATTTTACATATTTAGAACTTTTATATACCGGTCTTCTCGACCTCCAAAGAGGGACTCAGGCTGGTTCACAACAAAAGATTCATAAACAATAGTTTAAAACATCCCATCCCATAATACACTAATACATAATACATAAAATAAATTAAAATACAATCATATAATTACATAAGGCCAAGTCGTCAGAATAAAATCACAATTCATCACCATCCGTCCATGTGTTCAAGGGTTATTGACTCACTCATCAAATGCTAAATTCCAAAGCCAAGTTTTCACCTGCTTTCTAAAAGTCAGGAGAGAAGGGGCAGTTCTAGTCTTCAGTGGGAGAGAGTGCCAGAGCCGAGGGGCCACCACCGAGAAGGCCCTGTCCCTCGTCCCAACCAGACGCGATTGCGAGGGTGGTGGGACCGAGAGCAGGGCCCCTCCAGAAGATCTTAACAACCTTGATAGTTCATAGGGGAGAATCCGTTCGGACAGGTAAACTGGGCCAGAGTCGTTTAGGGACTTTAATTTAATTTAAAAAATAATTTTCTCTATAAAAGCTTATTACAGTGGCCAAGATCCTGAAGTGTAAAGAACAGCTTTGCTTTTACACATTAACGAGGGGAGCAAAGGAAAACCAATACAAATAGAAGAATCTAATGACTTTAGTAAAAGGAAACAAAATATTTCATTTCATCTGGCCCTTCATAAAGCAAAACAGAAGTGAAACACCGAGAAAAAGAAAATAAAACCAGTAGGTAAAAGTCTATCTATCACTTAGGCCCCTTCTACACTGACATTGGTAAAGGTAAAGGTTGTCCCCTGACATTAAGTCCGGTTGTGTCTGACTCTGGGGTGTGGTGCTCATCTCCATTTCTAAGCTGAAGAGCCGGCATTGTCCGTAGACACCTCCTAGGTCATGTGGCCAGCATAACTGCATGGAGCACCGTTACCTTCCCGCCGGACTGGTACCTATTGATCTACTCACTTTTGCATGTTTTCAAACTGCTAGGTTGGCAGAAGCTGGGGCTGACAGCGGAAGCTCATGACGCTCTTCGGATTCGAACCTACGATCTTTCGGTCAACAAGCCCAGCAGCTCAGCGCTTTAACCCACTGCACCACTGGGGGCTACACTGACATATAATTCAGATTATCAAATAAAATAATCCACATTGTCTGCTTTGAACTGGATTATCTGAGTCTCCTCTCAGCCTCCTCTTCTTCAAGCTAAACGTGCCCAGCTCTTTAAGCCACTCCTCATAGGGCTTGTTCTTCAGACCTTTGATCATCTTAGTTGTCCTCCAGTATCCAGAGGGCCCTGCCTTTTACTAGTCTTTTGTTCACACACACACGGACACACACACGGACACACACACATATATATATTAAAATCAATCTTGAATATACCCCACCAACTTACCTTCTAAGAGGTCCAAGTAGACTAAGAAGGCAGCATACACCCCACTTCTGTCAGCCACATCCAGCGACATCATCCTTGTAAACTGAAATAACAAAAGGAAGTGAAGCATGTAAAAGCTCCCCAGGAGCAGTTATATGGTATGCAGCCCCCCCCAAAAAAATCTCAGACTGTATCCATTACATTTTTGGAAATGTTTTCCCATAAACGGCAGGGACTATTGGCAGACCTCCTCCGAAAGCATGACACACACAGTTTCTTTCTAGAAAAGAGTGGCAGGAGGAAGGCTTGCCAAAAGATTTATTGTAGGTAAAGTCTGTTAAAGGACTCAGGGATCATATTTTGTAAAAGGCCAATGAAAGTGTCATCCAAATGTCCTTTCGAGTGCAAAAGATATACAAACATTTTACCAAAATCACTTGTTTGGGAAATAAATTCTGTCCTTAGCTTTCTGGCCATGGAGAACTTGGTAAGAAAGAATAATAATAAGTATTATTATTATTATTATTATTATTATTATTATTATTATTATCTGAAACACAACAAGATGAGTCCACAGCAAACAAGGTCTCTCTGCTGGCTGTTGTATTGGATCACATGTCAGACACTTCCCAAGTGTCTAGGACTGTGTCATGTATCAGCGAATAATGCGCGCAGATCCCAGTAAGGTGGCCTTCTTCAGCTGGCAGATGGTAATTTTGTCAACGCCTCTTGTGTTTAAGTGCAGGCCAAGGTCTTTAGGCACTGCATCCAGTGTGCCGATCACCACTGGGACCACCTTTACTGGTTTGTACCAGAGTCTTTGCAGTTTGATCTTTAAATCCTCATATCATGTCAGCTTTTCCAGTTGTTCCTCTTCAGTCCTGCTGTCACCTGGGATTGCGACATTGACGATCCATACTTTGTTTTTTAACACAACCGTGAGGTCAGGAGTATTGTACTCCAAATCTCTGTCTGTCTGAATTCGGAAGTCCCAGAGGAGTTTGGCGTGTTCATTCTCTGTAACTTTTTTTGGCTTGTGATCCCACCAGTTCTTTGTAGCAGGCAGATGGTATTTGTGGCACAAGTTCCAATGAATCATCTGAGCAACAGTGTTATGCCCCTGCTTGTAGTCTGTCTGTGCGATCTTTTCGCAGCAGCTGAGGGTGTGATCTATTATTTCATCTGCTTCCTTGCAGAATCTACATTTGGGGTCTGTTCTCAACTTTTCAATCCTGGCTTTGATGGCATTGATTCGAATGGCTTGTTCTTGGGCTGCCAAGAACAAGCTGTGCAGATGTCTCATTGGACGGCAACTCCTATGATTCCTCACTTTTGGCAATGGAGAATAGGGCTGGTGTTGGCTACCTTTCCCACCTGTGTCAAGTTATCTGTACTGCTAAGGGCGCCCTGGTGAATCCCCACCCCCACCCCCGTTCAGAAGAATGTGCGCATTCAGAAGAAGACCTACAAGCCACTCTAAACACCATTGCAGAAGCATACGAGAAGCTCGGCCTTCATTGAACATTGAGAAAACCGAAGTGCTCTTCCAGCAGTCACCAGCCAATCCCTCTCCAATGCCAAAGATACAACTTAATGGTGTAACAATAGAAAATGGTGATCATTTCCGCTACCTTGGCAGCCACCTCTTCACCAAAGTCAACACTGATACCGAAATACAACACCGCCTGAGCTCTGCGAGTGCAGCATTCTTCCGAATGAAGCAGGGAGTGTTTAAGGACCGGGACATCTGTAGGGATACCAAGGTGCTTGTTTAGTATCCTCCCAACCCTGCTGTACGCCTGCGGGATGTGGTCTACAGACGTCACATGCAACTCCTGGAACGATTCCATCAGCGCGCCTCCGAAAAATCCTCCAAATCGCTTGGGAAGACAAGCAGACAAATTTTCAGCGTGCTGGAAGAAGCAAAGACCACCAGAATTGAAGCTATGGTCCTCCGCCATCCACTCCACTGGACCAGCATGTTGTCCGAATGCCCGACCACCGTCTCCCAAAGCAGTTGCTCTATTCCGAACTCAAGAACGGAAAACGGAATGTTGGTGGGCAGGAAAAGAGACTTAAAGATGGGCTCAAAGCCAACCTTAAAAACTGTGGCATAGACACCGAGAACTGGGAAGCCCTGGCCCTTGAGCGCCCCAGCTGGAGGTCGGCTGTGACCAGCAGTGCTGTAGAATTTGAAGAGGCACGAATGGAGGGCGAAAGAGAGAAACGTGCCAAGAGTTAGGTGCATCAAGCCAACCCCGACCGGGACCGCCTTCCACCTGGAAACCAATGCCCTCACTGAGGGAGAAGATGCAGATCAAGAATAGGGCTCCACAGTCACCTACGGACCCACCGTAAATACACTAATCCTGGACGACTATCCTCCTCGGACAACGAGGGATCACCTAAGTAACTAAGTAAGAATTCCCCCCATTCCTGGCACTGTGCCATGCTGTAATCTATTGATTGGACTTGATGTCTTCTGTATATTAAGCACCAAAAGTCAAAAAAGTAAAGGCTGCAGTTGTAAAGTTCGCATTTCATAGGCTTGAGTGATTTTAATACTTTCCCAGACAGCTGATTA
Organism: Anolis sagrei ordinatus; assembly: GCF_025583915.1. Lineage (NCBI taxonomy): Eukaryota > Metazoa > Chordata > Lepidosauria > Squamata > Anolidae > Anolis > Anolis sagrei. The sequence continues at coordinate 129,427,250 of NW_026847438.1, read as the reverse complement.
TTTGGATTACGCAACCAGAAAAATAAGCTTTCTTTGAACAAGTCCTAAGAGGGTTATTACGGCAAAAATCACATCAGATCATAGACTGACAAAAATATGTGATCCCTGACCCAAACTCAGACAGATAACAGTTCTCTACCATTCTCAAAAACTTGCACATTCCTACTTCGAAATGAGAATTATCTACCCAATGTTACCATTTATGAGTTCTTAACAAGCATCCACACTGGTCATGAGAGTTTTTCAGGCTGTATGGCCATGTTCCAGTGGCATTCACTCCTGACGTTTCACCTCCATCTGTAGCAGACATCCTCAGAAGTTTGTTCAGAAGTCTGTTGGCAATGAGGCAAGTGGGGTGTATATGTACCTGTGGAATGTCCAGGATGGAGAAAGAACCCTTGTCTGTTGAAGAAGTGTGAATGTTGCAATTAGCAAGCTTGAGTAGTATTGAGTAGCCTTGCTGCTGCAAAGATTGGCTGTTGCTGTCTGGGGGCATGTAGCGTACCTGGATTTCAGTAAGGCCTTCGACAAGGTCCCCCATGACCTTCTGGCAAGGAAACTAGTCCAGTGTGGGCTAGGCAAAACTACGGTGAGGTGGATCTGTAATTGGTTAAATGGACGAACCCAGAGGGTGCTCACCAATGCTTCCTCTTCATCCTGGAAAGAAGCGACGAGCGTAGTGCCGCAGGGTTCCCTCCTGGGCCCGGTCCTGTTCAACCTCTTTATTAACGACTTGGATGAAGGGTTAGAAGGCAGGATCATCAAGTTTGCAGATGACACCAAATTGGGAGGGATAGCCAATACTCCAGGGGACAGGAGCAGGATTCAAAACAATCTTGACAGATGGCCCAAAACTAACAAAATGAAGTTCAACAGGGACAAATGCAAGATACTTCACTTTGGCAGGAAAAACAAAATGCAAAGATACAGAATGGGGGACAACGCCTGGCTCGAGAGCAGTACGTGTGAAAAAGATCTTGGAGTCCTCGTGGACAACAAGTTAAACATGAGCCAACAATGTGATGTGGCGGCAAAAAAAGCCAATGGGATTTTGGCCTGCATCAATAGGAGCATAGTGTCTAGATCTAGGGAAGTCATGCTACCCCTCTCTTCCGCTTTGGTTAGACCACACCTGGAATACTGTGTCCAATTCTGGGCACCACAATTCAAGAGAGATATTGACAAGCTGGAATGTGTCCAGAGGAGGGCGACTAAAATGATCAAGGGTCTGGAGAACAAGCCCTATGAGGAGCGGCTTAAAGAGCTGGGCATGTTTAACCTGAAGAAGAGGTGGCTGATAGGAGACATGATAGCCATGTATAAATATGTGAGAGGAAGTCACAGGGAGGAGGGAGCAAGCTTGTTTTCTGCTTCCCTGGAGACTAGGATGCGGAACAATGGCTTCAAACTACAAGAGAGGAGATTCCATCTGAACATGAGGAGGAACTTCCTGACTGTGAGAGCTGTTCAGCAGTGGAACTCTCTGCCCTGGAGTGTGGTGGAGGCTCCTTCTTTGGAGGCTTTTAAACAGAGGCTGGATGGCCATCTGTCAGGGGTGATTTGAATGCAATATTCCTGCTTCTTGGCAGGGGGTTGGACTGGATGGCCCATGAGGTCTCTAGGATTCTATGATTTCAATGGCTTCTCTGTGTAGTCTGACACACAGAAAACCACAGCAACCCAGTGATTCCAGCCATGAAAGCCTTCGACAATGCACTGAGTATCTTTGATAATAATACAAGGCTGTACTAGATACCACCAAAGTCCTAGCAGTATCCTATTCCCAACCAGAAGTACCTGTTTCATTCTACATCTATATAAATAACTAGCTGTCCCCTGCCACGCGTTGCTGTGGCCCGGTCTGTTGATCTGGAAAATAAAGTAATGAGAAAGTGTTGGTTTCTAATATATGTAATTTATTTCTGCTTGTTGATAAACAGTATTTCTTGCTGTTTCTTTGTCAGTGTTGATGTGGAGATTGTCTGATTTTCCTACTCTGGAACATGCAACATATCATTGTCCTTCTTTAAGGGTCCCTTTCAAATCTATGATACTATATCTCTGTGTGTGAGAATCATATCTATCTATCTGTCTATCTATCTATATTTATGACTGGATGGCTCTTTGTCAGGAGGACTTTGATTACGTTTTCTTGCCCTGATGAAGGGAGTTGGACTGGATGGCCTTAACTATTTCTGTTGGTCATGGGGTTCTGTGTGGGAAGTTTCCCCCAATTCGTTGGTGGAGTTCAGAATGCTCTTTGATTGTAGGGGAACTATAAATCCCAATAACTACAACTCCCAAATGTCAAGGTCTATTTCCCTCAAACTCCATCTGAGTTCATATTTGGGCATATGGAATATTCGTGCCAAGTTTGGTCCAGATCCATCATTTTTTGAGTCCACAGTGCTCTCTGGATGTAGGTGAACTACAACTCCCAAACTCAAAAAAACAAAAGTACCAATGAATGAAATGTCAATGGCTACCAAATCCTTCTGGTGTTTTGTGCTGGTCATGGGAGTCCTGTGCGCCATGTTTGGTTCAATTCCATCATTGGTGGAGTGCAGAATGCTTTTTGATTGTAAGTAAACTATACATTCCAGCAACTACAACTCCCAAATGACAAAATCATAATTTTTTGAGTGATGGTCACTCCTTGTGTTGTGAGACATTTTGTTGCCAAATTTGGTGTGATTTCGTTCATTGGTTCTTTTGTTTTTAAGGAACTCATTATGCACAGAGCATTTTTATATATATAGAAAATGTAATGTTCATTTGTGGGATTAACAGAACTCAAAAACAACTGGACAAATTGACACCAAATTTGGACACAAGACACCTAACAACCCAATGTATGTCCTTCACTCAAAAAAAAGTGATTTTGTCATTTGGGAGTTGTAGTTGCTAGGATTTATAGTTCACCTACAATGAAAGAGCATTCTGAACCCCACCAACGATGGAATTGAACCAAACCTGGCACACAGTTCTCTCATGGCCAACAGAAAATACTGGAAGGGTTTGGTGGGCAGTGTCCTTTGGTTTTGGAATTGTAGTTCACCTACATCCAGAGATCACTGTGGATTCAAACAATGATGGATCTGGACCAAAGTCTACACGAATACTCAATATGCCCAAATGTGAACACTGGTGGAGTTTGGGGGAAATCAAATCTTGACATTTGGGAGTTGTAGTTGCTGGGATTTATAGTTCACCTACAATCAAAGAGCATTCTGAACTCCACCAATGATGGAATTGAACCAAACATGGCATACAGGATTTCCGTGACCAACAGAACACACTGGAAGGGTTTGGTGGGCACTGACCTTGAGTTTGGGAGTTGTAGTTCACTTACATCTAGAGAGCACTGTGGACTCAAACAATGATGGATCTGGACCAAACTTGACACAAATATTCCATATGCCCAAATATGAACACAGATGGAGTTTGGAGGAAATAGACCTTGACTTTTGGGATTTGTAGTTACTGGGATTTATAGTTCACTACAATTAAAGAGCATTCTGAAACCCACAAACGACAGAAATAGGGCAAACTTCCCACACAGAACCCCCATGACCAACAGAAAATACTTAAGGCCATCCAGTCCAACTCTTTTCACCAGGGCAAGAAAATGTAATCAGAGCCCTCCTGACAAAGAGCCATCCAGTCATAAATATAGATAGATAGATATGATTCTCACACACACAGAGATATAGTATCATAGATTTGAAAGAGACCCTTAAAGAAGGACAATGATATGTTGCATGTTCCAGAGTAGGCAAACCAGACACTCTCCACATCAACACTGACAAAGAAAAAACAAGAAATACTGTTTACTCACAAGCATAAAGGAATTACATATATTACAAACCAACACTTTCTCATTTCTTTGTTTTCCAGATCACCAGACTGGGCCACAGCAACGCGTGGCTGGGGACAGCTAGTACGTTATAAAATCCATATTACCTGCTTTCAACTTGATTATATGGCAGTGTAAAGGTAAAGGTAGTCCCCTGACATTAAGTCCAGTCATGTCTGACTCTGGGGTGTGGTGCTCATCTCCATTTCTAAGCCAAAGAGCCGGCGTTGTCAATAGACACCTCCAAGGTCATGTGGCCAGCATGACTGCATGGAACGCCGTTACCTTCCCGCCGGAGCGGTACCTATTGATCTACTCACATTTGCATGTTTTCGAACTGCTAGGTTGGCAGAAGCTAGGGCTGACGGCGGAACCCGGAATCGAACCTGCGACGTTTCGATCAACAAGCTCAGCAGCTCAGTGCTTTAACCCACTGTGCCACCAGGGGCTCCTGGCAGTGTAGACTTATACAATTCGGTTCAAGGCAGATAATGTAGATTATTTGTTCATTCGTTCAGTCGTCTCCGACTCTTCGTGACCCCATGGACCAGCCCACGCCAGAGCTCCCTGTCGGCCGTCACCACCCCCAGCTCCTTCAAGGTCAGTCCAGTCACTTCAAGGATGCCATCCATCCATCTTGCCCTTGGTCGGCCCCTCTTCCTTTCCTTCCACTTTCCCCAGCATCATTGTCTGCTCTAGGCTTTGCTGTCTCCTCATGATGTGGCCAAAGTACTTCAACTTTGTCTCTAGTATCCTTCCATCCAATGAGCAGTCGGGCTTTATTTCCTGGAGGATGGACTGGTTGGATCTTCTCGCAGTCCAAGGCACTCTCAGAACTTTCCTCCAACACCACAGCTCAAAAGCATTCTATCTTCCTTCTCTCAGCCTTCCCTAAGGTCCAGCTCTCACATCCGTAGGTGACTACAGGGAAGACCATGGCTTTGACTAGGATCTTTGTTGCCAGTCTGATGTCTCTACTCTTTACTATTTTATCGAGACTGGACATTGCTCTCCTCCCAAGAAGTAAGCGTCTTCTGATTTCCTGGCCACAGTCTGCATCTGCAGTAATCTTTGCGCCTCGAAATACAAAGTCTGTCACGGCCTCCACATTTTCTCCCTCTATTTTCCAGTTGTCAATCATTCTTGTTGCCATAATCTTGGTTTTTTTTGACGTTTAGCTGCAACCCAGCTTTTGCGCTTTCTTCTTTCACCTTGATTAGAAGGCTCCTCAGCTCCTCCTCGCTTTCGGCCATCAGAGTGGTGTCATCTGCATATCTGAGGTTGTTAATGTTTCTTCCAGCAATCTTAACCCCAGCCTTGCATTCATCAAGCCCCGCACATCGCATGATGTGTTCTGCATACAAGTTAAAAAGGTTGGGTGAGAGTATGCAGCCTTGCCGTACGCCTTTCCCAATCTCGAACCAGTCTGTTGTTCCATGGTCAGTTCTGACTGTTGCTACTTGGTCCTTGTACAGATTCCTCAGGAGAGAGACAAGGTGGCTTGGGATGCCCATCCCACCAAGAACTTGCCACAATTTATTATGATCCACACAGTCAAAGGCTTTAGAATAGTCAATGAAGCAGAAGTAGATGTTTTTCTGAAACTCCCTGCTTTCTCCATTATCCAGCGGATATTGGCAATCTGGTCTCTCGTTCCTCTGCCTTTTCTAAACCCAGCCTGAACATCTGGCAACTCTCGCTCCATGTATTGCTGGAGTCTTCCTTGCAGGATCTTGAGCATTACCTTACTGGCATGAGAAATAAGGGCCACTGTACGGAAGTTGGAGCAGTCTTTCGCATTTCCCTTTTTTGGTATGGGATATAAGTTGATTTTTTCCAGTCTGATGGCCATTCTTGTGTTTTCCATATTTGCTGGCATATGGCATGCATCACCTTGACAGCATCATCTTTTAAGATTTTAAACAGTTCAGCTGGGATCCCGTCGTCTTCTGCTGCCTTGTTGTTAGCAATGCTTCTTAAGGCCCATTCAACCTCACTCCTCAGGATGTCTGGTTCTAATTCATTCACCACACCGTCAAAACTATCCTCAATATTATAATCCTTCCTATACAGATCTTCTGTATAGTCTCGTCAGGGTAGATCCAGCCTGAGTCTGCACTACTCACATAATGCAATTCCAAACTGCATTAGATGGCAGTGTTGATGGGGCCCTTCCAAAGGAACAAAATTGCCTCCAGCCATTGAGCACGGGAAAGCAGATGCTAATGTTGGTGGAGCAGGCATCAAATGAGATTCCCTGACATAATCCCACCTCTCTGATATTGGGATGAAGTCGGGCCATCCACACGCATAGTCATAAACGGTTTCGTCCCGCCCTATCCTTGCTCACCGCAGGATGCACTTCTAGCCAGCTCCCTCCCGGTGCCCACTGCGCAGGCGCCGCGGCTCCCCGCTCCTCTCCTTCCTCCTGCTTCGCCAGACCAGGGAAGCCGAAGCCTCGCGCCAGGGGAGCCTCGCCCCCGGGGCCGCCGTGCCCGTAGCTGCTCCCTGGCGCTTCCATGCTCGAAGTGGGTGTGTCGCGGCTTCGCTCCGGCGGTGCCTCGACATTCTAAGCCCCCGCGGAACATGCTCGCGGGCTCCAAGGTTCCGATTTCAACTCTTTCAGTCTTTGAAGGAGGACTTTTTCAAGCACCGAGGGGGCAGGTCCTTGCCATTAGAGGTGGTGCGTCCTCGGAACAGCAAAACTATTACATATGCAGCCTCCTTCTGAGTATTTCCTAATCAAAATTGAGGGGGAAGCCGTTTTTATCATGCACTAGTTGTCCCCTGCCAAGCATTGCTGTGGCCCAGTCTGGTGATCTGGAAAATAAAGTAACGAGAAAGTGTGGGTTTCTAATATATGTAATTTCTTTATGCTTGTGGGTCAACAGTATTTCTTGTTGTTTCTTTGTCACTGTTGATGTGGAGATTGTGTGATTTGCCTACTCTGTAACATGCAACATATCATTGTCCTTCTTTAGGGGTCCCTCAACATCTACACAAATGACCAGCCACTGCCAGAAGGGACAGAGAGTTTCATCTATAGGTTCTTGTGGGTTTTTTCGGGCTATATGGCCATGTTCTAGAGGCATCTCTCCTGACGTTTCGCCTGCATCTATGGCAAGCATCCTCAGAGGTAGTGAGGTCTGTTGGAACTGGGAAGGGGCTTATATATCTGTGGAATGACCAGGGTGAGACAAAGGACTTTTGTCAGTTGGGCTAGGTGTGAATATTTCAACTGACCACCTTGATTAGCATACAATGGGCTGACTGTGCCTGGAGCAAACTCTTCTTGAAAGGTAATTAGATGTCCCTGCCTGTTTCCTCTCTGCTGTTTTTGCTGTTGCAATTTTAGAATTTTTTAATACTGGTAGCCAGATCTTGTTCATTTTCATGGTTTCCTCCTTTCTGTTGAAACCTGGATACAGCATTTTATTTGAGAACACAAAAATGCTGGACCACTCTCACAACCACCATGTCAGACTACACAGAGAAGCCATTGAGATACACAAACATGTGGACAATTTCAACAGAAAGGACTATAAACAATGGTTGAGTTTGGCCAATAAATCCTGTTCGCCTACGAACATAGCAATTCCATTCATACAGGGAAACTCAGCCCTTTATATTGCAGCACTCACCAACCCCATATACAGGAGAGACTATGTATTGGCTAGATTTAATACTATGCCATCTCTGCTCCATAGAGGAAGACTCAACGGTCTACTGAGTAACAAGAGGCTTTGTCCCTAGAATCATAGAATCAAAGAGTTGGAAGAGACCTCATGGGCCATCCAGTCCAACCCCATTCTGCCAAGAAGCAGGAATATTGCATTCAAATCACCCCTGACAGATAGCCATCCAGCCTCTGTTTAAAAGCTTCCAAAGAAGGAGCCTCCATCACACTCCAAGGCAGAGAGGTCCACTGCTGAACGGCTCTCACAGTCAGGAAGTTCTTCCTCATGATCAGATGGAATCTCCTCTCCCGTAGTTTGAAGCCATTGTTCCGCGTCCTAGTCTCCAGGGCAACAGAAAACAAGCTTGCTCCCTCCTCCCTGTGGCTTCCTCTCACATATTTATACATGGCTATCATATCTCCTCTCAGCCTTGTCTTCTTCAGGCTAAACATGCCCAGCTCCTTAAGCCGCTCCTCATAGGGCTTGTTCTCCAGACCGTTGATCATTTTAGTCGCCCTCCTCTGGACACATTCCAGCTTGTCAAGTAGTACAGGACAGCTGGATTCCATCCTGCATGTTCTTCTGCACTGCCCACTCTACCAGGAACCAAGATCTAGCTTGGTGCTACAAGTTATAGATTCTTTGAAAAACCATACCGACCCAGACAAAGTAACAAAGTAATTATGCTTTTAAACAGAGGCGGTCCTAGGTAATTTTCAATGGTAAGCAAACAGTATTTTGCCCCCCCCCCCCAACCAATCACTGATATATATATTTTCTGTTCGTCGTGGGAGTTCTGTGTGCCATATTTGGTTCAATTCCATCATTGATTCTTTGATTGTAGGTGAACTATACCTACAATCAACCAGTAACTACAACTCACATATGTCAAGGTCTATTTTCACCCAAGAGCGCCCCTGGGCAAAATCAACTATACTACAAATGCTTACTTTGCGTAATGGGTTGAGCCACCCCTGCTTTTAAACTGCCAAGATTTTAACTGATGCCTCAGTGGCAATGTTCCTGAATGAAGTCTGTAAAATGAACATGTAAAAATGTGAAGTTTCCTAATCAATAATTTATACTGTATTTTATACCGTCTTGTTGCATATGCCAATAAAGGCTTATTGGATTGGATTGGAATGACTCTAATTATCTGGGAGTTAAATATAACGAAATGTGCTTGTCAGCAATATTGGAAACTGTCCTGTATTGGAACATGTGTGCCTCCAATCTTTTACTCTGGATGGGTTGATCTGAAATAAGAAGAAATGCATACCACTCCATCAATATCTGTAATGTTCATTTGGGAAATGCAGTCTTATGCATGTCTGCTTAGAAATATTCAGAGTTCTTTGGGATTTACTCCCACACCCCCAGTGATGCAGTGGGTTAAAGTGCTGAGCTCCTGAGCTTGTTGACTGAAAGGTTGCAGGTTCGAATCCAGGGAGCAGTGTGAGCTTTCGCTGTCAGCACCAGCTTCTGCCAACCTAGCTGTGCAGGTACAACTGTACCAGGAGCTCCAATTTTGTTTGCTTTGCATTGAATGTTTGTTGTAGTCCTAAGTTTCAGGGACTCTGCAGATAGGTGGCTTCTTTTGGCTGCAATCATAGGGCAAGCCACCTGTCAATTATAGTTAGGTTCCCTGGTCCTGCCCCCTTTTTGGGGTTTTGGAGGGAATAGGAGCCTTTTTGGTTCAGTCCACACAGAGAAGCTTTCCATGCAGGACATAATACCAAGAGCTCCTGTAGAAAGCTTCGTCTTCTACGGCTTGGCCGGGGAGATATACAGCCCACAGCTTGGCCGGGGTTATACAGCCCTACAGCTCCTTTGCTGAAGGACTTCAGTCAGTCATCACGGAAACCTGAATTCTTTTTCTCCTGGAAGTCTACAAAGCTCTGCTTGGTAAGGGTCACTCGCGGAAGCCAGAAGCAGTTGGTACCAGAGGCAAAAACAGACTGCCCAGATTAGAAGTGAAGGATTTCCCCACTAGTTACAGTTATGAAGATAGTGCCTGTTCCCTGTGGACAAGATTGAGAGAGAGAGCCAATAGACTGTTAAGAAAGCCTTAAAGTACCTGTTTGTTTTCATTAATAAAGAACTTTGTTGAACCTTTAAGCAATCTAAAGACTCTGTTTAAGGAAATCCAAAGGCCTTTAATCTGAGGCAGCCCCGGCATCCTGTTGGGCACACAGAATTTATGTCCTGTCTACAGTCTTATGCACAGGCCCAGCGTGCGACAGCACACTAGCAGTTCAAAAACATGCAAATGTGAGTAGATCAATAGGTACCAGTCCGGTGGGAAGGTAACAGCACTCCATGGAGTCATGCCAGCCACATGACCTTGGAGGTGTCTATGGACAACGCCAGCTCTTCAGCTTAGAAATGGAGATGAGCACCACACCCCAGAGTCAGACACAACTGGACTTCATGTCGGGGGAAAACCTTTACTTTACCTAAATGTGTATAACTTTATAGTTTAACTGGAATCTTTAAAGAATCTTGCAATGATTTTCACTAAAACTTTCCTTGGGACCACTGGATGAGTTTTCATCTACATTTGGGCTCAGTAGTCGGAATTATCACTTAGAAATTGTTTTCTATCTGATAGATCTGTCTATCTAATGATTATAAAGAACTGGGAGGAGGGAAAGTTTAATTTTTATTGCAATTTTGAGACTCCTCGGTTGATTTATCCAGAGGTATTTAGAGCCCAGGTGTACTTTGGCTACAAACCCAGATTATCTTCCTGGCACACTAGAGCTACAGTCCAATATGCACTTTCTTGGATGTCAAGCACTATTTGATTTGACAGTATTTATGTCTGAGCAAACATGCATAAGATTGGACTGTGCATAGCCTGGACTATAAGTGGTGGATTGCTAAGCTTGCCTTCCAGTTTTTTAAAAAAAAAATGGAGATGGGCAGTTCTGATTGGGGATGACATTCCAAAATATTTGGGAAATGGCTGGAATTGTTTTTAATGTTGTTTATTAGTTCCTGGGTTGCAGTTAAACATAAAAAAACCAAGATTATGGCAACAAGAATGACTGACAACTGGGAAATACAGGGGAAAAATTGTGGAGGCAGTGACAGACTTTGCATTTCTAGGTGCAAAGATTACTGCAGACGTAGACTGCAGCCAGGAAATCAGGAGACACTTACTTCTTGGGAGGAGGGAAATGTCCAATCTCGATAAAATAGTGTAGAGACATCACTCTGGCAACCAAGATCCGCATAGTTAAAGCAATGGTATTCCCCGTAGTCACCTACGGATGTGAAAGCTGGAACTAATGGAAGGCTGAGCGAAAGAAGATAGATGCCTCCAATGAGTAGTCGGGCTTTATTTCCTGGAGGATGGACTGGTTGGATCTTCTCGCTGTCCAAGGCACTCTCAGAACTTTCCTCCAGCACCACAGTTCAAAAGCATCTATCTTCCTTCGCTCAGCCTTCCCTATAGTCCAGCTCTCACATCCATAGGTGACTATGGGGAATAGCATTGCTTTAACTATGTGGATCTTAGTTGCCAGTGTGATGTCTCTACTCTTCACTATCTTATCAAGATTGGACATTGCTCTCCTCCCAAGAAGTGCCTCCTGATTTCCTGGTTGCAGTCTGACATGATAGCCATGTACATGGTGAGGCAGCATAACTTCCTTTTTAAAAATGCGCGCCATTCAGTTCGTTGAAGACGTAGCGGAGCGCTAGTGGTCTCATTTGAGAGGCGGGAGTATAAAGATTTGTCTTGAAACAGTTCAGTCGCCATCATGCGTTGGAACAGTGAGGAGCGTGCTTTTGCCGTTGAGGCCTACTTTTCGAGCGGATTTGGAGAGGCCGGCCCGCTCTCCAGATTTGGTCCCTTGTGATTTTTTTCTATGGGTTTTTTTTAAATCCCGTGTTTATGTGAACCGTCCAAGGACCCTACAAGATTTGAAGACCAACATCCAGGAAGAAACTGCCAACATAACGCCTGCTATGCTGGCAAGAGTCATGACAAACGACAGAAATCGGTTTACTCAGTGTATGGAGAATGGGGGACGTCACCTACCTAATTTGATCTTCAAAACTACGTAAAACAAAACTTTAGGTATGCGCCTACATTATAAAATAAAAAAATAAAAATTTCTGATTCATACAATGGATTTTATTAAGTTTTGAAAAAAGGAAGTTATCTATAAATATGTGTGAGGAAGTCATAGGGAGGAGGGAGCAAGCTTGTTTTCTGCTGCCCTGTAGCAATGGCTTAAAACTTATTTATTTATTTATCGTGTCAGGAGCAACCAGACATTTGTATTACATTTTTAACCAAACAAACAGACAAAACACAAAGTTTGCAAGCTTGGTAGTTGATTAAATGTCCTTTGACCAGTATCTGGCCACTTGGAGTGCCTCTGGTGTTGCTGCAAGAAGGTCCTCCATTGTGCATGTGGCAGGGCTCAGGTTGCATTGCAGCAGGTGGTTAGTGGTTTACTCTACTCCACACTCACATGTTGTGGATTCCACTTTGTAGCCCCATTTCTGAAGGTTAGCTCTGCATCTCGTGGTGCCAGAGCGCAGTCTGTTCAGTGCCTTCCAAGTCACCCAGTTTTCTGTATGTCTCTCATCTGGTATCAGCCATGGATTGAGGTTCTGGGTTTGAGCCTGTCATTTTTGGACTCTTGCTTGCTGGGGTGTTCCAGCGAGTGTCTCTGTAGACCAGTGGTCCTCAACCTGTGGGTCCCCAGATGTTTTGGCTTTCAACTCCCAGAAATCCTAACAGCTGGTAAACTGGCTGGGATTTCTGGGAGTTGTAGGCAAAAACACCTGGGGACCCACAGGTTGAGAACCACTGCTGTAGACCTTAGAAAACTATTTCTTTCTTTTTTTAATTAAAATTTTTATTAGTTTGTTCATTTGCAATTGTACATGTAACAAAACCAAAAAACCGGGCACAGAATGTTAGAAGCAGCAATAAGAGGGAGATGCAATCCAAACCACTCATGAGATAGATTTATAACTTTGCAAAAGATACTCTCTCCAGCCACAAAGCTAAATTCTTTGCTCCTACTGTTTTCCTTGCCCCTTGCCTGCCTTAGCTAAGTGAGTGATGGTGGTACATCTTAATATTCAATTCTTCTAGTTTTAAACGCCACATCTTTCCTTCCACCCACAGCAGCTTTGCTCTACTTTCCCCTGTTGGGTCCCTTCTGGTCCTTCTCTTAGCATTACAGATCTCTTCTGCCAGCCTCCAGTATTTCTTGATTTAAGTGGTTGGTGTACTGGCTGATACCCAAACAGGGGATGAGCTGGAGATGTCACTGCCTTGGTCCTTTCACTATTGGCTGCTACTTCCCGGCAGATGTCAGGTGGTGCAATACCGGCTAGACAGTGTAGTTTCTCCAGTGCTGTAGGGCGCAGACACCCCATGATAATGCGGCATGTCTCATTAAGAGCCACGTCCACTGTTTTAGCGTGGTGAGATGTGTTCCACACTGGGCATGCATACTCAGCAGCCAGGTCTGAAGCCGGGGGGGTTAGGGGTTCAACACCCCCCCCCCCCGAAATTTTTCAGGTTAAAAAACCTGGTTTACTCATGAATTTTAACTGGTTAACCAAATCCCTATGCTAAGTCTATGAGACGCAAAAAATTAAGAGTCCCTCCAGAACTGCAAGCACTATCTCAAGCAAATATTGACAATTTATTCACACTGTCATTACTTGCAGCAATAGCCAATGTAGTGAAGCAGCCAAGTTGAATGCTCTCATTAAGGAGGCCAGACTTGGTGGAGGTGGTGGACAGGGGTGGAGCTGCAGACTATTGAAGGCTGCTCTGCCCCCTGCTGTGCTCTTTCCTTCAGCGTGACCCTAACCCCCCCCCCCAAATTTTCAACCCTCCCCCCCAAAAAATTCTGGCTACGGCCCTGTCAGCAGCAGAGTAGCATAGCGCAGGGGTCCTCAAACTAAGGCCCAGGGACCTGATACGGCCCTCCAAGGTCATTTATCCAGCCCTCGCTCAGGGTCAACCTAAGTCTGAAACGACTTGAAAGCACACAACAACAACAACAATCCTATCTCATCAGCCAAAACCAAGCCCACACTTTCCATTGAAATACTAATAAGTTTATATTTGTTAAAATTGTTCTTCATTTTAATTATTGTATTGTTTTAAGTGTTTTTTTGCAGCCACCGGGATTGTGGCACAGCAGGCTGAGTGTCAGCTGCATTAAGATCACTCTGACCGAAAGGTCATGAGTTCGAAGCCAGCCTGGGTTGTAGTGGGTTTCCAACCAATTGTGTGTAACCTGTTGTCGACCTTTGCAACCCGAAAGACAGTTGCATCTGTCAAGTAGGAAAATAAGGTACCACCTTAAAGTGTGGGGAGGCTAAATTAACTGATTTATGAGGCCATAAAGAAGACTCCAGCAAAGCATTCCAGCGGGGAAGCATGCGGGGAATGTGGAAGTGCTTCATCAGCGTCGCAGATGGACGATGAAAGCGACAGCTCCCCTGGCGGCCAGAAAAAAGTTAAATAGCCTCCGTGTATGTCTGTACATGTTTGTATGTCAAAAATTGGCATTGAATGTTTGCCATATATGTGTACACTGCAATCTGCCCTGAGTCCCCTGTGGGGTGAGAAGGGCAGAATATAAAAGCTGTAAATAAATAAATAAATAAATAAATAAGATATGTGCAGTGTGCACTGGAATTCATTCATGCTTTTTTCAAATTATAATCCAGCCCTCCAACAGTTTGAGGGACTGTGACCTGGCCCTCGGTTTAAAAAGTTTGAGGACCCCTGGCATAGCGCAAGAGTATATGTCTTTACTGAGGCTTAAAATTACAAGATGGGAGATTCCACCGTAGCTGTGAGAGCCGTTCAGCAGTGGCACTCTCTGCCCTGGAGTGTGGTAGAGGCTTCTTCTTTGGAGGCTTTTAAACAGAGGGTGGATGGCCATCTGTCGGGGGTGCTTTGAATGCAATTTTCCTGCTTCTTGGAAGGGGGGTTGGATTGGATGGCCGATTAGAGCAATGTCGGAGTTGTGACCTTTTGTAAAGGCACTCAAGACTTGGCTGTTTGGTTGTGCATTTAAGTGATCAGATCTAATTTGCCAAATAGTCACTGTTGAATGTTTTTATGTTGAATGTTTTTATATTGCGTAAATGCTATTTTAGATTGTAAGTCACTCGGAGCACCTTGGTGGAGAGCGACTAATTAAGAAATAAAGTGAAATGAAGATAAAGTGAAGTGAATATTAGGAAGAATTTCTTAACTGTGAGAGCCGTTCAGCAGTGGCACTCTCTGCCCTGGAGTGTGGTAGAGGCTCCTTCTTTGGAGGCTTTTAAACAGAGGCTGGATGGCCATCTGTCGGGGGTACTTTGAATGCAATTTTCCTGCTTCTTGGAAGGGGGGTTGGATGGCCTATGAGGTCTCTTCCAACTGTATGATTCTATAAGCAGACAATCTGGGACCAGATCCTGTGCTATATAGAATCATAGAATCAAAGAGTTGGAAGAGACCTCATGGGCCATCCAGTCCAACCCCCTGCCAAGAAGCAGGAATATTGCATTCAAATCACCCCTGACAGATGGCCATCCAGCCTCTGTTTAAAAGCTTCCAAAGAAGGAGCCTCCACCACACTCCGGGGCAGAGAGTTCCACTGCTGAACGGCTCTCACAGTCAGGAAGTTCTTCCTCATGTTCAGATGGAATCTCCTTTCTTGTAGTTTGAAGCCATTGTTCCGCGTCTTAGTCTCCAAGGAAGAAGAAAACAAGCTTGCTCCCTCCTCCCTGTGGCTTCCTCTCACATATTTATACATGGCTATCATATCTCCTCTCAGCCTTCTCTTCTTCAGGCTAAACATGCCCAGCTCCTTAAGCCGCTCCTCATAGGGCCTGTTCTCCAGATATATAGGGCAGTGTGGATCCAGGCTCTGCTTCCTTGACCCAAAGGAGGGCAGTGGAGGGTCTGGGCAGAGCCTCTCTCCTCCTCTCCTCCAGCGGTGGGCCTTTCCCCGCTGCTGCTTGGCTGCCACCAGGACTCCTGCCTGTCCTCCTGGGCTGCCAGGAAGAGAAAGCACGCTTTGTTTGTTTTTATTTGCCTCCCGAGCTGCACCGAGGAGGCCGGGCGGCGGGACTGGGCCCACCAATCCGCCAAAGGCCCAGAAGCGACTCCTCCTCCTCCTCTTGCTACTCTTGGAGCAAACTCTTTGCGCGAGACAGTCCCAGGCTCCTGAAAGATGGCTGAAGGGAGCGCGCGCTTTTCCTCCACGTTGAGGCGGCGACGGCGGCAACAAGCCCTGCTTCTTCTCCTGCTCCTGCCTCACCTTTCCTTCTCCTTCGGCGCCGAGGAGGAAGGCGGCCCCCAGGGCTCTCCCTTGCCTGAATCCGCCTTGCAGAAGCCCACCGTCTTCCTCGCCCTCCTGGCCAGAAACGCCGCCGGCTCCTTGCCCCACTTCCTTGGCTGCCTGGACAGGCTGAGGTACCCCAAGGCCAGGATGGCTGTCTGGTGAGTGGCAGGAAGGAGGGAAAGGGAGGGAAAGGCAGCTGGACACCGTCCACATTGAGCTGGGTTAGATGGCACTTTGGACTCAGTTCAAAGCAGATATTGTGGATTCTCTGCCTAGATATTCGGGGTTACATGGCTGTGAGGAAAGGTCCCAAGTACTAGGTAGTGAGAACACAGAAATGCTGGACCATTCTCACAACCACCATGTCAGACTACACAGAGAAATCCACAAGCATGAGGACAATTTCAACACAAAGGAAGAGACCATGAAAATGAACAAAATCTGGCTACCAGTATTAAAAATACTCTAAAATTACTACAGCAAAACAGCAGAGAGGAAACAACCAGGCACAGCTTAACACCTCTCAACAGAACATTTTCCCAGGCTCAGGCAGGCCTTCAAATGCTAATGAAGGTGGTCAGTTGAAACATTCACACCTAGCTTCAGCATTGAGCTCTTTGCCCCACCCCAGTCATTCCTCAGATATATAAACCCATTTTCCTAGTTCCAAACTCTAAAATTATTACAGCAAAACAGCAGAGAGGAAACAACCAGGCACATCTTATCACCTCTCAACAGAACATTTTCCCAGGCTCAGGCAGGCCTTCAAATGTTAATGAAGGTGGTCAGTTGAAACATTCACACCTAGCTTCAGCATTGAGCTCTTTGCCCCACCCCAGTCATTCCTCAGATATATAAACTCATTTTCCTAGTTCCAAACTCTAAAATTATTACAGCAAAACAGCAGAGAGGAAACAACCAGGCACATCTTAACACCTCTCAACAGAACATTTTCCCAGGCTCAGGCAGGCCTTCAAATGCTAATAAAGGTGGTCAGTTGAAACATTCACACCTAGCTCCAACAGAGAAGAGCTCTTTGCCCCACCCCAGTCATTCCACAGATATATAAACCCATTTTCCTATTTCCAAACTCTAAAATTACTACAGCAAAACAGCAGTGAGGAAACAACCAGGCACATCTTAACACCTCTCAACAGAACATTTTCCCAGGCTCAGCCAAGTCTTCAAATGCTAATGAAGGTGGTCAGCTGAAACATTCACACCTAGCTCCAGCAGAGAAGAGCTCTTTGCCCCACCCCAGTCATTCCACAGATATATAAACCAATTTTCCTATTTCCAACAGACCTCACTACCTCTGAGGATGCTTGCCATAGATGCAGGCGAAACGTCAGGAAAAATGCCTCTAGAACATGGCCATATAGCCCGAAAAAACCCACAAGAGTCCCAAGTACTCTTTGGCAGAGAGGGCTCAAGGCATTGTGAAACCAGAACTCCTTGGGATTCCCTGGAGCCCTGCAGTGGGATCAAACTGCGTTAGTTCTACAGTGTAATCAGGGGTCCACAAACTTTTTAAGCAGAGGGCCAGGTCACAGTCCCTCAAACTGTTGGAGGGCCAGATTATAATTTGAAAAAAATGAATGAATTCCTATGCACACTGCACATATCTTATTTGTATTGCAAAAAATACTTAAGAATCACTGGGTTGTTGTAGGTTTTTTCGGGCTATATGGCCATGTCTAGAGGCATTCTCTCCTGACGTTTCGCCTGCATCTATGGCAAGCATCCTCAGAGGGAGTGAGGTCTGTTGGAACTAGGAAAAAGGGTTTATATATCTGTGGAATGACCAGGGTGGGACAAAGGACTCTTGTCTGTGGAGCTAGGTGTGAATGTTTCAACTGACCACCTTGATTAGCATTTGATTGCCTGGCAGTGCCTGGAGCAATCTTTTGTTGAAAGGTGATTAGATGTCTGTGTTTGTTTTCTCTCTGTTTCAACTATCTCTACAAGAACTTAAAATACAAAAGCTTGTGAATAAGTAGACAAATTACGTTTTCATGGTTTCCTCCTTTCTGCTGAAATTGTCCACATGCTTATGGATTTTAGTGGCTTCTCTGTGTAGTCACACATGGTGGTTGTTAGAGTGATCTAGCATTTCTGTGTTCTCAAATAATATGCTGTGTCCAGGTTGGTTCATCAGGTGCTCTGCTATGGCTGACTTCTCTGGTTGAAGTAGTCTGCAGTGCCTTTCATGTTCCTTCATTCGTGTTTGGGCAATACTGCGTTTGGTGGTTCCTATGTAGCCTTGTCCACAGCTGCATGGTATACGGTAGACCCCCTAGTACTCTTTGGCAGAGAGGGCTCAAGGCATATTGAAACCAGAACTCCTTGGGATTCCCTGGAGCCCTGCAGTGGGATCAAACTGCGTTAGCTCGACAGTGTAAATCAGGGGTCCACAAACTTTTTAAGCAGAAGGCCAGATCACTGTCCCTCAAACTGTTGGAGGGCCAGATTATAATTTGAAAAAAACATGGATGAATTCCTATGCACACTGCACATATCTTATTTGTAACTAGCTGTCCCCTGCCACACGTTGCTGTGGCCCAGTCTGGTGATTTGGAAAATAAAGTAATGAGAAAGTGTTGGTTTCTAATATATGTAATTCCTTTATGCTTGTGAGTAAACAGTATTTCTTGTTGTTTCTTTGTCAGTGTTGATGTGGAGAGTGTCTGGTTTGCCTACTCTGGAATATGCAACATATCATAGTCCTTCTTTAAGGGTCTCTTTCAAATCTGTGATACTATATCTGTGTGTGTGTGTGAGAATCATATCTATCTATCTATATTTATGACTGGATGGCTCTTTGTCAGGAGGGCTCTGATTACATTTTCTTGCCCTGATGAAGAGAGTTGGACTGGATGGCCTTAAGCATTTTCTTTTGGTCATGGGGATTCTGTGTGGGAAGTTTGTCCCATTTCTGTCGTTTGTGGGTTTCAGAATGCTCTTTAATTGTAGTGAACTATAAATCTCAATAACTACAAATCCCAAATGTCCAGGTCTATTTCTCCTAAACCCCATCTATGTTCATATTTGGGCATATGGAATATTCGTGCCAAGTTTGGTCCAGATCCGTCCTTGTTTGAGTCCACAGTGCTCTCTGGATGTAGGTGAACTACAACTCCCAAACTCAAGGTCAATGCCCACAAAACCATTCCAGTGTGTTCTGTTGGTCATGGAAGTCCTGTATGCCATGCTTGGTTGAGTTCCATCATTGGTGGAGTTCAGAATGCTCTTTGATTGTAGGTGAACTATAAATCCCAGCAACGACAATTCCCAAATGACAAAATCAATTTTTTTGAGTGGAGGACATACATTGGGTTGTTAGGTGTCTTGTGTCCAAATTTGGTGTCAATTCCCCCAGTGGATTTTGAGTTCTGATGGTAGCACAAACGAACATTACATTTTTATTTATATAGATGCAAAAAACACTTTAAAACAATACAGTAATTAAAATGAAGAACAATATGAGGCAGGATTGTTGTTGTTGTGTGCTTTCAAGTCGTTTCAGACTTAGGTAGACTTTGAGTGAGTGCCGGGTAAATGACCTTGGAGGGCCATATTCGGCCCTCGGGCCTTAGTTTGAGGACCCCTGGCCTAGATATTCGGGGTTACATGGCTGTGTGGAAAGGCCCCAAGTATAGAATCATAGAATCAAAGAGTTGGAAGAGACCTCATGGGCCATCCAGCCCAACCCCCTGCCAAGAAGCAGGAATATTGCATTCAAAGCACCCCTGACAGATGGCCATCCAGCCTCTGTTTAAAAGCTTCCAAAGAAGGAGCCTCCACCACACTCCGGGGCAGAGAGTTCCACTGCTGAACGGCTCTCACAGTCAGGAAGTTCTTCCTCGTGTTCAGATGGAATCTCCTTTCTTGCAGTTTGCGTCCTAGTATTCTTTGGCAGAGAAGGCTCAAGGCATTGTGAAACCAGAACTCCTTGGAATTCCGGGAGTCCTGCAGTGGGATCAAACTGCATTAATTCGACAGTGTAGATTTATTTATTTACTAGCCATCCGCTGCCACACATTGCTGTGGCCCAGTCTGTGTATATGTGTTTTGTGTGTGTATATATGTGTATGAGTGTATATATGTGGTTTTATGCATGCGTTGTAATGTAATTTTTTTTGTTGTTTTTTTTATTCTCTTTCACTGTGCTTTTCGGTGTTTTTATGAGTGATGGTCACTTGTTGGCCTGATAGGTGTATTTTGTCCAAATTTCGTGTCAATTCTTCTAGTGGTTTTTGAGTGGGACATAGAAGGAGATATGTTCAGACAGGCACAGTTCCAATGGGGTGTTGTGTGGTTTCTGAGGTGTATGGCCATGTTCTAGCAACATATTCTCCTGATGTTTCATCTGCATCTGTTCTGTGACTGGCATCTTCAGAGGATCTGAAGATGCAGGGGTGATTTTTAATGCAATATTCCTGCTTCCTGGCAGTGGGTTGGACTGGATGGCCCGTGAGGTCTCTTCCAACTCTTTGATTCTATGATCTAATGGTAGCGAAGGAAGATAGATGCTTTTGAGCTGTGGTGTTGGAGGAAAGTTCTGAGAGTGCCTTGGACTGCGAGAAGATCCAACCAGTCCATCCTCCAGGAAATAAAGCCCGGCTGCTCATTGGAGGGAAGGATACTAGAGACAAAGTTGAAGTACTTTGGCCACATCATGAGGAGACAGCAAAGCCTAGCAAAGACAATTATGCTGGGGAAAGTAGAAGGTAAAAGGAAGAGGGGCCGACCAAGGGCAAGATGGATGGATGGCATCCTTGAAGTGACTGGACTGACCTTGAAGGAGCTGGGGGTGTTGATGGCCGACAGGGAGCTCTGGCGTGAGCTGGTCCATGAGGTCACAAAGAGTCAGAGGACTGAACGAATGAACAACAACATGATCTGATGGTAGATGCGAGCCACAGATTTAGGTGAAACATCAGGAGAATATGCTGCTAGAACACGGCTATATGGCCCGGAAACCACAAAACGCACATTGATTTCAGCGTGAAAGCGTTTGACAAAGCAATCCTTCCATTAATTTCAAGACAGGCCAATGTTTATCATCATCTCTGAACTTGGAAGCTAGGAAGAGTTAATACTTGAATGGGGGATTGCCAATGAATATCGGATGCTGTAAGCAATATTAAATAGGTCTGGACAGATGAAACCGCCTCTGAGGATTCTTTGCCTAAGGAAACCCTGTGGAATTAATGGGGTCATCTTAAGTTGATAGTGTGGCATTGAGCTTGAGATTTGTTGGAAAGCACTCATTGTGTAGTTGCCATCTCTACCAGGAGAGGGGGACAGAGCTTGGATTTGCTGGACTGCAGCTTTCAGAGCCCCTCTTGCATCATGGCCTGTGCAAGCTGGGGAATGCTGGGAGTTCATAATGTATCTTATGTTTTTGTCTGACTCTCTACCATTAGCCAAGGAGATCTTCCATTGGATTTTATGCAGAAGGTTGTTGTTGTTTGCCTTCAAGTCGTTTCCAATGTATGCCAATTCTAAGGCTGAATCTACACTGTAATATAAAATCCAGATTATCTGCTTTGAATTGGATTATCCAGGTAATCCAGTTCAAAGAAGGTAGTGTGGATTTTCTGTTTTGAAAATCTGGATTATATGGTAGTGCAGAAGGTGCCTAAGATGGCCCTATCCCTATCTTGGCCAGATTTCTTCAGAGAAGGTTTGCCTATGTCTTCTTCTGAAGCCAAAGAGTGTGACTTGCCCAAGAGCATCTGGTGAGTTTCTGTGATTTGTTGGGGTATCAAATCCTGGTCTCCATGGTCATAGTCCAACACTTGGACCATTCCACTCCGCTGGCCGTGCCAGGCTGTAGCAGCAGCCATATCTCCTAAGCCCGTCCCTGCTTCTGACTGAAGATACTCGTTCTGTGACTATCTCATAAACCAGGGGTCCTCAAACATTTTAAACAGAGGGCCAGGCCACAGTCCCTCAAACTATTGGAGGGCCGGATTATAATTTGAAAAAAAAAAAGAATTAATTGGACACTGCACATATTTTATTTGTAGTGCAAAAACACTTTAAAACAATACAATGATTTAAATGAAGAACAATTTTAGCAAATATAAGCTTATTAGTATTTCAGTGGGAAGTGTGGGCCTGCTTTTGACTGATGAGATAGGATTGTTGTTGTTTTTGTGTGCTTTCAAGTCATTTCAGACTTAGGTTGACCCTGAGCGAGAGCCGGGTAAATGACCTTGGAGGGCCGTATCCGGCTCTCGGGCCATAGTTTGAGGACCCCTATCATAAACAGTCAGCATGGGAGAACACTAGATAATCTCTGAAGTATGTTTTTGGGAGGACAGGGCACATGTGGTAGAAGGAAAGATGGATCCTCTGCCAACTCAAGCACTTAATGGGCAGGGGAGGAATGCTTGTCTGAAGAAGGCATTGCATAGACAAACACTGCTATCCTCACAAGATTTATTGTGCGATGTTATGTTCTGAGTTCAGCGTTTACCCTATTCCATGCAAGTGAGCAGATACCTGTCTCTGTATGAATCCCGCCTCTATGGTGTGTAGATCAAGGGTGCTTCCAATCCTGTTCCTAACACATGCTATTTTCTTACCCTAACCTACCCCATAGGATAGCAGCGAGGATATATTGAGGAGTAGGAGAGCCATTTAGGGTGGCTTGAGCTTGCTGAAGGAGGCAAGGGGCATACATACCAAATCAGTCAAAGAAAGGGAATCAAAACCTCTTGCAATGGGTCACAACATCACTTAAGTGAGTTAGACCAAAGGGAGTTGCAGAGTTTGGAAAGATTAGTTTTTTTGGAATAGCTCCCAGGATTTCCAGTTGACTATGCTGTTAGTCCAAAATGTTAATGCTAATGTTTCCAAGCTTTGGCAGGGATCGTATGAACTGCAGTTACAAACCAGATAGAGTTAAATCCTACGAAAATCAGTAACTGCCGACAGTTTTATGAAATCAATATGCTATTTGTCCCGTCCCCCCCTTGATTATACACATTTTGGCTCCCTACATAATATCTGCCCTAAAATTTTAATAAATAGGTTTGATACTTCAGTAACTAGGGCTCAGGTTCTTGAGAAACTCTGTGCTTAGAATCATAGAGTTGGAAGAGACCTCATGGGTCATCCAGTCCAACCCCCTGCCAAGAAGCAAGAATATTGCATTCAAAGCACTCCTGACAGATGGCCATCCAGCCTCTGTTTAAAAGCTTCCAAAGAAGGTGCCTCCACCACACTCCAGGGCAGAGAGTTCCACTGCTGAACGGCTCTCACAGTCAGGAAGTTCTTCCTCATGTTCAGATGGAATCTCCTCTCTTGTAGTTTGAAGCCATTGTTCCGCATCCTAGTCTCCAGGGAAGCAGAAAACAAGCTTGCTCCCTCCTCCTTGTGGCTTCCTCTCACATATTTATACATGGCTATCATATCTCCTCTCAGCCTTCTCTTCTTCAGGCTAAACATGCCCAGCTCTCTAAGCCGCTCCTCATAGGGCTTGTTCTCCAGACCCTTGATCATTTTAGTCGCCCTCCTCTAGACACATTCCAGCTTGTCAATATCTCTCTTGAATTGTGGTGCCCAGAACTGGACACAATATTCCAGGTGTGGTCTAACCAAGGCGGAATAGAGTATGGGTAGCACGACTTCCCTAGATCTAGACACTATGCTCCTATTAATGCAGGCCAAAATCCCATTGGCTTTTTTTGCCGCCACATCACATTGTTGGCTCATGTTTAACTTGTTGTCCACGAGGACTCCAAGATCTTTTTCACACGTACTGCTCTCAAGCCAGGCATTGTCCCTCATTCTTATTCAGAGTTTTTATTTGTAAATTATGTACAGTAGAGTCTCGCTTATCCAGTCTTCGCTCATCCAACGTTCTGTATTATCCAACACAGTTTGCCTCCTGCCAGGATCCACAACTATTTCAATACATTGCGATGTTATGCTGCTAAATTCATAAATACAGTAATTACTATATGACATTGCCGTGTATTGAACTGCTTTTTCTGTTGATTTGTTGTAAAACATGATTTTTTGGTGTCTAATTTGTACAATCGTAATGCAATTTGATGTTTAATAGGCTTTTCCTTAATCCCTCCTTATTATTCAACATTTTCACTTATTCAATATTCTGCCGTCCTGTTTATGTTGGATAACCAAGACGCTGCTGTATTTTGGAGAGTTATTTTATGAAGATATTCTCAACAGAGCACAAATATGCAAAGTTGCACTCCCACAAAATACCTCAGCAGGCCTTGGAGCATTATATGATATATAAGATATATAATTTCATTCATATATATAATTATATGATATATAATTTCATTCATACACACACACACACACACATACATACATACATACTTACACATACAGGGAGGGAGGGAAAGAGTATATATATATATATATATATATATATATATATACACTGTATAAATAAGTTTTGGAGATTTTTCCTGTGTTATATTGTGTGTACTGTACCAATGGGCGTGGCCTCATGTAAGCCGCACCAAATCCCCCTGGGGGAGATGGAGTGGGGTATAAATAAACTATTATTATTGTTATTATTATTATTATTATTATTATTATTAAAGAACATCTATTGACAGTGATGTTTGTGAAGAATCACATGGAGTGGCTATAGAGGAAGCTACATAAGAATCAACTGTGGTACATAAGAAATGTAAAGGAAAAATCTCCAAAACTTATTTATACAGTATATATATATACTGTATAAATAAGTTTTGGAGATTTTTCCTTTACATTTCTTATGTACCACAGTTGATTCTTATGTAGCTTCCTCTATAGCCACTCCATGTGATTCTTCACAAACATCACTGTCAATAGATGTTCTTTAATAATAATAATAATAACAATAATAATAGTTTATTTATACCCCGCTCCATCTCCCCCAGGGGGATTTGGTGCGGCTTACATGAGGCCACGCCCATTGGTACAGTACACACAATATAACACAAAAGCATAACAAAACCAGAAAATAAAATACATAAAATGCAAAACCGATATAATAACGAACACAGCAATCTAAAATCAACATTAAACACAAAAGATTACACTGGGCAGGGCCAAATTCAAAGATAAAATTTTAAAACTTTTTAAAACACTGGGAGATAGGACAATGTAGATTATCGGGGAGGAGGATCCAGGGATGAGGAAGAATTTAATTTACACCATAAAATAAAGTGCTTCTGAGGTCATTTCGAGCAAAGTTTGGTCAGGGAGTGTATTACATTCAATCATTGAAAGCGCATTGGAATAACCACCTTTTCAGATTCCTCCTGAAGATTGCCAGCGTGGGGGCCTGCCTAATATCCCTGGAGAGTTGATTCCAGAGCCAGGGGACCACCACAGAGAAGGCCCTCTCTCTCGCCCCCACAAGTCGCACTTGCGACGCGGGCGGGTCACTTATTCACTTAATTACTTATTCATTTTGGTGGTGATTACTGCAATTCAATCAACCCTGGCCAGATCCGCCTTCACGAGTACGGTCGCAGTTGGCGCACGAGTCTTAATTGTGCGAAGGCCCTCCTAGCCACCACCGACGCCTGATAAAGAATAGCAGTGAAGTTTCCTTCTCTGGAGATTTTTAAACAGGCTGGAAGGCTGTCTGTTGGGAGGGATTTGACTGTGTTTGCCTGCTTGGCTGAAAGGGGTTAGTTAGGAGGCCCTTTGGGCATCTCTGGTGTTTTCACTAGAGATTTTTAAACAGGCTGAATTGTTGTCTGTCCCGAGGGCTTTGACTATGTCTTCCTGTGTGCCACCTTCACTTCATTGTCTTGCAGAAAAACTGGTGTGTTTGAGTAACTTTGTGTCATTGAAGATATGTAATATGTATGTGTATGTATACAGACCACAAGATTCATTGCATTCAACAATGCAAGAAAAAAGAAAAAAAGAACCTGATTTTCCCTGGACTGATTTGGAAGCTGCCCAATTTAATTCATTTGGGGAAATTGGGTTTGTTGATTTTTTGTGCATTCTGTAACTATTGTTCTCTTTGTCAAAGCTGGATGAAATTTCACAGATTCAGTAGCTCTTTTGGAGCTGCTTGATTGTAAATTATTAATCCTGTTCCATACTGCTAAGAAATCTTCAGGAGTGTAAAGATTTGGACCCTTGTTCAACCTGGACCTCTCCTTAGTACAAATCAACCCATTTTGTTTCTGGGTTCAGGATTTGTCCAAATCAAAGCACACATTTCCCTTTCACTCCCATGACAGTGTTTTCACTTATCCCGCCCATAGGCATAATAGAATAAAGTTATGTCATTGGTTAGGAATTTGGTGTATGGATGAATACAAAGGAAGGGATATTTTCAGTTGAATAGTTTTAAACATGATCACAGCCAATGAAGTTGGTTAGTAAATCTGAATAGAGAGAACATTTATATGCTTGGGAGCTACTCATTTTTCTTAGTGTCTTAGGATGGAAAGATGCTCATTAATCTTGAGAAGCTTCAGGGAATGAAATACTTTTAAAAAATATGCATTTCTTGATTGACTCAAAATATACAGAATTTATTCCTTTTTCATCTACTTACTGTTTAAAAAGAAAAGGCTGGCTTCAAAGATTCTTTGCTTCTTCCTTTAAAAATGCCAATATATACTTTGATTATATATCTACAGTCAATCTTGACCATTAATATGCCTTAAAGTATTATTAAGAGAGTACTATCTATTAGGCATGGTTAGGTCCAGTCGGAATTTTTATTATTCGGAATAAAGTCGGAAATGTTACCTTTAAGAAGCAATTTTGAACTTTTTTAGGAAACTGGAAGTTCCCTTGCCCTTCCGAAGCTAGTCTCGCCATTTTTCCCGACTCATCATAGAATCAAAGAGTTGGAAGAGACCTCATGGGCCATCCAGTCCAACCCCCTGCCAAGAAGCAGGAATATTGCATTCAAATCACCCCTGACAGATGGCCATCCAGCCTCTGTTTAAAAGCTTCCAAAGAAGGAGTCTCCACCACACTCCGGGGCAGAGAGTTCCACTGCTGAACGGCTCTCACAGTCAGGAAGCTCTTCCTTATGTTCAGATGGGATCTCCTCTCTTGTAGTTTGAAGCCATTGTTCCGCGTACTAGTCTGCAAGAAAGCAGAAAGCAAGCTTGCTCCCTCCTCCCTGTGGCTTCCTCTCACATATTTATACATGGCTATCATATCTCCTCTCAGCGTTCTCTTCTTCAGGCTAAACGTGCCCAGCTCCTTAAGCCGCTCCTCATAGGGCTTATTCTCCCAGACCCTTTATTATTTTAGTCGCCCTCCTCTGGACACATTCCAGCTTGTCAATATCTCTCCTGAATTGTGGTGCCCAGAATTGGACACAATATTCCTCCACTTCTGGTCCCTGGCCTCGGCTCAAGCCAGAGAATCCAGTTATAAACCAGAGAAGGGTGAATTAAATTTCCTCCCATTTGCTTTTCCTGCTTCTGGCTGAAGCCTGAGAAGTGAGTTATAGACCAGAAAAGGGTGAATTACCTCCGCTTGGTTTTCCCACTTCTGGCTCAAGCCAGAGAAGTGAGTTATAAACTAGAGAAGGGTGAATTTCCTCCGCTCGCTTTTCCCTGCTCCTGGAGTAAAACAAATACTTTCAAAGTAAAGACAACCCAACAAAACAGGAAATAACACTTTCAAACCATTAACGAAAGGATTCAGAAGTCTGTGAAGTTTCGAAAAGTTTTGAACATTTTTTTCTGTGAAAATTGGAATTGACTTTAGAATCGAACCACCAGCGCCCCTTACATCCAAAAAGAGTTTTGAACCATTTTTTAAATTTATAAATAACAAATAATGTATAAATGCATATTCACATGGAACAATTTAAAAAGTTCAACGTTAAAATGGTAAAAGACAAAGCTGTGGTAAGGAAGCACAAAGTGAAGCAGAAGCATCATTTTCTTCATGCTGTACTCATTCCAGCCTACCTCCCTCTCGCTCTCACTCTCTTCATGAAGCCAAACATACCAGGAATAAAAATTACACAAAATCAACTAACCCAAAGTTCCTCAAAGCCAACGAGCAAAGTGGACAGCAATCTCCCAAAGAGGACAAGAGCACGAGGCATGGAGGTCGCTTCCTTGAAGCCCTAACGCCTTGCACTAGCATCCCCTCTCGCTCTAGCTCTTAACTCAAAATGCTGCTTTCATGTCAAAGTGAAACCTGGGCTGAGCAACAGTTCTTAACTCAAAACACTCTTAAGTTGTGATGCTCTTAAATACTGTAGAAGTATGTGTGCGTGTTTGTGTGTAAGTATGTTTGTGGATGATTTCCAAGATGGCTCTCCAATCCAGAGAGCCTTGGCACGCCCCTCCCCCGGCCCCCCCCCCCCCCCCCCCGGCGCACAAGTTTTAATTGTGCGAAAGCTCCCCTGGCCACCACTGTAACCTGGGATTCCAGACTTAGTGATGAGTCCAGGAGGATCCCCAAGCCTCGAACCAGTTCAATTCAAAGAAGATAATCTGGATTTTATATGTTGGTGTAGAAGGGGCCCAAGTTCCGTTTACAAGGGAAGGAGAGAAGGGGTGTTTTTCAGTTGGAAAATGTAGATAGTACATTGTTAAAGGGTTTAAACAGTATTCCTCAAATTGTCAATAGTAGGTGATTTCAGTCTGCACCTCCCCCCCCCCACCCCACTTCTCTACTGATTTGAGTCCATGAATTATTCATTGCTGAGCTTATGGAAAAGGTAAACTCCAGCAGTGTCCCAGAGGGGATGCTAGCAGTAGACGTGTGGAGGGGTTCCATTAACTGTGAAGGAATAATTGGACTTGATGAGTTGTGAGTCTAGAAAGAGCTGAAAAGAGGCCTCTGTTGTTCCCCAGGAGTGAATTCAGGCTACGCATATGCCTGCACACACGAGTATGGAAGGATTTATTGGCCAACTCTATCTGATGCCAATGATATTGCAGAGATTAAGAAATGAATAATAGGACGTTTTACCAAGTATTTAGTATTTCTAATCAGACTCTTGACTTAATGGTTTTCTTTCAAACTTTATGTGTGTGTTCAGTAACATACTTTTATAAAAGCACTTTTCCTAAATGCTGAAACCTCCATTGTCAGGGGTGTCCAAACTTTTGCAAAGAGGGTCAGATTTGGTGAGGTGAAATTGGGTGGGGGGGGGGCAACCATCCAGCCTTGCATTTTTTAAAACCATTAACATTAAATGCAAATGAACTATTTTATTAATTTTTATTGCAAACTAGCTAACCCCTGCCATGCGTTGCTGTGGCCCAGTCTCGTGAGCTGGGAAATAAAGTAATGAGAAAGTGTTGGTTTCTAATATATGTAATGCTTGTGGGTTAAAAGTATTTCTTGTTGTTTCCTTGTCAATGTTGATGTAGAGATTGTCTAGTTTGCCTACTCTGGAACATACAACATATATTGTCCTTCTTTAGGCGTCCCTTTCAAATCTACGATATTATATCTGCGTGTGAATCATATATATCTATCTATATCTATGGCTGGATGGCTCTTTGTCAGGAGGGCTTTGATTATGTTTTCTTGCCCTGGTGAAGTGAGTTGGGCTTGATGGCCTTAAGTATTTTCTGTTGGTCATGGGGGTTCTGTGTGGGAAGTTTGCCCCAATTCTGTCGTTTGTGGGTTTCAGAATGCTCTTTGATTGTAGGTGAAATATAAATCCCAGCAACTGCAACTCCCAAGTGTTAAGGTTTATTTTCCCCAAACTCCACCGTGTTCACATTTGGGCATATTGAGTATTCGTGCCAAGTTTGATCCAGAACCATCAATGTTTGAGTCCATAGTGCTCTCTGGGTGTAGATGAACTACAACTCCCAAACTCAAGGTCAATGTCCACCAAACCCTTCTAGTGTTTTCTGTTGGTCTTGGGAGTCCTGTATGCCACGTTTGGTTCAATTCCATCATCTGAACATGAGGAAGAACTTCCTGACTGTGAGAGCCGTTCAGCAGTGGAACTCTCTGCCCCGGTATGTGGTGGAGGTTTTTAAACAGAGGCTGGATGGCCATCTGTCAGGGGTGAATTGAATGCAGTATTCCTGCTTCTTGGCAGGGGGTTGGACTGGATGGTCCCTGAGATCTCTTCCAACTCTAGGATTCTATGATTCTATAATCAACTACCAAGCTTGCAAACTTTGTGTTTTGTCTGTCTGTTTGTTTGTGTTGTTAAAAATGTAATATAACTGTCTGGTTGCTCCTGATACGATAAAAAAAATATTATTTTATATTATATTATTAACTTAGCACAAGAGACAAGGTGGAACGGTCTTCTGCCCCCCTCTCTCTTCACTCTGCCCCAGAGCGGCAGTTGATGCTGGGGGGGGGGGGGTGTCACCAACCAATGACATATGCAGGAGACAAGATTCTTGCTTCTTGCATTATAACTATGGCCCCTTCAACGCTGCCCCTATATCTCAGGATCATTTCCCAGATTATCCTCATCCCAGGTTATCTGGCAGTGGAGACTCATATAATCCAGTTTAAAACAGATACCGTATATTCCGGCATATAAGGCGACTGGGCGTATAAGACGACCCCCAACTTTTCCAGTTAAAATATAGAGTTAAGACGACTCCCATGCATAAGACTACACCCATGTATAAGACGACCCCTGACTTTTGAGAAGATTTTCTTGGGTTAAAAAGTAGTCTTATACGCCAGAATATACTGTAATCTTGGGATCACGTACCCTGCGTTATAGGGCAGTGTAGAAGGGACCTTAGAACCCTTCCAGACAGTCCTCACTGCCCTATAATCTGGGATAAACAGTCCTAGCTGCAAGATAATCTGGGATAAACTGAAAGCCTGAGATCAGATCCTGGGATATAGGACTTGTCTGGAAGGGCCCATAGTGTAGCACAGAGAGGTCTTGATTTGTTTTAGTTACAATTTTCCTTCATGTACTGCTATATTGATTGTGATATTCATTCTGCTGCCACTTTTCTCCAATGCGCTTGATAGCATACTTTACTGCTTTGTTAATATAGGTCAAAGTGGTGGGAATGTTACTCTTCAGAAGCTGGGCTGCAGCTCTTGTGGTTTCTTTTTGTTGGGCTATGTTGGCGAGAGCTCGTGTGCTTTGAAACCCCCCAAAAAATCTGGAGATCCAGACGTTGCTCGTGTAATCACTCCTGGAGTGTCTGACACTGGTTCTCAACCTTTGGTCCTCCAGATGTTTTGGACAACAGGTCCCAGAATCCCTGAGCATTGGCCATAGTGACTGAGACATCTGTAACATAAATTTCTAAAATCTGAAGGACCAAAGGTTGAGAATAGAGGAATAACCCTACACCCTGGGTATATCTCTACTGACAAGTCCTTGATGAGCACATGCTAACATAGAAGGATAGGTGGTTCTCTGTATTTTTTGGACTGCAGTTTCCATAAACCATAACCAGTATAGCCAGTGGTGGGGGGTGATGGAAGTTACAGTCCAACAATAGTTAGAAACAGACATGTTGCTAATGCTTTGTAGGGCAGAAGACCTGCTGGAAAGACAGCCAGTAGATGTGTGGACACCTTGGAGCCTGATAGAAATGCTTACTTAGGTATGGAAAGTCCAGACTTAAATCCACACTCATTCATCCAGAAGCTCAGTAGTAAGCCTTGTTGTGTACATCTGCTTTATGCTTGTAGTGGCCTTTAATTGTACAATTTGGGAATTAGTAGTGCAGACTGTAGCAGCAGGGGTTTCTTCAGTTGTTTGATCCTTCCAAAAAGTCTCTCTGTGTAAAACAGTTTATGGACATTCTTGTAATGGATTGCATGAGCTTTGAGTAGCAAACGTTTTTTGGCACCTTAAAAATTATGCCCTTATAAATAGAATTTGGTTACTGGAACAATCGGCCTAAGATCATTTTCTCTAGCTCACACATGGGTAATAATCGTAATGTGCTTTTTAAAAGTTTTCCTCTCCCCCGTCCCATGTCCTGAAACTGAGAGCCATTGACTTATTCACCTCAAAGGACAAAATCTGAAGACATTGGAAAGGATGTTTTGTGGATATGAAAGTATTTGCATTTTCCTTCCGCTTGAAATATATTTTCTTTAATTTAGAGGGGGTTTATTTTATTTATCGTGTCAGGGCAACCAGACCATTGTATTACATTTCTAACAGAACAAAACAAACAAACAAATAAAAAAAACACAAAGTTTGCAAACTTGGTAGTTGATTAAATGTCCTTTGACCAGTATCTGGCCACTTGGAGTGGCTCTGGTGTTGCCGCAAGAAGGTCCTCCATTGTGCATGTGGCAGGGCTCAGGGTGCATTGCAGTAGATGGTCAATGGTTTGCTCTTCTCCACACTCGCATGTCGTGGATTCCACTTTGTAGCCCCATTTCTTGAGGTTGGCTCTGCATCTCGTGGTACTAGAGAGCAGTCTGTTCAGCGCCTTCCAGGTCGCCCAGTCTTCTGTGTGCCCAGGGGGGGAGTCTCTCATTTGGTATCAGCCATTGGTTGAGGTTCTGGGTTTGAGCTTGCCACTTTTGGACTCTCGCTTGCTGAGGTGTTTCAGCGAGAGTCTCTGTAGATCTAGAAAACTATTTCTTGATTTAAGTCATTGACGTGCTGGCTGATACCCAAACGGGATGAGCTGGAGATGTCTCTGCCTTGGTCCTTTCACTATTGGCTGCTACTTCCCGGCGGATGTCAGGTGGTGCGATACCAGCTAAACAGTGTAATTTCTCCAGTGGTGTAGGGCGCAGACACCCCGTGATAATGCGGCATGTCTCATTAAGAGCCACATCCACTGTTTTAGCGTGGTGAGATGTGTTCCACACTGGGCATGCATACTCAGCAGCAGAGTAGCATAGCGCAGGGCAGATGTCTTCACTGTGTCTGGTTGTGATCCCCAGGTTGTGCCAGTCAGCTTTCGTATGATATTGTTTCTAGCACCCACTTTTTGCTTGAGGTTCAGGCAGTGCTTCTTGTAGGTCAGAGCACGGTCCAGAGTGACTCCCAGGTATTTGGGTGCACTGCAATGCTCCAGTGGGATTCCTTCCCAGGTAATCCTCAGAGCTCGGGATGCTTGTCTGTTCTTAAGGTGAAAGGCACATGTCTGTGTTTTAGATGGATTAGGGATCAGCTGGTTTTCCCTGTAATAGGCAGTAAGGGCACCTAGAGCTTTGGAGAGCTTCTGTTCAACCATCTCAAAGCTCCCTGCTTGAGCGGTAATGGCACGATCATCAGCATAGATGAAACTCTCTGTCCCTTCTGGCAGTGGCTGGTCATTTGTGTAAATGTTGAACATTGATGGAGCGAGCACGCTCCCCTGAGGCAGGCCGTTCTTCTGTTTCCGCCATCTGCTTCTCTGGCCCTGGAACTCAACAAAAAAGCTCCTGTTTTGTAGCAGGTTTCCTATGAGGCGGGTGAGATGGTAGTCCTTTGTGATATTATACATTTTTCTCAGGAGGAGGCGGTGGTAACAGTATCATAAGCTGCTGACAGGTCTATGAAGACAGCTCCTGTCTTCCTGTCTAACTGGGCACTCTTTTCATTAGAACACAAAATAGAAAGGGGCATGGGGATTTTGAACTAGTTGCTATGTCAATAAAATGGAGTGA
This sequence comes from Anolis sagrei ordinatus, assembly GCF_025583915.1. Lineage (NCBI taxonomy): Eukaryota > Metazoa > Chordata > Lepidosauria > Squamata > Anolidae > Anolis > Anolis sagrei. The sequence goes on along the minus strand of NW_026847438.1, from coordinate 129,393,834 downwards.
CCTTCCTAGTAGGTTGTTATTTTAGGACAGTGAGATCATCCCTGTCTTCTTGGCAGTCTCCAACTTAGGGCTGTTTATGCAAAATAAAGTTGTTGCCAGAATTGGTCTTCACATACCTGCCTCTTGCAAAACAGCAATTCTTTTATCAGTGTCATTTTCTTCTGATGGGAATTTTCCTGTTATGAATCCATGCTTACCTGTAAGTGGGAAATTGGGACAGAGCCAAAGAATGTCCATCCAGATGTTTTGGCCCACAATTCCCATCAGACATAACCAGCCATGGTCAATTAAAAGTGATTGGGTGAGTTCAGAACATCCATAGGGCCAAAAGTTACTCATCTCTGCACAAAGATATGTATTAGTCTTACAGCCAGAATTGAAGCAATGACTTGTTTTTATGAACAAGCCTAACTAAACAGAGCAATGTTGCGCTCCAGGAAAGGAAAAGCCCTCTGACTTTAAACACCACACCACTGGATGGAAAACAATCCTTTTATTGAATATAATTAAAAAGCAATAAAGTAAAAAACACTTTAAAGAAATAGGTAAATCCAATTAGGTAGGAAGATAAGCAGGAGCAAAGTAGTCCAGGGTAAAAGTCCAGCAAAGTCCATAAAAGCAAAGTCAAAACTTCCAAAATAAAATGCAAGCAATCAGGAAGCATGAATCCAAGGCATGAATATAAAAGCATAGAATCCAAGAATCAAAACCATGATACAAACATGAATTTTCCAAGCAAATCTTCCATGGAACAAGGATGAGACCTTGACTTGATTCCAAACGATGCTTTGTCTGACTACATATTACTGATCTCCTCCCGTCTATCTATTTGCTCATTAAATTCTGCAGCTGGGCTAGGTGCCGAGCTTTTTTCATGTTCCCTATCATGGGAACTCTCTGGTAACAATTCAGAAAGCATACCATCATCCCCACACCCCTCAAGGACATTCTCATGGCAAACTACACTTTGAACAGGGATCTCTTGGTCATTCTCTGCATCAATATCACTGACCAAACCATTGCCATCTTGAAACTCATCTTGCAACTCATTGACAACACTCTCCACATCCAAAGCACCCTGATCCTGAAACACAATCACAGGCGGAGCTCCAACAAGCAGAGTTTATATCAAAACCAAGAGCCCATAATGTAGAACCAAAAGACATAGATAGAGTCTGCCATCGACCCCAACTGGCAAGAGATCACCAGTGAGAAATTAATTCACCTGGATAATAATAATAATAATAATAATAATAATAATAATAATAATAATAATACTTTATAGCCCACCCTATCTCCCCGAAGGGACTCAGGGCATCCAATGCAGTTGTATTTGACCCATACCTCTATGCATCTGGTAGATTGCTCATCTTTTCCATATCTTTATATGCACACATTTGAATACCGCATTATATTTATCTAATCAGTTGTTTCCTTGTGAATAATAGTTCTCTCCTAGCTCTTTTGTTTGCAGAATTGCTTTCACAATTTGAGACCTGGGGTAAGGGAAAATATATGTTTACATTGAATGTACGGTAGGTGCTTCACTATTGTTCTCTAAAATATTACACAGACCACTTGCCATTTAAAAGAGAGTAGAACTGCTTACATTCAGACGTTATCATCACCATTGTTGGAGCGTCCGGTGGCGCAGTGGGTTAAACCCCTGTGCTGGCAGGACTGAAGACCGACAGGTTGCAGGTTTGAATCCAGGGAGAGCGCGGATGAGCTCCTTCTATCAGCTTCAGCTCTCCATGCGGGGACATGAGAGACGCCTCCCACAAGGATGGTAAAAGCATCAATACATCCGGGTGTTCCCTGGGCAATGTCCTTACAGATGACCAATTCTCTCACACCAGAAGTGACTTGCAGTTTCTCAAGTCATTCCTGACACAACCAAAAAAAAATCATAATTGTTGTTGCTATTATTATTATTATTATTATTATTATTATTATTATTATTATTATTCCACTTTATCTCCCCTGAGGGGGGGATGGACTCAAAGCGGCTTAACAAAAAAGTATCAGCATAACAATTTAAAACATACTAATATGCGAATAAGGAATAAAGGAAGACGACAACATTAACAGAATATAAGATTCAAGGGAATTCAGTGTGCTTTTGACTGGCTCTTTACCGACATAGCACTAGGGTGGTTAACATCCAAGATGAAGTTATCACTTTTTGAAAACCATTGATGGACAATTGTGCCCATGGACTGACACACCTGGATCAGTCATGAGTAAAATGGAGAGAGAATTCATTCTCCACAGGTAGATATGTATTAACAGAAATATATTAACAAGCTGTGCACATTTACATGGCAGAGAAGGAAGAATTTGAGTGGTTGGAGAATGTCTCAAATGGTACCCCAAGCATTGAGCTTTTTGGGTGGCCATGAAACACTGACAATTAAGCCTGGAAGACTGGAAAACTGGTTGAGAAAGAGGATGAAATACAATCTTCTGGAGGAGAACATTGAATAGAAACGCTTCACACTACAACATTTTGTTGGAAGTCCCAATTGTATGTTCTTATCATCCATTATAATGTCTTATAACAGGAACTGTCAGAGTTTGGCGGTGCACAGCAGAAGGATTGCTAGATCAGCAGACACTGGATTGCAAAATAAGGACTCTGCAGGCTTTTAGTTACAAAAGAAACTAAGTTTTACTAAGCATATTCAATAGACACGTCTTACTACAGCGAGCTACAATTCAGGAACTAGTCAAAATGAAAGTCTCTTCACATCTGCTTATCTTCTCTCTTGCTGAGACTGGCTACTGTTCCTGTCTGTTCCCAGCAAGAGCAAACCTTATCTTACTTCTCTCAAGGTTACATAATCACAGCCTCATGGCATGAACATTCTGCACAGCATTTCTAATACACAGTGGAATCCATCTTGGTAATCATAGAACCATAGAATCATAGAATCAAAGAGTTGGAAGAGACCTCATGGGCCATCCAGTCCAACCCCCTGCCAAGAAGCAGGAATGTTGCATTCAAATCACCCCTGACAAATGGCCATCCAGCCTCTGTTTAAAAGCTTCCAAAGAAGAAGCCTCCACCACGCTCCGGGGCAGAGAGTTCCACTGCTGAACAGCTCTCACAGTCAGGAAGTTCTTCCTCATGTTCAGATGGAATCTCCTCTCTTGTAGTTTGAAGCCATTGAAGCACATTTAAAACACATACATAACTAAATTAATCCTGACAGGAACCTCTTTAGGATAGACTGCCACCTCACAAGGCTGTTATTAGTGGACCAGTGGAAGTGTAAAACCTGTCTGGAGATGATCCATTGACTCATATCCTCCTTCTCTTCCCAATCCCCATTGTGATTTTTTTATATCCCTTAAAGCTAACTCCAATTTATGGTCACTGTCTCCTAGGGATTTCTTGCAAGATTTGAGGAAGTTTGCCATTTCAGAAAGTGCAACCTATATTCTTGTTTACAAAAAAAGGATCTCAAAGCATTTTTGAAAATGAGAGAGAGCAAGTGTTAAAGTAGAAATTAATCTTCATGCGTAGATAGGGTGCTTTGGTAATTAGGAGTTTCCAAAGTTGCCTTTTCTGGGTGCATGTGTGAAGATGGAAGATCAAAAGCTTGGCCAGCTATACTTTCTCTGTAACCATCTAATATGTCTCTGCATGATTCTTTGCCTTGATCAGCTCTTATCTTCTCTTCAAGGTGGATATCATTTTATACCAGCTGCTGTCTTGAATAATTTCTCAAAGGTCTTATATATTTTCTGTTAATTGTATACCAGTGGATTGCCTGCCGCTCATATTACTTTATGGATCCCTGCCTCTCCTGTACTGTTGGTATTATCCTCCTTTTAAATACCTTGATTGAAGGTATAGGGGGTTTTCTGTCTGAATCTGAATGAGAGATGGCAAGAAAGATGCTTAGCTCAGCTGTCCCTGCTCTTTCATCATCTCATTTGTCTATGTGCTGCTCTTCTTCCTTGCCCTTCCCAAAACTTGTATTCAGTTGCTAGTCCTTACAAGTTAGTCTTTTTACTAGACTTGCAAATCTTAATGAATAGGTGTGATGGGGATAGTTCAAAAGTTCTGCATACTTTTATGTAGAATCTGAAGTGTCAGGTCATCAGTCACAACACTGCTGCAGGGTTGTAAAAAAAGGGGGGGGGGTAGAGCTATCAAATATCTCTCAAACCTTATCTGTATTCAGTCTGATTGGGGCCTCTGACAGATTTTGATTGGAAAAGGGTCCTGAGGTGGAGAGTGGCTTTATTTATTTGTCGTGTCAGGGCAACCAGTCGATTATTACATTTCTAACAGAACAAAGCAAACAAACAGAAAAAATACAAAATGTGTGAGTGCCAGCAATCTAGCCCTTTAATTAAGGAACAATTCTGAAAAATATTTAATAATCAGAGTATTGGTTGTATATTATATATTTCATGTCAAATGACTAATGCAAAGCATAGCACCTCCCGGTCCCGGAAGGCAGGCAGGCAGGCCGTTGCAAGAAGAGGTCAGCGCAGGCCTTCGTAGCATACCACAATATTCACATTATGTATCGCTATATTGTACTATGCTACTATACCAGAACGTTATTAGTCATTTGACATGAAATATATAATATACAACCAATACTCTGATTATTAAATATTTTTCAGAATTGTTCCTTAATAAAGGGCTAGATTGCTGGCACGATTTTTTTAATAAATCAAAAGTACAGCACAACTGCAAGTCTTTGATTCAGGAAATGTATCTTCACCATAATCGAGGTTGATATCTATCCTCATGTTTAGACGATATTCCCGTTTTGGGAAAAATCCAGAAGATGTTCCTTCTGGGGTCATTCTTTCTCAGCCTTGGTTCGCCTCCTCCATAGAAAAACCATCCAAAAGGTCTACCCACGTCGGAGAACGGTGCTTTCCACCCATATTTCCAATCCAGTTCTTATTCCTAAAGGACGGGCAGCTTTAGGAATAAGATTAAATGTCCTTTGACCAGTATCTGGCCACTTGGAGTGCTTCTGGTGTTGCCGCAAGAAGGTCCTCCATTGTGCATGTGGCAGGGCTCAGGTTGCATTGCAGCAGGTGGTCAGTGGTTTGCTCTTCTCCACACTCGCATGTCGAGGATTCCACTTTGTAGCCCCATTTCTGAAGGTTGGCTCTGCATCTCGTGGTGCCAGATCGCAGTCTGTTCAGCGCCTTCCAAGTTGCCGAGTCCTCTGTGTGCCCAGAGGGGAGTCTCTCATTTGGTATCATCCATTGGTTGAGTTTCTCAGTTTGAGCCTGCCATTTTTGGACTCTCGCTTGCTGACGTGTTCCAGCGAGTGTAGATCTTAGAAAACTATTTCTAGATTTAAGTCATTAACGTGCTGGCTGATACGCAAACGGGATGAGCTGGAGATGTCTCTGCCTTGGTCCCTTAACTATCGGCTGCTACTTCCTGGCGGATGTCAGGTGGTGCAACATCGGCTAGACAGTGTGATTTCTCCAGTGGTGTAGGGCGCAGACACCCTGTGATAATGCGGCATATCTCATTAAGAGCCACATCCACTGTTTTAGTGTGGTGAGATGTGTTCCACACTGGGCATGCATACTCAGCAGCAGAGTAGCATAGCACAAGGGCAGATGTCTTCACTGTGTCTGGTTGTGATCCCCAGGTTGTGCCAGTCAGCTTTCGTATGATATTGTTTCTAGCACCCACTTTTTGCTTGATGTTTAGGCAGTGCTTTTTGTAGGTAAGAGCACGGTCCAAAGTGACTCCCAGGTATTTGGGTGCGCTGCAATGCTCCAGTGGGATCTTCAGAGCTCGGGATGCTTGTCTGTTCTTAAGGTGAAACGCACATGTCTGTGTTTTAGATGGGTTGGGGATCAGCTGGTTTTCCCTGTAATAGGCAGTAAGAGCACCTAGAGCTTCAGAAAGCTTCTGTTCTACTATCTCAAAGCTCTCTGCTTGAGCAGTAATAGCACAATCATCAGCATAGATGAAACTCTCTGTCCCTTCTGGCAGTGGCTGATCATTTGTGTATATGTTGAACATGGATGGAGCAAGAACGCTCCCCTGAGGCAGGCCGTTCTTCTGTTTCTGCCATCTGCTTCTCTGGCCCTGGAACTCAACAAAAAAGCTCCTGTTTTGTAGCAGGAGACTGGCTAAGAACCTATCAATAAAATTAAAAGAAAATTTATACAAAGTTATATGGAGATGGTATACCACGCCAGTCAAACAACATCAGATGGATAGCAAGCAAAGTAACCTCTGCTGGAGATGTGGCAAATACAAAGGGACATATTTTCATTTATGGTGGGAATGCCCCCAAGTGAAGAGTTTTTGGAAGGATATATTTATCGAAATAAACAACATTATAGGATCAAATATTACGCCGGATGCCAGGTTAGCATTATTAATGGACACCACGAAGCTGAATTTAGAAACAAGTAAGAAAGAATTGGTGATTATTTTACTCACAGTGGGAAGAATTATAATAGCAAAGAACTGGAAAATAATAACTAATCTAACACTGGACGCATGGTATAGGGAGGTATGGAACGTAGCCTTAAATGATAAATTAACAATGGAAATGAGGATATTCAGGGGGGAAATTAACAGATCAGATTTTGAGGTATACTTGTTAGTCTTCATTAAATATGCCTTAGAGAGCGAAAATGGAAAACAACAGAACTTTGTTGGTCAGGAATTTTGAATATGACATTTGATTAATGGTTGATTTATAAATACATGGAAAGGATACTTGTTCAGGCCTTGGTGGTGGGGCTATGTGTTTGTACAAAGCTCACTGTTTTGTGTTTTGTTTACACTGTAAGTTGTTACTGTATGTAAATAAAATATTACAAAAAATCTGTATTCAGTCTGATTAGATAGCATTGTTGTTCAAGAAGAAGAAGAAGAAGAAGAAGAAGAAGAAGAAGAAGAAGAAGGCGGCGGCGGCGGCGGTGGCAAACCTAGGCTACCAAACAGCAAGAAATTCCCCAAAAAATTCCCACTTGCTGTACATGGATGATCTAAAGCTTTACGGAAAATCAGAAACAGAAATCCAGTCACTGTCCAACACAGTCAGAATCTTCAGCACTGACATCAGTATGGAGTTCGCCCTAGACAAATATGCCACAGTGGCATTAAAGAAAGGGAAAATTACACACAGTGAGGGCATAGAGATGCCAAATGGACAAACCATAAAGTGCAATCAGCTTGAAGCCTATAAATATCTGTGCATACTACAGTTGGACAGTATCAAGCATGGGCATGTGAAAAATGTAGTCAGCAAATAATATATTCAAAGAGTCAGAAAGGTTTTGAAGAGCAAATTAAATGGTGGAAATACGATCAAGGCTATTGACACTTGGGCCATCCCGGTCATTAGATACACTGCTGGAATTGTGAACTGGACACAAGCAGACCTGGATGATCTGGACAGAAAAACAAGAAAACCGATGACAATCCACTACTCATTACACCCGTGTAGTGATGTCAACAGACTTTACCTGCCCAGAAAATCAGGAGGCAGAGGGCTTCTGGCAGTGAAACAAACGGCAGAAGAAGAGAAACATGCACTGGCAGATTATGTGAAAGGCAGTAAAGAACCAACATTGAGGGAAGTCAATTGTAGTAATCTGCTTAAAGTGCAAAAGACAAAGAGTGAAACACAAGCCAGAGCAGAAGAGAAAACTGGCAAAAGAAGGCTCTCCATGGAAACTTCCTGGGAAAAATTGAGAGCCAAATTGACAAAGAAGAATATAGCTGTGGCTTACAAATGGAACTCTGAAAAAGGAGATGGAGGGCCTGATTCTGGCAGCCCAAGAACAAGCCATTTGAACCAATGCCATCAAAACCAGAATTGAAAAGTCGCCGACAGATCCCAAATGTAGACTCTGCAAGGAAGCAGATGAAACAATAGATTACATCCTCAGCTGCTGCAAGTAGATCGCCAGACTCACTACAAACAGGCATAACACCGTTCCTCAGATGATTAATTGGAACTTGTGCCACAAATATCATCTGCCTGTGACAAAGAACTGGTGGGAACACAAGCCGGAAAAAGTTACAGAAAATGAACACGCCAAACTCCTCTGGGACTTCCAAAATTCAGACAGACTTCCAAATTCAGACAGACAGAGCTTTACAGCCCAATACTCCTGATCTCACGATCGTGTTGAAAAATAAAGTATGGATTCTCAATGTTGCAATCCCAGGTGACAGCAGAATTGAAGAGAAACAACTGGAAAAGATGACACGATATGAGGATTTAAAGATCGAACTGCAAAGACTCTGGCACAAGCCAGTCAAGGTGGTCCTAGTGGTGATCGGCACAGTGGGTGCAGTGCCTAAAGACCTTGGCCTGCACTTAAACACAATCACCACTGACAAAATTGCCATCTGCCAGCTGCAGAAGGCCAACTTACTGGAATCTGCATGCATGATTCGTCGATACATCACACAGTCCTTGACACTTGGGAAATGTCTGACGTGTGATCCAGTTCAACAGCCAGCAGAGTGTCTGCTGTGGACTCATCTTGTTGTGTTTCAAATAATAATAATAATAATAATAATAATAATAATAATAATAATAATAATAATAGTTTATAAAGGTAAAGGTTTCCCCTATACATTAAGTCTAGTCAAGTCCACCTCTGGGGGGTTGTGCACATCTCCGTTTTAAACCGAAGAGCCAGCGTTGTCCGTAGATGCCTCCAAGGTCATGTGGCTGGCATGACAGTATGGAGCACTGTTACCTTCCCGCAGAAGCGGTACCTATTGATCTACTCATATTTACATGTTTTCAAACTGCTAGGTTGGCAAAAGCTGAGGCTAACAACGGGAGCTCACCATGTCCTGCAGTTTCGAACCACCAAACTCCGGGTCAACAAGTTCAGCAATTCAGCGGTTTAACCCACTGCGCCACCACGGACCAATCTTTATTTATACCCTGCTTTATCTTTCCCAAAGAAGACTCAAAGCAACTCAAGCAGTTGATTTGCCTGTACTTTTTGACATACCTAGCTCCAGTTTAAGGTGTAAATATGAAATTTTGCTATGGACTGTTATTTATCAAGCCTAATGGTATCCGAATGCTCTAATGACCCCCACACTTTTATTCTTATAGCACATGGGCAGGAATGTGATCCTTGAGATGACTGCAAGTTCCCATCAGTCATAGCACAGTAGTGGGGGATGATGGTAGCAGCAATCCAACATAATCTGGAGGATCACTTCTCATTTGCACTATAGGATTTGCTAATTTCTGGATAGTTTTTTTTATTCATATTTCCCTCTTAACTTCCTGTAGGTTTTATGAAAAGGCTATGGTTAACACCATAGTAATGTATTGTTGTATTGTTGTATTGTGTTGGGCTTCGGCCTATTGTAAGCCGCATCGAATCCTTTGGGAGATGCTAGCGGGGTACAAATAAAGTTATAATAATAATAATAATAATAATAATAATAATAATAATAGTAAAGGCTCTTCATGCAGTTATGCTGGCCACATGACCTTGGATGTGTTTGTGGACAACGCTGGCTTTTCAGCTTAGAAATTGAGATGAGCACCACACCCCAGAGTCGGACACGACTGGACTTCATGTCAGGGGACAACCTTTACCTTTTTACTATGGTTAACACATTTTTATTTTGCTGGTGTATCAGCACAAAATAGGTATTATAATATTAATAGGCTAGTATAAAGCTCAGCTATCAGAAAATAAATACACTCCCCCTAAAAATAGAAATAACTAAGACCCAAACATTCCACTCCACAGCTTTTTATAAATAAAGCTGTTAACAATTAATGTAGATCCGTATCTAATCTTGCGTTGTGTTTGATCTAGTATCTTTGAGCTGTGTGAACGGTACACTTAATCCTTTACAGGTTTTTCATTCTTTCACAAGACTTAATTTTTCTAGGTCTTGGAAAATAAATCTTGAGTTAATTGTTGATGCCAAGAAGGAACTCAGAGCTTACCAAAATGCTTGTGTCAATGCTGCTCGGGTGGGAAAGAGTAAGAAAATAGGCTCCAGTCAAAAACATTTTAGAGCAAACATTAGCCATGTTGTTATGACATATACCTTGGATTTATGTTACTGCTTAAGAACATAACAAATTTATTTTGGATGAGACTAATTTGTATATCTATTTGCAAGAAACCTGGCAATGTTGGGGTGCTGGGTGGTCCATTGGCAGTCATCCACTAGACAACTGCACTCTGCGTCCAGTTAACCTGGAAATATATATTGGAGAAAGTCTTCGCTTTTAAATATCTGTGCCACATTTTATTGTTCTGGAATAAACTCGGGCCCCATATACATTGCCATACAAAATCCAGATTATCTGATTAGAACTGGTTTATATGACAATGCAAACTCATATAATCCCATTCAAAGCCGTCAATCAGACTCCTGCTGCAAATAAGATTTCAGTTTAATTTTTTATGTTTTCCATTGGGCATCATACGGAATAGTAGAATAGTGGGCTATGCTCAGTTGTTTGTCCCACTGAGGCTGGATCTACACTGTCATATAATCCAGATTATCAAAGCAGAAAATCCAAAATGACTCTCTCTGTAATAAGTACCTTTTAACATCAGTATTAGGTTTAGGTGTTACCTTCTCCAAAGCACAAAATTTAAAGCTATGGCAAGTGTGTGCCTTTTCTTGGAAATGTGCATATAAAGAAGAGTCAGTGGACCCATGGAGCCTCCGGTGGCGCAGTGGGTTAAACCCCTGTGCCGGCAGGACTGAAGACCGACAGGTCGCAGGTTCGAATCCGGGGAGAGGCGGATGAGCTCCCTCTATCAACTCCAGCTCCTCATGCGGGGACATGAGAGAAGCCTCCCACAAGGATGATAAAAACATCATAAAAATCACCCAGGCGTCCCCTGGGCAACGTCCTTGCAGACGGCCAATTCTCTCACACCAGAAGCAACTTGCAGTTTCTCAAGTCGTTCCTGACACGACAAAAAAAAGTGGACCCATTTCTTATGTGAGAACGGTGTTCACTAATTCTGATTTTCAGGGGTCTGGTGGTCATCCCAACATATAATAATTGGCATGGACATTGAAGTACGTACACTACATTGTCCGTGGAGCATGTAGTAAAATGCTGTAAGGTGATGTGGATGTTTAATGTGGGATGTGAGAATGTTTTTCCCTTCAAGGACTGAGAAAAGCAGTCACAATGGGCACAGCTAGTGTGACCCTTAATAGTCTGCTTATGAAGTGTGGTAGGAGAGTAGTATTCTGAAAGAATCATAATGTCCCTTATGTTTTTAGATCTCTGAAGTACCTGGTCCAAAATACATTTAAATAACCAAACCAATGTGTTTTAAATTGCTAAAGACAAATGTTATGACAGACTTGTTCTACTCCTGAAGTATTTGCTTTGGTACGCACCTTGGGAATATTTAGCATATTCTCTAACCATATTTTCCCTTCTTGGCACCATTTTAAAAGATCATCACAGCCTCGTGAGGCCTCTTCCATACAGCTGAATGAAATCCTACATTATCTGCTATTATTATTATTATTATTATTATTATTATTATTATTATTATTATTATCTTTATTTATACCCTGCTAACATCTCCCGAAGGACTCGGTGCGGCTTACAAAAGGCCAAGGCCCTCAATAAAACAACAGCATAACAAATACAACAATAAAACTCATAAAGCAAAACAATAAACATTAAAGCAATAACAATAAACATTAGAACAATAACATCACAACGCATTTAAAACTAAAGGCCGGGCCAAATGTAATGAATAAAATTTTAAAAGTGCTGGACATGACAGGTGAAATGTATAGGTTTTTAGAGGTCGGTGCGGTGTGCAGACAATCTTAAATCTCTAATAAAGTGCATTTGGGACATGATGCTAGGAGTTTCCTATTCTGGAAAGGCACACTGGAACAGCCACGTCTTCAACCTCTTCCTAAAGACTGCCAATGTTGGGGCTTGTCTGATGTCCTTGGGGATATGGCAGTGTGGACTCAGATAACTCAATTCAAAGCATATATTGTGAGATTTTCTGTCTTGATATTCTGGGTTATATGGCTGTGTGGAAAGGCCCTAACACACACCCATCATATGCTGGCATTCTGGTTGCCCACACTTACTTAATTGTTTGGAGGAAGAAAATGGAAAATTTTAGAAGTAGAATATTGCTAACTGTGAGACTGGAACTGACAAAGTACTCTCCACTCATTTTCTGAATAGTGCTTTGATTTCTTATGTTGAAAAACATCTAGTTTGGATGTGAATCTGGTTGGACTAAATAGACCCATTCGATCTCTATTTGTAGCTTTTAATTCCATCACAAGGCTTATATGGGGCAGTGATTTCAAGATGGATTCTATTGCATTTTAGTTGTTTGCCAAATTCATTTGTCAAAGCTTCATAGAGGGATTCAACTACCTGTTTAAATCTGTCATGCTTGTATTATTTTCATCCAGAATTCTCTACTATTTTACTTGTTTCATAGATTACAGTATTTTAGATGCAACCATATACTTTAACCAAGAAACAAAAGGACTCATTCAACCCATAATTGGAAAAGGCAGAGCTGGGGTTGACAGGAGAAACATTAGGGAAACTCGGATTTCTTAGAAAAAAGGTGTACCTTACTTCACTGTCCTCAATTAACAGGTGAACGCAAAAGAGATGAAGTTGGATCCATTGCAACAGACAATAGTCCTCTTTTTTATAGTGCCTTGAGAGTATTGCCCTTTTTCTAATCTAGAGAGGCACATCAGACCCTGTGCAACCAGATCTTTGCACATTGCAGTTTTTTTTTATAGAAAAACAGATAAAATAATAAGTCCCATGGGTTCTTCTTAACACTACTTCTCCAGTATTTGTCTTTTTTAGTGTCTCTCTTTTGATGGCAATGGTTCTTGAGTCTGCATGCAAAGGCAAGAAGAAAAAAGAGAAGAAAACACACTTGTTTTGCTCACTTTTTTATTTTCTTGGAAATGCACACCGTAGGCTTTCAGATGGATTATATGGCAGTGTGGACTCGTGTGGTCCAGTTCAGGGCAGATAATGTGGATTATCTGCAGTATTATACAATATGTGTGATTTCACAGAGGCCACAATGGAGAATCTACAATTTATGTGGCAGCATAGAAGGGGCTGTGGCTTTGAACTGGATTATATGTCAGTGTGGACTCATATAATCCAGTTCATAGGAGCCCCCGGTAGTGCAGTGGGTTAAACCCTTGTGCTTGCAAGACTGAAGACGGACAGGTCGCAGGTTCGAATCCGGGGAGAGCACAGATGAGCTCCCTCTGTCAGCTCCAGCTTCCCATGTGGGGACATGAGAGAAGCCTCCCACAAGGATGGTAAAACATTAAAATACCTTGGTGTCTCCTGGGTAACGTCCTTGCAGACAGCCAATTCTCTCACACCAGAAGTGACTTGCAGTTTCTCAAGTTACTCCTGACATATAATGTGGATATGTGCAATTTCACAAAGACCATGATGGAGAATCTGGATTTTATATGGCAGCGGAGAAGGCACTGTAGGCTCTGAACTGGATTATATGTCAGTGTGGACTCATATAATCCAGTTCAAAGCAGATAATGTGGATTATTTGATTATTGTCTTTACTAATAATATAATATAGTATATTGTATATACATATAATATTTATAATATTATAATGTAATTCAATATAATACTAGTAATAATAATAATACAATATTACAATTATAATTATATATTTACATTACATGTAATATTACTAATAATATTACAATATAATGGTATAGTGGAATATAGTAATATATAATACTGATATTGTACTATGCTAATAATATAATATATTGTATGAAAATATATATTGTAAGCCTTCGGGGTGAGAAGGGCGGCATAGAAATGTCATAAATAAATATGATCCACTTCAAATCTGTATCATCTGCTGTGATAATCTGAATTATATGGTAGTGTAGATCTAGCCTCAGTGCAAGTCTATGAATGTGATGCCTGAGAATCCTTTTTGAGTTCCTTGTAAAGAAATAACATTCCCCGGGACAGGACATTACTATTTAAACCACCCTAAATTTGGAGTCCTGTCTATTCCCACATTCCCAATTTAGCAAGTTGCTTTTAAATTAAACAGTGTGTAATATCTTCCATAGATTATTTACTGATCCCTGTTTGTTCTTGTCAGTACTTTTTTCTTGCCTTGTGAAAGCATTATTTTTTTTAAGAAGTTTCATGTTTTTCAGAGGAAAGCTGAGGGCTACAACAGCACTGAGTTCCTCAGTTAGAAAAGAACTTTAAACTCTTTGTTTTACCATCATATTATTTTGTTCCTTATTGAAAATAACGGATATAACTAAAGTTCCTGATCCGACACCAACTCCTAACTGGACTTTCAGCCAGTGCAAACTCCTTCGGATCTTTCAACCATTTCCTTCACCAGACAGGGATATCTTTCATGGGAGGAAAATGCAGAGTCATGTTTAGGAATTCAGATGGGAAAGGAAACTTACTGTGCCTTGTCCGCTCCGTAGGTAATTTTCCAATAAGCTGCACCACAGGAATATAATTGGCATCAGACCACTGAGTGAATTGACAGTCTTTCCTACTACATCCTTGATGCAATGCTCCTGAGGTCTAACCACCTGTAGCCTAAAAGATGGGTACGACTATTAATAATAATACTAATACTAATAATACTTCATTTATATTCCGCCCTTCTCACCCCGAAGGGGACTCAGGGCATATCACAAGTACACATGCACGGCAAACATTCAATTCCATTTGTATAGATAGTATATTTCATTTGTACATTAGAGCAACCCCTAATTCTGCTTATCCACTATCATGAAGATTTATTCAGTTGTGTAATGGTCTTTTTAGCTTACTAGACATAAAGTAAGGCAAGGGGCTATGTAGAGCCATGGTGCTCAGTTATTTATTTATTTAGGGTATTTTTACCCTGCCCTTCTCAACCCCCTAGGGCAGTGGTTCTCAACCTGGGGGTCGGGACCCTGGGGGGGGCGAGGGGGTGTCAGAGGGGTCGCCAAAGACCATCAGAAAAACACAGTATTTTCTGTTGGTCATGGGGGTTCTGTGGGAAGTTTGTCCCAAATTCTATCGTTGGTGGGGTTCAGAATGCTCTTTGATTGGAGGTGAACTATAAATCCCAGCAACTACAACTCCCAAATGTCAAAGTCTATTTCCCCCAAACTTCACCAGTGTTCACATTTGGGCATATTGAGTATTTATGCCAAGTTTGGTCCAGATCCATCATTGTTTGAGTCAGGCCCATAGCCAGGATTTCGATTCGAGGGGGGGGGGCTGAGTTTTTTTGGGGGGGGGGTTCGGGGGGGCTGAGTTTTGGGGGGGGGCTGAGTCTGAGTGAAAGAGGGTCTACCCTAATTTGTATCATTACCCCAATACCCCCATGAATATGGGATATATTGAGTATGGTGATCACATCATGATATGAATAAACATAACAGTTTAAATAATGGACCAGTAAGGCCTTTTCGCGAACCACGAAGAGAATTTCGGGGGGGGGGGCTCAAGGCCCTCAAGCCCCCCCCCCCCCCCCCTGGTCCAGATCCATCATTGTTTGAGTCCACAGTGCTCTCTGGATGTAGGTGAACTACAACTCCAAAACTCAAGGTCAATGCCCACCAAACCCTTTCAGTATTTTCTGTTGGTCATGGGAGTTCTGTGTGCCAAGTTTGGTTCAATTCCATCGTTGGTGGAGTTCAGAATGCTCTTTGATTGTAGGTGAACCCTAATATATCCCAGCAACTACAACTCCCAAATGATAAAATCAATCTCCCTCAACCCCACCAGTATTCAAATTTGGGTGTATTGGGTATTTGTGCCAAATTTGGTCCAGTGCATGAAAATACATCCTGCATATCAGATATTTACATTAGAATTTATAACAGTAGCAAAATTACAGTTATGAAGTAGCAACGAAAATGTTATGGTTGGGGGTCACCACAACATGAGGAAATGTATTAAGGGGTTGTGGCATTAGGAAGGTTGAGAAACACTGTCCTAGGGGTTTTATTTTTTAATTGGAAGAAACTTTTATTTACTGTATTGTAAGTAAAACCATGTCTTTAGAAACATTTTGGTCATTCCAAAGGGGAAAAAATTAAGGCTTTTCGAAATCATTCAAAGTTTCTATTTTTCCCTCCTAGAAAAAACAAAAATGTATACATTTTGAGACCTAAGCAGTCCAAAAATGAACACTGATGCCACCAAGGACTTCCTCCCACAGTTTTTTTGGGCTCCGTTCTCATGCATTTGGGAAATGGAGCCCCACAGGAGTCTTATAGCGGCTATCAGAAGGCGTAAGGGCACTTTGTCCGAGACTCTGTGGCGCTTCATTTCCTAAGCACATGGAAACGGAGCCTGAAGATCTCTATCAGGAGTCAGGTGTTAATCAACTCCTAATATGGAAAAACATGGTAAAGCAAAAGAAAGTTAGGGGAAGATGGTGAAAGGATGTGGGATGGATGGCTATCCCTTAATATGGGGAAAGACAGGAGAGAACGGTGCAAGATGGTTCCATCCTTTCCCCCCCTGACCGTCTGATGAGGTCCCAAGATAGCGATGAAGTGTACACTGTGTTTCTTGTTTGGTATGACTGGTAAGCCACATCATAGAACTGGCGCAATGTTTGCAGAAAACTATTCAGTAAAATTGCCCTATTAAAAATGCTCTCTCTTGGGAAAAGCTGTTGGAATTTGTCAGAATATCTGTCTGAGGCACATGTGTATTTTATAGTGGCATAAAGATTTTAAATTCGAGTCAAGATCTTTGGCTTGAAACAAAAAAGTTCCACTTCTTTTTTTCCCTTTTTTTTTTAAAAAAAAATAGACACTTAATTGTAGCAGAAATTGCACGCCCTGATGAATAAGAAGGAAGAAATGACGTGACTTGTTTTTAAGCATTGGTTATGGGAACCCAGAAAACATATTTGCTTTAGTACTGTTTTGCTCTTGTTGCTGGTGTTCCACACTTGGGGAAGAGAACCCCTTACCTTTCTCAAATCTTGCCAAAATGAATTAAAAAATAATATAGGCGGTTCATTACAAATGCTATTATTATCTATATATATAAAAATGCTCTGTGCATAATTAGTACCTTAAAAACAAAAGAACCAATGAACGAAAACACAAATTTGGCAAGAAAACGTCTCACAACACAAGGAGTGACTATCACTAAAAAAAAAAGATTTTGTCATTTGGGAGTTGTAATTGCTGGGATTTATAGTTCACCTACAATCAAAGAGCATTCTGAACCCCACTAATGATGGAATTGAACCAAACTTGGCACACAGTTCTCCCATGACCAACAGAAAATACTGGAAGGGTTTGGTGGGCAGTGTCCTTTGGTTTTGGAGTTGTAGTTAACCTACATCCAGAGATCACTGTGGACTCAAACAATGATGGATCTGGACCAAACTCTACACGAATACTCAATATGCCGAAATGTGAACACTGGTGGAGTTTGGGGAAAATAGAATCTTGACATTTGGGAGTTGTAGTTGCTGGGGTTTATAGTTCACCTACAATCACAGACCATTCTGAACCCCACCAACGATAGAATTGGGCCAAACCTCCCACACAGAACCCCCATGTGGGCCACAGCAACGTGTGACAGGGACGGCTAATATTTTCATAAAAATCATAGACTATGCAATGAAATCTGCTCTGATTCCCTACATTCCCTACATTGCCTACAGTGTTACATGTGCTAAAACCTCAGAAGCCATCTCTGTAATTACATTCTCAGGAGAAAATATTTTCTACACATAACTGAAAAATTTCCCAGTATTCACTGACTCATAAGTGTCTTCATGAACAATTGTAGCTGCATTATACCATCTGATGTTGCAAGGGAAGGTATGTGTAAAATGCATCTCACATGGATGTGACTACATTAATGGATTTTGGTGTATGATTCCGTGTGAGAGACCATTTCCTTTAGGGTGTGTGAAATAGCAGAAATCTGTTCTGTTTTTGTTCTGTTTTTGTTTTGAATTTTGGGTGCCCCTCCATTTTGTTTTCAGAAAGATTCTGGGAGATTAGAAATGGGGCCCATTCGGATTGGTAATTTGGGATCTGGAGTTCCATTTTGGTTTCAAGAAGAATCTTTCCGAAAACAGAACCTGGAAATGTCTTCTGCGCTGTTGGACATCCATTTAAAGGGTACCACATTTTGGAGAGAGCACCCCCCCCCCTTGGAAAACCACTCTTTTTCAAGGAATTAATTGGTCTTTCTCCCTCCTTTCCCCTATTTATTTCATTTTAGATTGTAAATAAGTAAGTAAAACTCTATTTCTATCCCACCCTATCTCACCCTGGGGACTCAGGGCAGCTCACAACATAAAAGACAAACATAAAATACAACAATGGACTAAACAATTCGAATAGACAGTACAGAACATTTGACAAAAAGCAAATCACATAAAAACAATAATTACCAGTTACATGATATTAATAAAAATAAGATTAATTTGACAGCCAGAGTTTTCTGGATAGCGAATATACACAGACTGAAATATCTAGAGATATTTGTGAAAGCTATTGACAAATTTGACAGCACAAGGCCAGGTGGACCTTGTCAGGGTCATCATAAGGTGGATTTCATATATTCTTGGGTTCCATGTGTCATTCTATCCAGAATACTTTGGGGAAAACACTTGGACATTAATTCCCTATGGGACCCTGCCAAGGCAGGTTCCCTGCACAATGTGGCACTTAGAGTGGAAAACCTGGTGTTTTTTGGTTGGACTTTTGGTAGTTTTCTTACAAGGATGAAAACTAGCAAAATCAACTCCCCTGACTCAAAAGTCAAAGTAAAATAGACAGCAAATAACAGGAAGCTCAAAATAGGAGTATAAAGAAAGAAGAAACAAGCTGGATTTTTTTTTTTTTTGCACTTTATCTGCCAACAAACGCGCTAAAGATTGCATAGAGCATGATTTCTACATCAGGATTCCTTGGAAACCCTCACATTCAGTGAGAATTTGTTAGGGATTCTGTGAAAGATCATGATTTTTAATAATAAACATTTGTTGAGTTGTAGATCTAATAACTGGTATATGATTGTTTTGCTGATACCTGAAAATACACAACATTACTAGTCAAAACTTGAAAGAGGAAACTGCTTGTGAAAATAAGGGATGATACTTGTGTAGAGAGAAAAACTGGACTGAGAGGGAGAAGATGTCTACTTTGTATGAACATTGGTGTATGCACACATATTTCAACAATGACAACAAAGTTATCCAAACTGCCATATAAGATAGCCCAGTCCTCTGCTATAGTTCATGCTTTGCTTTGTTTTCTAATAATAAAAAAAACACCTCCATGTTTGTGGGTCTGAAGTCTTGCATCAGATTCCTTGCATCGTTGTATGAGGGGCGGCTGATAACTCTTTGGCTTTACCCAGAAAGAAATGAGATAGGGAGATGAAACTTTACATTTATTCCACATACTCTCCACTGATATCAACACACTTCTTACATTGGCATTCCAAGTTCTGTAAGCCTTGCAAAAAGATGGATTTTGGTTGTGCATAAAACCAGTCATCTGTAGCAGCCATGGCATCAGAAATGGTGTGAAATTTGGTACCCTTGAGGTGTTTCTTCAGGTTAGGAAACAGATGATAGTCGGAGGGTGCTAGATCCGATGAATATGGTGGGTGGTCAACCATCTGGAAGCCTAGCTCCACCAGTTTTGCCATGGTCGCTTGTGCAGTGTGAGCGGAGGCTTTGTCTTGCAGGAACAAGATTCCTTTGGACAGCTTGCCGTGCCTTTTGGCCTTCAGAACTGCCTTCAGTTGGTTCAAAAGTTCAGTGTAATACCTTCCATTGATGGTGGAACCATTTTGAAGGTAGTCCAATAGCAGCACACCCTCCTTATCCCAGAACACAGACGCCATCACCTTAGTGGCTGATTTTTGCACCCTGAACTTCTTTGGATGTGGAGAACCACTATGCCTTTTGACTGCTCCTTGGTTTCAGGGTCATACAGATAAATCCAGGTGTCATCCATAGTGACCAGTCAATCCAGGCACTTCTTATTAGTTTGGAAATGCTGACAAGTGGACCGGAAAGTTTTCACTCGCATGTTTTTCTGATCTGTTGTCAAACATTTGGGGATCCACTTTGCAGAGAGCTTCTTCATGTTCAAATGTTAATGGATATGAGGCAGACACATTCATGAGAAATCCCCATGATGTCTGCTGTTCCTTTAGCTTAAATTTGCCAATTCTCCAGCATGAGGTTGTGCACAGCATCGATGATCACCGGAACAACAACCACTCTCGGTCATCCAGGACATTCCTCATCATTGGTGCTGAAGTGGCCCATTTTAAATTTGGCAACCCGGTTCTTAACTGTAGAATATGAAGGGCATAGAGTCCCCCAATGTCTGAGACATATCACTATGAATATCCTTCACGGACTTTCCTTGCAGAAACAAGAATTTGCTGTGAATATCGCCCTAGACTCCACCATTTTGTTTTCCCGCGTGCCAAGATCACTGTTGCCATAAGCTACAAACACAAAATTTTGAAAACATATATTAGACACATAAGACTTTCATGTGATGTAATATTGATTACCATAGAAACAAGACAAGAACACAAAGCCAAAGACTTATCAGCAGCCCCTCGTATATTGTACTTGCAGAAGGAAATAGTAGAGAAACCAAGAGATTATATTCCATGAGAAATTTGGGACAGTTTCTCTATGGTACTTCTAAAGGTGAGAGTGACAGGTTGAATGGGGAGGAGGACAGTTTAGAATACCTCAGTTGTCATGTTCAGGTCTTAAGATTTCCCTTGCAGCTGAGCAGACTTCTTATGGCAGTTTGGCTTCAGAGACTTGTGGAATCTGAAGAATTCCTGGATGCTATGGGGGTGGGTTTTCTAGTGCATGGAACTAATGATACCTTTGCTTGTGTGCATGTGCATTTAGGATATATGTATGTATGTATATATATATATATACAATTCTTGCACACCACCTGGAACTGTTAAAGTTGCAGACAATTTATAACAACTGCAGACAAATAAAAAGACATAATATCCCCAAAATGCAGCGTTCAGATCTATTTTTTGAGCTTCCCATCTAGAGCATTCTTTGCCTTTCTGCCCTGGGGGCGTATCTGCCTAGCCTTGCCGTCTGCATACCACCTGCAGGAGAAATGCACAACAAGGTCTTTCACATAACGTCAGAAATGACCCCTTGCACATCCTGCCCGATCATCTGCAAAGAAGCTATTTATGAAGGCTTCGTGTTCATTCTGGATAAGCAGCTCAATAGAAATGTCTCTCGTAAGCTGTATGCTTTCATTATGTCTCTCGCCCAGTCAAGTAAAGAAATCTCTCTTTTTGGCAGGTTAACAGGGTGGGAAGTGGGTAATTCCATTGTCTCGGTGGACATTAGTGTATTATATGTCTGGTTCCCCATACAATAAAGTGAGACAGCATAGAAAACCCTTTGTTTACAAATTCAATATCAAAAGAATTGGGCTGAATGACAATGTAAAGGACTTGAATTGGCCCATTTATACTTCTATTTCTAAGTTTTCTTGTTGTTCCCTCCAGCGTAGAAGTTCCACACATCACTAGAAAAACTTGTCTGAACTCTACAGCTTTGGCTTTAAGATCTCATTCACATAGCCCTGGAACTTAGAAGCTACTGTATATTCCAGCTTATAAGATGACTGGGCATATAAGACGACCCCCAACTTTTCCAGTTAAAATATAGAGTTTGGGATATACTCGCCGTATAAGACAGTTCCCGCCAAAATGGAACTGTAGAGGAAAGTCTGCTGAACAAGCCAGTACCTGCCACATACCAGTACTGCCATCTGTTGAGGAGTTCCGAAGGTGGAGACATTACTTTTCATTCAACCCTTGTACTATAAAAACATTGTTTGCACTCACTGCATCTAAAGCATAGCTGCCTTCTGCCGTATTCTGCTTTATAATTCTTAGACTCTTCAAACTTTTTAAAGTATATTCATATAATAAAAACATGATTATTTGTTTTAGCACCTTGTAAAGATGCTGCTGGAAAGGAAGGCTCTACATTTGAGAATAGACCCCAAAATACTGGCAAAGTGAATTCTGCCGGTATTTATTTATTGTATTTGTATACAGCCTTTCTCAGCCTTTCGGTGACTCAAGGCGGTTTACAGTCAATAAGTAATATATGTAATATCAAAATGCACATAAAAACATTAAATACAATATGAAACCACAACAGAAACAATAAGCAATAAGAAACAACCAGGAGACAGGTTTTTTTAAAGTCTCCTCCTCAGTCCCTTTTCTCCTCTTAGCTGGCTTGGGGGGGGGGGGGGGAAGCAGCAGGACTTTCTCCTCCTCCCGAGGTGGCAGGCAGATGTAGTAAGCAACAGCCAGGAGACAGGTGTTTTTAAAGTCTCCTCCTCAGTCCCCTTTCTTCTCTTGGGGGGGGGAGGAGAGAAGCACCAGGATTTCCTCCTTCTCCTGAGGTGGCAGGCAGATGTCGTAAGCAACAGCCAGGATGCAGGTGTTTTAAAAGTCCCTTCCTCAATCCCCTTCCTCCTCTTAGCTTGCTGGGGGGGGGGGGAGCAGCAGGATTTCCTCTTTCTCCTCCTGAGGTGGCAGGCAGATGTCGTAAGCAACAGCCAGGATGCAGGTGTTTTTAAAGTTTCTTCCTCAATCCCCTTCCTCCTCTTAGCTGGCTGGGGGGGGGGGGAGAGAAGCAGCAGGATTTCCTCCTTCTCCTCCTGAGGTGGCAGGCAGATGTAGTAAGCAACAGCCAGGAGACAGGTGTTTTTAAAGTCTCTTCCTCAGTCCCCTTCCTCCTCTTAGCTGGCTTGGGGGGGGGGGGAAGCACCAGGATTTCCTCCTTCTCCTGAGGTGGCAGGCAGATGTCGTAAGCAACAGCCAGGATGCAGGTGTTTTAAAAGTCCCTTCCTCAATCCCCTTCCTCCTCTTAGCTTGCTGGGGGGGGGGGGAGCACTTCCTTTGATTATCTGTGATTAAAAGATGTGAATGTTAGTCATTTCTCTGTGTATTCCTTTTAGGGTTGCCACTGACCACAATGTTGACAACACGACTGGCATTCTGAAAGAGTGGCTGAAGAATGTGCAAAAATTGTATCACTACGTGGAGTGGAGGCCAATGGAGGAGCCCCAGTAAGTCCTGGATCAGTGGAGATTTTTCTAGTAAAAAGAGTGCAGCAAAAGTAAATGTGTTAAAAATTTGAACCATGCCCCCACCAGCAGTTTAAGGGCAGGACACTCTGCTCTGTCAAAGTTGAGATTAATTTCACAATTCAACAGCAGATCAGCTGCACAACTTCAGCGCTTTCCAGTAGCTTCTTCCTGCACAGTATTTTCAGTCAACTGCTCCCACAGCCTGCAGTCACTCTGGAACCTTTTACATACACTTGAGCACATGCCCGCCCATTGTCAGTTTTACCATTGTCTTTCCCCCAGTCTAGATGATATTACAGACTTACCACAGCACACAGTTATATCTTGTCTTAGCAGACAGGTTCTTTTAATTACACATATAGCCTTCGACGAACAACATCACAGAACAAGGAGAGAAATACACTGTACATGACTTCCTTATATACAATTCATTCACACATAGCAATCACTGATTGGTTCCCAAGTCATTAACTTAACTCAGACCCAGGATTACATCATTCACAATCACCTGGACCAGGCCAGAACACATTCCCCAAGTGAAGTTCTATATACAGTTAATGCGTGACTCAGCATTTCCAATAGAAGCCCATTAGCAGTGCATGACTCAGCTATATTACATTACAATACATTGTAAAACCTGACAGTCAAGCTATTGTAAGAGTTTCCCCGCCTACCTGGTCCTGCCCTGCTTGTTCTGCCAAAGAGGAGGGGATGCGATGGAATGCAGTCAAGAGTTTTGCTGGGAAAGGGGGTTGTGAAGAGAGGCAAAGGCCTCACCTACACTGAATGCAGTTTGAAACTAGCTTTAAACTGCAGCTGTTAGGCAATGAACTCCCATGAAAGTGCTCACCATCCCGTTGCTTGCAATGGGAGCTCTTGCTTGGAGATACAGTAGACTCAATTAACTAGCACCCATGGATTGGGAAGTGCCAGATGAATGTTGTTTCTGGTTGCTACAATTTAAATAAGTCTATCACAAGTGAGATTGGTGGGGACGAGGAGCAGGGCCTTCTCAGTGGTGGCTCCTCACCTATGGAATTCACTCCCTGGGGAAATTAGATCAGCGACATCCCTCCTTTCCTTTAGAAGGAAATTAAAAATATGGATTTGGGACCAGGCGTTTGGGCAATCTGGCAGATAAATAAAGGACTACGACGACGGATAGGAATAGACAATGTGGAATGAAGTATGGACTCTTGAGTTGGCGAACGCTGAGCATGAGATTGGTTTATTGATTGTGATATATATTGATTGTTTTTAATTGTTTTAATTGTTATAACTGTTTAACTGCTGTTTTTATACGTTTTTGCATTATTGTGTAGGCATCGAATTGTGCCTGTTTGTAAACCGCCCTGAGTCCCCCCTCGGGGGTTGAGAAGGGCGGGGTAGAAGTACATGAAATAAATAAATAAATAATACTATACCCCATACTATATTTATTTATTTATTTAGCAATTTTGTATACCGGTCTTCTCCCCTCTATCGAGGGACTCGGGCCGGTTTCCAACAATAAAATCACAAAACAATAATTAAAAACATCATATAACATATTCAATTAAAACGTTATAACAGCAAAATGCAATCACATAATAACAATGGTCAGTTGTCATAGTGAATTCGTTGTCCATCATTTATCGTCATCTATCCGATCACAGAAATATTGATTCACTCGTCGAAAGCCAAACCCCATAGCCAGGTTTTCACCCGTTTTCTGAACGACAGAATGGAGGGGGCAGTTCTGATCTCCAGTGGGAGAGAGTTCCAGAGTCGAGGAGCCACCACCGAGAAGGCCCTGTCCCTCGTCCCCACCAGACGTGCCTGAGAGGCCGGTGGGACCGAGAGCAGGGCCCCTCCAGACAATCTTAACAACCTAGATGGTTCATAGGGGAGAATACGTTCGGACAGGCATCAACTCTGTATTGACTTGATATTAATATTGAAACACATTAATTAAAAGCAACTAAAGGTGAATAAAGATGAAGTCACACCATTTTCTTGTATTATAAAAACAGCTTTGTGAATGTAGTGTGCAATTTTAATTAATTTCTTTGTCTGTTGCTTGAGTTCAGTTCACTGAGAGTGTGCTGTATACTGCTTTTGTACATGGAGGTTTTTCCATTTAACGATATCATTGCTTTTAAAAAAAACCTCACCCAAAACAAAACAAAAATCCTAAGTCTTCTCTGCCAAACGTCCTAATCCCTTTAAAAGCAATATAAACTAGAGTGTAGTTTCTTTACACTAGGGTGTCCTCCTGGACTCATCACTGTCACTTGAAGCTCAGGCGTCGGCGGTGGCTGGGAGGGCCTTCGCACAATTAAAACTCGTGCGCCAACTGCGACCATACCTCGTGAAGGCGGATCTGGCCAGGGTGGTCCACGCCTTAGTCACTTCCAGATTGGACTATTGTAATACACTCTACGTGGGGCTGCCCTTGAAAACGGCCCGGAAATTTCAATTGGTCCAACGGTCGGCGGCCAGATTGTTAACTGGTGCTCCTTACAGGGAGAGGTCAACCCTCCTGTTTAAGGAGCTCCACTGGCTGCCATTCATTTTCCGGTCCCAATCCAAGGTGCAGGTGCTTACCTACACAGCCCTAAACGGTTTGGGACCCGCCTACCTGCATGATCGCATCTCTGTGTATGAACCCACATGATCTCTTCATTCATCTGGAGAGGTCCTGCTAACGATTCCACCGGCATCGCAAATGCGATTGGTGGGGACGAGGGATAGGGCTTTCTTGGTGGTGGCCCCTTGACTCTGGAACTCTCTCCTAAGGACATCAGGCAGGCTCCATCGCTAGCAATCTTTAGGAGGAGCCTGAAAACGTGGTTGTTCCAGTGTGCCTTTCCAGAATAAGGAAACTCCTAGCATTATGTCCCAAGATCTAGGATATCTGCATGCCCATCCCCCTCCAAACACCCCACCTTGTCATGCCCAGCACTTTTAATTTTAATTATTACATTTGGCCCAGCCATTGTTTTTAATTGCGTCATTGGGTGTTGTTAATGTTATTGCTTTGTTTTTTGAGTTATTGTGTTGTTGTTGCTGCTGTTTTTATTATTGTATTTGGGCTCGGCCTCTTGTAAGTCGCACCGAGTCCTTCGGGAGATGGTAGCGAGGTACAAATAAAGGATTATTATTATTATTATTATTATTATTATTATTATTACATCTTTGTATGAGCGAATTCTATGTGCAAGATAATTTGTGTGAATGCGGTGTTATGCAAGTTTAGAGGTCTAGGCTATGGAGCCTTTAAAAAAATGATAAACACTGTTCCCTGTAATGCCCAGCACACGTGTTGGCCAGGAAATGGAATGATGCTGCGTGTTCCACTAAGTCCTGGGCACACATGCCAGGAATAAATTTCAGTCTGTTTTTCTTTACTCAGAGCTTTCTTTCACATTTTCTACTCTTACCCTTTTGGGGCACTTGAGGTGACTAAGCTGTATTTGCTTCCTTCTCCTTCTCCTCCCCCTTTCCTTTTAAAAGCAAAATTTTAACATCAGAAGGTAAATAATACTGAGCAAGCCATGATGACAGTATTGATTTTATTTTTTATTTTTTTGCAGGTCTTACCCTGAGGAGATTGGGCCTAAACATTGGCCAAACTCCAGGTTTGCCCATGTGATGAAGCTGAGGCAGGCTGCTCTGAGAACTGCAAGGGAAAAATGGTCTGATTATATTATGGTAAAGACAGATCTAGAACAGATCGAATGTAGCTCAGTTGAAGTCATACCCAGTAATCAACCAATCTGGATCAGTTTTTCCAAGACACTATAAAAATACCTGAATGTTTCTGCTCTTATTTGAATAAATCCAGAAACTTCATTCCATCTCAATGGTAAACATCCTAGTATATAGCATCACTTTTTGGAATGTGCAGATAAGTAAATACAACATTTACCAGTATTTGTACTTGGCTTTGGTACAGTGTACATTTTGGTTAGCTTAATGTTGTGGATTATGATGGAAATCTCCATTTATTTTGCACAGTTTCCTACATGGCAAGAACTGAAGATGCGTAACACTCCTGATCCAGTCTTATTTATGGAACATCTAGACATAACCGTCGTCAAGATTGTTTTATTTTTTCCCCTCTTTCTAGTTTATAGATGCTGATAATTTTCTGACCAACCCAGATGTGCTGAATCTCATGATAGCTGAGAACAAGACCATTGTAGCACCAATGCTTGAATCTCGCAATCTTTACTCTAACTTCTGGTGTGGAATGACACCTCAGGCAAGTGATTACTTATTGCCACAGCCCAAACTGTATAACATTTCAGATGTCAATGAATAAATACAGGTAGCTCCTTTCCTCACAGTATTCTAGTGTAATCATTGGTGGGGACGAGGAGCAGGGCCTTCTCAGTGGTGGCCCCTCACCTGTGGAACTCACTCCCGGGGGAAATTAGGGCATCAACATCCCTCCTCTCCTTCAGGAGGAAAGTAAAGATGTGGTTGTGGGACCAGGCCTTTGGGCAATCTGACAACTAGATAAGGACAATCAGACAATTAGGACTGACAGGACTGACAATGTGGAATTGGAATTTGGACTATGAGATAGCGAACGCTGACCGTCAATGAGGAGTAATTGGGTTTGTATTGGTTTTATTGTTGTAATGCAGGAATGCATGGCCGGAATCACTGGGTTGTTGTAGGTTTTTTCGGGCTATATGGCCATGGTCTGGAGGCATTCTCTCCAGACGTTTTGCCTGCATGGCAAGCATCCTCAGAGGTAGTGAGGTCTGTTGGAACTAGGAAAAAGGGTTTATATATCTGTGGAATGACCAGGGTGAGACAAAGGACTCTTGTCTGCTGGAGCTAGGTGTGAATGTTTCAGCTGATCGCCTTGATTAGCATTCAATGGCTTGGAGGTGCCTGGGGGGAATCTTTTGTTGAGAGTGATTTTTTGTGCCTGTTTGTTTCCCCTCTGTTGTTTTGCTGTTGTAATTTTTTAATACTGTTTTTTAATACTGGTAGCCAGATTTTGTTCATTTTCATGGTTTCTTCCTTTCTGTTGAAATTGTCCACATGCTTGTGGATTTCAATGGCTTCTCTGTGTAGTCTGACATGGTGGTTGTGAGAGTGGTCCAGCATTTCTGTGTTCTCAATTAATATGCTGTGTCCAGGTTGGTTCATCAGGTGCTCTGCTATGGCTGACTTCTCTGGTTGAAGTAGTCTGCAGTGCCTTTCATGTTCCTTGATTCGTGTTTGGGCAATGCTGCGTTTGGTGGTCCCTATGTAGACTTGTCAACAGCTGCATGGTATACGGTAGACTCCTGCAGAGGTGAGAGGATCCCTCTTGTCCTTTGCTGAATGTAGCATTTGTTGGATTTTCTTGGTGGGTCTGTAAGTGGTTTGTATGTTGTGTTTCCTCATCAGTTTCCCTATGTGGTCAGTGGTTCCCTTGATGTATGGCAAGAACACACAAAACAAACAATGCCTTCTCAAATAACCCGGCCACCGCCGGGTCCCCAAGCTAGTAAATAAATAAATAGCATTTGGGGGAAGGGTGGGAGGAATCAGGTTAATAGCTGAAAAACACATGTTTAAAAGGTGCACTTAAAACCTGAATCCGCCCCAAAAAATGTGCACCTTCGCATGACTGTATATCCCAACAGTCATGGAAAACATATGACTTCCTTCTGAGCCCTTACAGTATATGTTACATCACCATGAGTGTGATTGTCAATATTTTGATGAGGAAATGTAGCCCATGTAGAAAATTCTGAAGTGAGTTGTGGCCTGCAAACTCCCTTTCTCATATGAAAGAGTACAATATTTCCCCTTTGTCACTCCTCCACTTTCCAAATTACATTTCCAGTCCAGTGACTTCACTCTGCTGTTGATGACTTTCCTTTTCTGGGAATTAAGTTCTGGTGCAGAGACTGAGATCAGCACACAGCTGGAGCAGCAATGTTACTGTTTTGCTTGAGATCTATTCATTAACTTTGTTTGCACATGTGTTCTCGAAGGCTTTCATTGCAGGAATCACTGATGTGAGTATTTCGGGCTGTTTTCAGGACCTCTGAGGATTCCATGGAACATGGCTATACAGCCTGAAAAATTCACAGCAACCGTTTACTTGCACATTTTTCTGGGTTTATACTTTAGGAAAGTGGTAGCAACTCCCTGCAAGTCTCTAGTATCAGACTAGTAGCAAACCAACTAGAGCAGGAGTCATCAAACCTTTTAAAGAGAGGGCCAGGCTACATTCCCTCAAACTGTTGGATGGCCAGATTATAATTTGGAAAAAAATGAATGAATTCGTATGCACACTGCACATATTTTCTTTGTACTGCAAAAAACATTTAAAAACAATACAATAATTAAAATGAAGACCAATTTTAACAAATATAAACTTATTAGTATTTCAATGGGAAGTGTGGGCCTGCTTTTGGCTGATGAGATAGGATTGTTGTTGCTGTTGTGTGTTTTCAAGTCATTTCAGACTTAGGTTGACCCTGAGCGAGGGCCGGGTAAATGACCTTGGAGGGCCGTATCTGGCCCCTGGGCCTTAGTTTGAGGACCTCTGAACTAGAGCAATAAAGAGTGTGGACACCTTTCTTCTGCATAAGGAGATGGCACTCAAACTCTGTTTGTTTAGTGACTCAGACTTTGGAATGATCTTCAGAACCAACTCTGTGTGTCATGCTATTCTCAAATCTCAGCAGAAACTTCTGGAAAGCTGTTTTTTTTCCAGTGTGGACACTGAGGCAATTGTTTCCATCAATAAATGTCATTTGTGAAGAAGAGAAAGTCTATTAGCATTGCAGAGGAGGGCAGAGGATTTATAATAATAATAATAATAATAATAATAATAATAATAATACCGTATATACTCGAATATAAGCCGGGGCACCTAATTTTACTACAAAAAAAAAACCTGGGAAAATGTATTGACTCGAGTATAATCTGAGGGTGGAAAATGCAGCAGCTACTAGTAAATTTCAAAATAAAACTAGATACCAATAAAATTATATTAATTTAGGCATTAGTAGGTTAAATGTTTTTGAATATTTACATAAAACTGTAATTCAAGATAAGACTGTCCAACTCTGATTAAACCATTATTCTAATCTTCTTCTATGTAAATATGCTTACATGTCCTCCAAAATAATAGAGTAAAATAATAATAACAATAATAGAGTAAAATAATAAATGTAACAATAACAATAATAATTAGAGTAAAATAATAAATGTAATAATAAGAAAAATAATAAATGTAATAATAATAATAATAATAATAATAATAATAATTGTGTTTGAGGCTTCGGCCTGTGTGAGCCGCATCGAGTCCCTCGGGAGATGCTAGCGGGGTACAAATAAAGTTAATAATAATAATAATAATAATAATAACATCAAAGTAAAATAATAAATAACATTGACTCGAGTATAAGCTGGGGGAGACTTTTTCAGCCTAAAAAAGGACTGAAAAACTAGGCTTATACTCGAGTATATACAGTAATTTATTTCTAGACCACCCTCTCTCCCTGGAGGGACTGGACATTACTGGGCATTAGGTTATACTGTGATTCAAGTCTCCCCTTATCCTAGTCAAACAGCCCCAGGAAAGTTTCCAGGAAGCTGTAAAAGATAGGTGAAGATCGTATTTGTGGTATTCTTTCTTGCTTTTAAAAATAGTGTTTCAGGTTCACTTTACTTCAAATACTGGGATTTGTTTCGTCCTTGATTAATAGGTTTGATTCATTCCTGACAAACCAATGACATACAAACACCGACTTCATTGTTTGTTCACTGTCTTGGTCTACAATAAGGCGGTTGTCCTCTCTGAGATTTTAGAATATGTGTTGTTTAGCTCTTTGTAGATGGATCTGAGACAGGTGCTTTTTGCAATTGAACTGCTTTTGTTATTTTCTCATCAGCCTAAATTAAATTGCTAGTCCCAGCTAGAGTAACTTCATTGAATCAAAATGGTTTATATAAATATTAATTTGTTATTCATCAGTTGATCCAAGCTATCTTGGTCAGCAGTTTTTCGTGGTATCAGTAATTTGCTGTATTTATCTCAAATGTTTATACTTGCTTTTGGAATAGGAACGGGAACCTTTTTTCTTCAGTAATATCTGGATTAAATATATATCTTATATAAATAAAAACTAGCTGTCCCCTGCCACGCATTGCTGTGGCCCAGTCTGGTGATCTGGGAAATATAGTAATGAGGAAGTGTTGGTTTCCAATATATGTAATTCCTTTATGCTTGTGAGTAAACAGTATTTCTTGTTGTTTCTTTGTCAGTGTTGATGTGGAGAGTGTCTGGTTTGCCTACTCTGGAATATGCAACATATCATTGTCCTTCTTTAAGGGTCTCTTTCAAATTTATGATACTATATCTGTGTGTGAGAGAGATAATCATATCTATCTATCTATATTTATTTGTGGGTTTCAGAATGCTCTTTAATTGTAGTGAACTATAAATCCCAGTAATTACATATCCCAAATGTCAAGGTCTATTTCCTCCAAACTCCATTTGTGTTCATATTTAGGCATATGGAATTTTTGTGTCAAGTTTGGTCCAGATCCATCGTTGTTTGAGTCTACAGTGCTCTCTAGATGTAGTTGAACTACAACTCCCAAACTCAAGGTCAATGCCCACCAAACCATTCCAGTGTGTTCTGTTAGTCATGGAAGTCCTGTATGCCATGTTTGGTTCAATTCCATCATTGGTGGAGTTCAGAATGTTCTTTGATTGTAGGTGAACTATAAATCCCAGCAACTACAACTCCCAAATGTCAAGGTCTATTCTCCTTAAACTCCGTCAGTGTTCATA
Organism: Anolis sagrei ordinatus; assembly: GCF_025583915.1. Lineage (NCBI taxonomy): Eukaryota > Metazoa > Chordata > Lepidosauria > Squamata > Anolidae > Anolis > Anolis sagrei. Next base: position 129,361,846 of record NW_026847438.1, on the reverse strand, counting down.
TTTGGGCATATGGAATATTCGTGCCAAGTTTGGTCCAGATCCATCATTGTTTGAATCCACAGTGCTCTCTGGATGTGGGTGAACTACAATTCCCAAACTCAAGGTCAATGTCCACCAAACCCTTCCAGGTTTTTCTGTTGTTCATGGGAGCCCTGTGTGCTAAGTTTGGCCCAATTCCATCATTGGTGGAGTTCAGAATGCTCTTTGATTGTAGGTAAACTATAAATCCCAGCAACAACAATTCCCAAATGACAAAATCAATTTTTGAGTGGAGGACATACATTGGGTTGTTAGGTGTCTTGTGTCCAAATTTGGTGTCAATTCCCCCAGTGGTTTTTGAGTTCTGATAGTATCACAAACGAACATTACATTTTTATTTATATAGATGTAATGTTCGTTTGAGATATTCACAGAACTCAAAAACCAGTGGGTGATTTGACACCAAATTTGGACAGCATACACCTAACAACCCAATGTATGTCCTCCACTCAAAAATTTTTGATTTGTCATTTGGGAGTTGTAGTTCTTGGGATTTATAGTTAATCTTCAATCAAAGAGCATTCTGAACTCCACCAATGATGTAATTGAACCAAAGGTGACACACAGGACTCCCATGACCAGCAAAAAACACTAGAAGGGTTTGGTGGACATTGACCTTGAGTTTGGGAATTGTAGTTCATCTACATCCAGAGAGCACTGTGGATTCAAACAATGATGGATCTGGACGAATATTCCATATGCCCAAATATGAACACTGACGGAGTTTAAGGGAAATACACCTTGACATTTGGGAGTTGTAGTTGCTGGGATTTATAGTTCACCTACAATCAAAGAGCATTCTGAACCCCACAAACGACAGAATTGGGGCATATTTTCCACACAGACCCCCCATGACTAACAGAAAATACTTAAAGCCAAGCAGTCCAACTCCCTTCACCAGGGCAAGAAAACGTTTTCAAAGCCCTCCTGACAAAGAGCCATCCAGCCATAGATATAGATATATATGATTCAGACACACAGAGATATAATATAGATTTGAAAGGAACTTCATTTGGTTAAATATGCTGTTTTTGAACTTTTATATATCCCAGATTAGCAAGGTGACTCTTTCATCTTAGTAGTTGTTGGAAACAGATATTTTTTGGTTTGCAAAATGCAATTCAGTTTCATTCAGTGGATTTACATCTTAAATTGTCTCTTATCTCAGATCATAGACTAGTGGAAGACTCCACTGACAGTGCTAATGGAAGTGAATCTAAACAAAATGCATAAAGTGTACTTTCATCCAGAAAGAGTGCCTCATGTGAGATAAAGTGTATATTCTCCTTTACTCTAGGGCTACTATAAGAGAACACCAGATTATTCCTTGATCAGAGAATGGAAGAGGACTGGTTGCTTTGCAGTCCCAATGGTTCACTCCACATTCCTCATAGACCTAAGAAAAGAGGCATCGGATAAACTGATGTTTTATCCCCCACATCAGGACTATACCTGGACTTTTGACGATATCATTGTCTTTGCTTTCTCAAGTCGTCAGGCAGGTAGGTAGCAAAGGTATACATGAAACAGATGTGATTCCCTTCTCCTAACTCTTTGTCAGCTAATCTGGATTCTATCCGTTGTCCCGTTATCATCATCTGGCAGCCTAGGCACCCAATTTGTGATATTTGTAAAAATCCGGCAGGCAGAGTTAACATCAATACTCCTTTTAAGCATTCCTAAATGCTGGAATCCCAGATATATGGAACAGTGGGTGGCGCAGTGGGTTAAAGTGCTGAGCTGCTGAGCTTGTTGACTGAAAGGTCACAGGTTTGATTCTGGGGAGCGGTGTGAGCTTCCGCTGTCAGCCCCAGCTTCTGCCAACCTAGCAGTTCGAAAACATGCAAATGTGAGTAGATCAATAGGTACCGCTCTGGTGGGAAGGTAACGGCGTTCCATGCAGTCATGCCGGCCACATGACTTTGGAGGTGTGTATGGACAACGCTGGCTCTTCAGCTTAGAAATGGAGATAAGCACCACACCCCAGAGTCGGAGACTACTGGACTTAATGTGAGGGGACAACCTTTACCTTTACGTTACCTTTAAGCAGGCTGCTTGGTTGTTGTAAAGAAGACACGTTGACGAAACCACCAGTTTAATACTTAGGATGTACTCTGTTTCCACCCTGTTGAAATGTGCCTTTAATTTAGCCTTAGTGCCACCAATTACTATTATGTAGAGCGTGTGAGAGAAGAATATTTCCTTTTTAAAACGTTTTGCTGCTTTATACTGATTCAGGTTCCTTTTTCAAACTGAATAGGACTCTCTGTGTTTATAAAAACCTTTTGGCTTTGAATCATAGGCTTGAGGCTCTCGTTTATAACGTTAAGTTCCAACACTTGGGGTTACATTTGTATCTTGTCACGTTCTTAAGGCTTACTTTCAATATCCTTAACTTGGTTACTTTTCCTTTTAAACTCTTGACAGAATTATATTGTAACTTAAGCCACACTGGCTTTAACTTATTCTCCTTTACAACTTGAGCTACATTTAATAACGCTTCTCTCAAAACAGACTTTCCCCACTCTCTCTCTCTCTCAGACAGGGATTCTTAACTTCTTCTTTTCACACACAGATTCCTAACTGCTTCACAAACAGCTGTTCCTAACTCACTTCACAAGCAGCCATTCCTAACTCACTTCACAAGCAGCCATTCCTAACTCACTTCACAAGCAGCCATTCCTAACTGACTGTCATTTCTTCAACTCTCTAACTCTTAACTGCCCTTTTTTAAACTTAATTCAGCCTCTTTATAACGTTCAGCTCTGCTCTTCTCAACTGTCATTCTTGGCTTCACAGCCTTCTCAACTCCTGGGCCTACACTAATCTGCATAGGACCAAACGGCTTCCCATATGCAAATGATCTTGTCTTTGCTGTTGCTATCCTAACTGTACTAAATCTTTCCTATCTGCATGGGGAACATAGAGCTATCCACCAAAAATCTTGCAGAGATCAGCAAATTCATTACAGTTGTCTTTTAGGTTATTTATTATATGCAATCATATATCCAGGAAGCCTCAAATTTATCTGAAAGGTTGAGGAGTGGAGTCATTGTCAGAAAGTGGAATTGATTGAAAAGTGGAATCCAGATTATTTTAGCTTGCATATTATTTTGGTCACTGGGAAATATAAATAACACACTCTAAATCACTTTTGAATGTATGATAAAGCCAAAAAAGCTTTTGTGAGCATTCAGAAGTGATTCAAATTGTGATCCAGTCATTCTTCAGTCAAGCCTTGGGATTGTGCATATGTGCATAATCTGTCCCAAGTGAGTCTTGAAGGCAAGACCTGGCAAAAGAGCAGACCTCTTGTCAAATTAATGGAATGTGTCTGTAATTTGCAAGTGTAGGGAGACCTTTCATTTACTATAACATAGATGTTTCTCTTCATCTAGTGGGGGTGTAGCATTTTGCAAATCAGACCACGAGTCTCGAGGCAGAGGTCCAAATCCCTGCCCGGGCTTTTGGTCACATTTCTATTAATGTAGTATTTTACATGGTGTTCTTTAGTGCTTTAATAGATGCCTGGGATGAATGCATAATTAAATAATTGTGCTTTGTTTTTAATATATTGTGAGCCACATTGCTTCCTAACCTTGATCATTGTGGTTGGACTACTGTAATGCACTCTACGTTGGGCTGCCCTTGAAGACGGTTCGGAAACTACAGCTGGTGCAAAGGTCGGCGGCCAGATTGTTAACCGGAGCAAGTTACAGGGAGCGGTCAACTCCCCTGTTTAAACAGCTCCACTGGATGCCGATAAGTTTCCAGTCCCAATTCAAGGTGCAGGGTATTCCCTATAAAGCTCTGTGCGACCGCCTCCTCCCTTACAAGCCCACACAGTCCTTAAGATTTATTTATTTATTTATTTAGAAGTTTTCTATACCGGCCTTCTCACCTCAACGAGGGACTCAGGTCGGTTTACAACATATATGCAAATACAATAATATATAAGTACAACAAAGTGCAATGTCATTACAGATTAAAATAGTACAATAAAGTACAATAAAAACATCATCATCACAATTACCTAAGCCAAGTTGTCAATACAGTCATAGTCATAGTCGTAGTCACAGTTCATCATCCTCCTTCCTTGTGGACGGAGGTTATAGATTCAGTCCTCGAATGCCACATTCCAAAGCCAGGTCTTTAGTAGTTTCCTGAAAGTCAGGAGGGAGGGAGCAGATCTAATCTCTAGTGGGAGGGAGTTACAAAGCTGGGGAGCCACCACCGAGAAGGCCCTGTCCCTCGTCCCCACCAACCGTGATTGCGAGGGTGGTGGGACTGAGAGCAGCCCCTCCCCCCGAAGATCTTAATAACCTTGATGGTTCATAGGGGAGAATCCGTTCGGACAGGTAAACTGGGCCGGAGTCGTTTAGGGCTTTATAGGTAAAAACCAGCACTTTGAATTGTGCACGGAAGCTAATCGGCAGCCAGTGGAGCTGGCATAACAGAGGGGTCGTATGGTCTCTGTACCCCGCTCCTGTTAGCAATCTGGCTGCCGCTCGTTGGACTGATTGAAGCTTCCAGGTAGTCTTCAGAGGCAACCCCACGTAGAGAGCGTTGCAGTAGTCTAGACGGGATGTAACCAGAGCGTGGACCACTGTGGCCAAGTCAGACTTCCCAAGGTACGGGCGCAGCTGGCACATCTTCTGGGGATGCTCTTCTCTCACTCCCGCGGTTGTGAGAAATGCGGTTGGTGGGGACATGGGAAAGGGCATTCTTGGTGGTGGCCCCTCGTCTCTGGAACTCTCTCCCCAGGGAAATTAGAATGGCACCCTCCCTTCCCACATTCCGTAAGGAATTAAAGACGTGGATGCTTTCGTTGCACATTCGACTGACGACTCCTATGATACATGACTTATATCATGACCTGAATCATGACCTAATTCCAAATTCCTATGTCACAGTACTATATATATCTTTAAGTTAAATTAAATTGATCATGTTAAATTGCTCTGTGTCCATGCTATTTCCTATGCTATTATACGTTACTATCCATCTTATTGAACCACATTATCCTTTGACTAGCTCGCTTAATGGTCCTCGTCCCCTCCCTCCAAAATTGGTCTGCTGTTGCCTTTGATGCTTGTTATTATTTTTATGCTGTTTTATTCTGTTTTTACTGTTTTAATTTGTTATTTCTTTGCTTTTAATTGTATTTTGCTTTGGGCTTAGCTCCATGTAAGCTGCCCTAAGTCCATTTGAGGAGATGGAGGTGGGATAGAAAAATAAAGTTGTTGTTGTTGTTGTTCTTCTTCTTCTTCTTGGCGGGAAATAAATAATCTGAGTAATTATTTGTATTCTTCTTCTTGGATAACTACTGTATTGGGACTTGCTGTTACTCTTCCCCCCTTTTTTACTTTTAACCATCAAATACAAAACTCTTCATCCCTGGGTAGTTTTTCCTTCTCGTATTTTTATATAGATCAGGGAGCAAGAACATTTGTTGTTGGACTGCTGTCCTAATTAACTTTAGCCAGCATAGCAAATAGTGAAGGGACTGATGTTAGTTCTAGTCCAATAACACCACATCTTCCCCATTTTTTTCTAGATTGTGATCTGTGTCCTGTTTGCTCAGTTGAGTGCCAAATAATGTCTTAGGTTTCATGGCAAGCAGTACATTCTGAGAAGTGCTTTCCTGGCCCCTTTATGGCTCTCAGCCCTGACAATCAACTAAATAGAATGGGACATGCTCCATCTTGCATTGTACTGATTAGGAAGGATTAGCTTGAGGTGGGTTGAAGCTGTGCCTCCAGGACTAAAAGAGGCCAAAGAGGATTGCTATGGCAACTGCCTTTGCTTCATTACAAGAGGCCACCTCACATATCTATCCCTTTCTCATTATCTCCAGATATTCAGATGTACATCTGCAACAGAGAACATTATGGTTACCTCCCTGTGCCCTTGAAAGCTCAGCAGACCCTGGAGGATGACACTGAGAATATCGTTCATGTGCTAATTGAAGCAATGAGTGAGTACAGTGTTTGGCATCACATATTATAGCACCAACTAGCACCTTGTAATAGTATCGTCTTCAGCCATTTTGGATTAGGATGCTCCAAGTCAAACTTTTTAAACAGAGGGCCAGGTCACAGTCCCTCCAACTATTGGAGGGCCAGATCATAACTTGAAAAAAATATGAATGAATTCCTATACACATTGCACATATCTTATTTCTAGTGCAAAAACACTTTAAAACAATACAATAATTGGGTTGTTGTAGGTTTTTTCGGGCTATATGGCCATGGTCTAGAGGCATTTTCTCCTGACGTTTCGCCTGCATCTATGGCAAGCATCCTCAGAGGATGCAGGCGAAACATCAGGAGAAAATGCCTCTAGACCATGGCCATATAGCCTGAAAAAACCTACAACAACCCAGTGATTCCGGCCATGAAAGCCTTCGACAATACAATACAATAATTAAAATTAAGAACAATTTTAACAAATATAAGCTTATTAGTATTTCCGTGGAAAATGTGGGCCTGCTTTTGGGTGATGAGATAGGATTATTGTTGTTGTGTGCTTTCAAGTCATTTCAGACTTAGGTTGACCTTGAGCCAGGGTCGGGTAAATGACCTTGGAGGGCCGTATCCGGCTCTCGGGCCGTAGTTTGAGGACCCCTGCTCCAGGTACTTCTCTTTATAATATCACTCACTGCATGGCTGATCAATGGGCCTCTGGTATGAAGATTATGAGACGATACTATGATCATCTCATAACCAAGAGATAATACAACAGTCATCAGATAAAGATCAAAATCTGAGGATTCAAATCAGAGTTTGGAATGAAAAGTTACTCTTAGGATGACTGCTCCCAGAATCCCACAAAGAAGTAATTTTCCAAGTTACGGTTCATAGTATCATAGAGTTGGAAGACGCCACATGAGCCATCAAGTCCAACCCCCTGCCATGCAGGAAAGTTCAAATTGTGCAATTGTTCTATACTGTTCATGTGTGTATTGTTTATTGTATTGTCGAAGACTTTCATGGCCGGAATCACTGGGTTGTTGTAGGTTTTTTTGGACTATATGGCCATGGTCTAGAGGCATTCTCTCCTGACGTTTCACCTGCATCTATGGCAAGCATCCTCAGAGGTAGTGAGGTCATTGGGATCTCTGGTTGCAAAACTGAATTGTACCTACTTTTGAAAAGGCCTTCTTGCTGGGCAGATTTCTAGTGGCTAGTGTTGATATTCTAAAAAACAAGACTAGAAATCAGTTTGAGTATAATGGATACATATACTAATCTGAAATGGTCCTGAAATGGTTCTTCTACGGTGAGGTGGATCAGTAATTGGTTAAATGGACGTACCCAGAGGGTGCTCACCAATGTTTCCTCTTCATCCTGGAAAGAAGTGACGAGCAGAGTGCCGCAGGGTCCCGTCCTGGGCCCGGTCCTGTTCAACATCTTTATTAATGACTTAGATGAAGGGCTAGAAGGCATGATCATCAAGTTTGCAGACGACACCAAATTGGGAGGGATAGCCAATACTCCAGAGGACAGGAGCAGGATTCAAAACGATCTTGACAGATTAGAGAGATGGGCCAAAACTAACAAAATGAAGTTCAACAGGAACAAATGCAAGATACTCCACTTAGGCAGAAAAACGAAATGCAAAGATACAGAATGGGGGACAATGCCTGGCTTGAGAGCAGTATGTGTGAAAAAGATCTTGGAGTCCTTGTGGACAACAAGTTAAACATGAGCCAACAATGTGATGTGGCGGCAAAAAAAGCCAATGGGATTTTGGCCTGCATCAATAGGAGCATAGTGTCTAGATCTAGGGAAGTCATGCTACCCATTCTCTATCCCGCTTTGGTTAGACAACACCTTTAATATTGTGTCCAATTCTAGGCACCACAATTCAAGAGAGATATTGACAAGCTGGAATGTGTCCAGAGGAGGGAGACTAAAATGATCAAGGGTCTGGAGAACAAGCCCTATGAGGAGCGGCTTAAGGAGCTGGGCATGTTTAGCCTGAAGAAGAGAAGGCTGAGAGGAGATATGATAGCCATGTATAAATATGTGAGAGGAAGCTACAGGGAGGAGGGAGCAAGCTTGTTTTCTGCTTCCTTGGAGACTAGGACGTGGAACAATGGCTTCAAACTACAAGAAAGGAGATTCCATCTGAACATGAGGGAAGAACTTCCTGACTGTGAGAGCCATTCAGCAGTGGAACTCTCTGCCCCGGAGTGTGGTGGAGGCTCCTTCTTTGGAAGCTTTTAAACAGAGGCTGGATGGCCATCTGTCAGGGGTGATTTGAATGCAATATTCCTGCTTCTTGGCAGCGGGTTGGACTGGATGGCCCATGAGGTCTCTTCCAACTCTTTGATTCTATGATTCTATGATTTCAGTAGCATGAATGAAGACCCTCCTTTAAGGAGGCTGTTCAGCACAGTGCAGAGCATAGTACTAACCCACCCAGCTTCCACTTGAATAAAAGTATTTCTTTTATTAATATAGTTTGATTGCTCATTCTTCTTCTTGCAGTTGACCGTCCTCCAATTGAACCTTCAGAATACGTCACGATTCCACCAAAGCACCCAGACAAGATGGGATTTGAAGAGGTAATAGGACGTTGTGCATCGTAGATTGCTGTCTTTGTAGGAAGGAAAATTGAGAGGACAAAATCCAGTAAGAATTTAAGCTAACTGGTTTTAGAATTCAATGATTTATCCTAAATGGTTAGCAAAATGTCATGGATGGTCTGAGACTCAAGCTACTTCCTATGCATGGTGTATATGTTTGTGTTTATTAGTCATTACTCGGTCGTTTCTAAAGGTCAGGCCTAAAGGCTTCACTAATTTACCAATTTATATATGCCAGCAATTTACAAATCATGACATCCCACACCTCTAAGTCAGGACTGTCCTACACTTGCTGACATAGAAAACCAAGTATGCAGCAAAGATGCTCACAATGATCTTTTCTTCAGTGAATAAACAGTTCACTGCATAGGATGACGGAATTGCTTGTCATTGAGTTGCCAACGGCCTGTCCAGGGAGGGTTTACCTCCACTCTTTCTTAGCTTTAAGCCGTTGTATTATTAGTTAGGTCAACTTGTGTAATTAAATGCAGGGACACTGCCTGGTTGTGTGGCAAGCACTCTGCATTTGGAGTCTATCCTGTCTGTCTGACTTTATTTTTAAAATACGTTTTCCCTTTGTGGTTGCTGCATTCTGTTTGCCAGTCTTATTTATTTGTATCATGTTTGGGCAATGTCCTGGTTTGTATTTGCCAGATCTCCCCCCCCCCCCTCCCTCCCAGCATATGAAGACTGCATTTGCCTTCATCCAACACTACACAGTTGTGCTCATTGATACTCTTCGCTCCATGGGTGTATTTGTGAGTTGGTGAGGTGGCAGGATTTTTCCATTCTCTGCTTTTTAAAATCATGGAATATGTCTAGTATTCAAACTAGATTCCTGCAAATGATCTTGCAATGCAAACGCAGGAAAAAGATTTATTTATTTATTTGTCGTGTCAGAGCAACCAGTCCATTATATTACATTTCTAACAGAACAAAGCAAACAAACAGAAAAATACAAAACTTGTGAGTTTGGTAGTTGGTTGAATGTCCTTTGACCAGTATCTGGCCACTTGGAGTGCCTCCGGTGTTGCTGCAAGAAGGTCCTCCATTGTGCATGTGGCTGGGCTCATGTTGCATTGCAGCAGGTGGTCAGTGGTTTGCTCTTCTCCACACTCACATGTTGAGGATTCCACTTTGTAGCCCCATTTCTGAAGGTTGGCTCTGCATCTCGTGGTGCCAGAGCACAGTCTGTTCAGCGCCTTCCAAGTCGCCCAGTCTTCTGTGTGCCCAGGAGGGACTCTCTCATCTGGTATCAGCCATTGGTTGAGGGGCTGGGTTTGAGCCTGCCACTTTTGGACTTTCGCTTGCTGAGGTGTTCCAGCGAGTGTCTCTGTAGATCTTAGAAAACTATGTACTCAATCTCTCAGGACCTATTTACACTGCCATATAAAATCCAGATTATTTACTTTGAACTGGAATATATGGCAGTGTATATTCATATAATCCAGTTCAAAGCAGACAATGTGGATTATTTGCTTTGATAATACAGTGCATCCTCCCTCTGTTCCCTATTTTGTCTTCTTGAGCATGGTCTTCTTTTGTGTGTGTAATGTGAATGTTACTATGGGTTTTTTTGTGACAAGAGTGACTTGAGAAACTGCAAGTCGCTTCTGGTGTGAGAGAATTGCAAGGACACCCAGGTGTTTTATTTATTTATTTATTTATTTATTTATTTCCAGCATTTCTCAACCCCCAAAGGGGGACTCAGGACAGCTTACATTTGGCACAATTTGATGCCATTAAATATAACAAAGCAATATAACAACAATTAAAATAATAAATAGAACATTAATTAAAACAATAAAACCAGTATTAACAACTGTATCACAGTTCCAATCAAATTCCATATCCAAAGTACTATTTATGACTGTTGTCCAAAAGCCTGGTTCCAGAACCATGACTTCAATTTTTTCCTAAAAGATAGGAGGGATGAAGCCGATCTTACCTTGTTGGGAAGCGAGTTCCACAGGTGGGGGGCTACAGCCGGGAAGGCCCTGTCTCTTGTCCCCACCAAATGTAGTTGCGACACTGGCAGGAGCGAGAGCAGGGTCTCCCCGGATGATCTTAAATTGCAAGGCGGGACATAGTGGGAGATGTGTTCGGACAAGTAAGCTGGGCCAGAACTGTATAAAATGGATTATATGACAGTGTAGAAGGGCCTTAATGCATCTAGACAGATTAAAAAGACTAGGAAATGCCAATTTTTGTTCCTGTTCTTTCCCATTTTATTTTGGAGATTCATACATGTTCTTTCAGCTTCAGTATTTTTATACCAGTTCCCCAAGTTGGTTTGTTTTAATCTATTCTAAAATTCAAAACAAAATCTGTCCCGTCCCCCTGCCTCTCTCATTCACACACGTGTGGTTTTGTATAAAGCATATACATGTGTGTCTCTGTATGGTTATTTATTATTTCTTCCTCTTTTTGGTTGGTGGAAATGCCTTAGCACCTTCTATTATTATTATTATCTTTATTTGTATCCCGCTAGCATCTCCCGAAGGACTCGATGCAGCTTACAAAGGCCAAGGCCTCAATAAAACAACAACATAACAATACACGTAGCATTATAAAGCAAATCAAAACATTAAGCACTAATAGTAAACAATAGAAACAATATACCATGGCACAATAAAACTAGGGCCGGGCCAAATGTAATGGGTACAGATTAAAAAGTGCTGAGTATGACAGGTGGAATATAGGATTTTAGGGTAAGTGCAATGTGCAGACAATCTTAAATCTCTGATAAAGTGCTTCTGGGACATATTGCTGGAGTTTCCTATTCTGGAAAGGCACACCGGAACAGCCAGGTCTTCAAACTCTTCCTGAAGACTGCCAGTGTAGGGGCTTGTCTGATGTCCTTGGGGAGGGTGTTCCAAAGTCAGGGGGCCCTGTCAAGGGACAGAATAGGCCCTGTCCCTTGTCCCCACCAGACGCGCCTGCGACGCAGGTGGGATTGCGAGCAAGGCCTCTCCGGATGAACGAAGAGAACGTGTGGGTTCATAAACGGAGATGCGGTCACGCAGGTAGGCAGGTCCCAAACCGTTTAGGGCTTTGTAGGTAAGCACCTGCACCTTGAATTGGGACTGGAAGATGAACTGCAGCCAATGGAGCTCCTTGAACAGGAGGGTTGACCTCTCTCTGTATGGAGCAGCGGTTAACATCCTGGCTGCCTCTTTTTCATTGAGAGGTTGAGCAACCAATTCAAAGTGCTGGTTTTGACTTATAAAGCTCTATATGGTTCTGGCCCAGCTTACTTGTCTAGACGCATCCATCCCTATGTCCCACCTCGTAATCTAAGATCATCCGGGGAGGCCTGCTCTCGCTCCCATCAACAGCACAGATGCGCCTGGCGGGGACGAGAGACAAGGCCTTCTCGGCTGTGGCCCCCCGCCTATGGAACACGCTCCCAAATGAGGTAAGATCCGCTCCCTCCCCCCTGGCTTTTAGAAAAAAATTAAAATCATGGTTTTGAGACCAGGCTTTTGGGCAGTCGAAGTAAATGTATGCAGCATTTCGGAAAGACAATGACTGGAATGGCAGTTTGACGGATGAGACTGTTTTATTGTTTTAATGATTGTTTTATTGCGCTTGGATGTATTTTTTAATTTGATTTATGTATAATTGTAAATGTTTGTACTGGCATTGAATTTTTGCCATTACTTATGTGTGAGTCCCCCGTCGGGGTGAGAAAAGCGGTATACAAATACTGTAAACTAACTAAATAAATAAATAAATAAATAAATAAATAAAATAAAATAAAACCAGGTGTCCCGTATCTACCACCCCCCCCCCCGCCTTAGAGGGCAATTATGTTTTATTGTGTACATCAGTTGTTAAAACAGAGCAGAACAAGACAAGCACTGTCACCATCTCTTTTTTTATAATTATTTTGTATTTACAACCATTTCTTAAATAACAATACTTTCCTAAAGGAAAGTAGGAAGACAATAGTGGAGGGGTGGGATGTGGGGGGTGTTGGGGTGGGAAATGAGGATTAGGGAAGGGGGGTAGGTTGGGTAGGGTTGGGAGGGGGATGTGGATTTGGAGACTTCCAGTCCATTCCACAGAGAGGTAATCTTTCGGGGATGCATTTTTGAGTTCCACTACCTGATTGTCTCTGCTACCTTTTAATACAGTTTTCTAATTGTTCAGTTTCATTTTCTCCTGTAGATACATTTTCAGTAATTTCCAATCGGTATTGCTCGCTTTGTTCTGATCTTTCAATAGCTGCATAAATTTGTCCATATTCATATATTCTACTGTCTTAATCATCCAATCCTCAATTGATGGCAGGTCTTTTTCTCTCCATTTTTGTGCTATTCCCATTCTTGCCACCGCTGTCAAATAGAATAAAATCTTCTCTTTGTTTTTTCGCAACTTGAAGTCTATTATATTCAAGAGTTAGTACTCCGGTTTCGAAGCACTGTCACCATCTCATCATACCCACTTTTCCACATTTAGAGCTGCACTAGAAATTCTGGTTTCTTTCTCTTTAGATTTTCTTGATAAATCTCAAACGGCGGAAAGACAGGCGGGATCGAATGCTGCAGACTCTGCACGAGCAGGAAATTGCAGTCAAGTTAGTGGAAGCTGTGGATGGAAAGTAAGTTGCCCCACCCCCACCCCTTTTTTTCGTGCTTCTTCCCCTCCATTTTCCCGTTTCTTCCCCCTTCTTTTCTGGTCACTTATATGTTTTAAACATTTTCTGGTACAAAGCGTGAGCATGCTACCTTAACCTTGTTGAAATAATGCAGCTATTTGACTGTGAATAACCAGTATATAATAATAATAATAATCATCATCATCATCATCATCTATATAAATAAAAATGTAATGTTCGTTTGTGATATTCACAGAACTCAAAAACCACTGAGGGAATTGACACCAAATTTGGACACGATACACCTAACAACCCAATTTATGTTCTCCACTCAAAAAAAAAATAATAATAACTGGAAAGAACTTACCTCCACAAGGCTAAATGCCTATATAGAACCGGTGTTAAAAAAAAAAACCTTCCCCCGCCCCTCGCTCCTGCACAAGGGAAAAAACCCAACCGCTGAGAGAGAGAGAGAGGCGGCACAAGAGAGGGAAAATCTTCGCAAAGGATTCAGAGGGGGGGGGGGGAGGGACAGAGAGAGGGAAGGAGGGGGAGAGAGAGAGAGAGAGAGAGAGAGATCCTTTCCTTCTTGTCTCACTGCCTCCGCTGGACTGCTGGGAACTCACAGGGATTCTGTGTGTGTGTGTGTGTGTGTGTGCCCAGAAACCTCATCCATACTGAGTTATGGGAAGGCATTCTGGGAAATGAAGTCTAGTATTCAAAGAAGGGACAAAAAGGCACGCTCTGTGAGTTAGCAAAGGCTGTCCAGGAAGGCAGAATCAAAACACTCCCAAAAGATGACCATCCATTTTTAATTTATAGCAACCCTGGGCTATAATATATCTACAATAATAATATCTATATATCTATCATAATAATATCTATCAATCTATAATAATATATATGTCTATGATACCTATATGTCTTTAACAATAACATCTACATTTCTATCATAATATCTATATGTCTGTAATAATGTCTATATGCCTGTAATAATATCTACAGGTCTATAATAATATCCATATGTCTATAATTATAATATCTGTCTGTCAAAAATATCTATACATTTATAACAATAATACCTATGTGCCTATAATATCTATGTCTATAATAATAATAATAATAATATCTATATAAAGTATAATAATATGTATACATCTATAATAATAATAGCTATATAATATCTATAAAAATAACAATAAAAATAATAACATCTATATGTCTACAATAATATCTATAGGTCTCTAATAATATCCATACATCTGTTGCCTGTTTTTGCTCGAAAGATATTGAGCCCTCCTTCTATTTTTAATCAGTTTAATACTAATTTATGCAATGCTTTTGATATGAAATTCATAAATAAATAACATCTATAATACTAATACCTATATAGCTTTAATAATAATATTTGTATCTATAATAATATCTATATGTCTATAATGACAACGATACCTATATAAAATCTTTGAACTGGGTTATATCTGAACATGAGGAAGAACTTCCTGACTGTGAGAGCCATTCAGCAGTGGAACTCTCTGCCCCAGAATGTGGTGGAGGCTCCTTCTTTGGAAGCTTTTAAACAGAGGCTGGATGGCCATCTGTCAGGGGTGATTTGAATGCAATATTCCTGCTTCTTGGCAGGGGGTTGGACTGGATGGCCCATGAGGTCTCTTCCAACTCTTTGATTCTATGTTTCTATGATATGGCAGTGTGGAGTCAGGTAACCCAGGGCCCTTCCATACATCCATATAACCCTTTGGCCTCGAGGAGACTGAAATGGGCCTGTATTAGGTTGACACTTTGCCACTTTCGTTGTGTATTGATAGCTTAGAAACCAGCTCTTCCTCTTTTCTTTCTTTCCCATTTCTCCACAATGGACCACAGCAATGCATGGCTGG
The DNA here is from genome assembly GCF_025583915.1 of Anolis sagrei ordinatus. NCBI lineage: Eukaryota > Metazoa > Chordata > Lepidosauria > Squamata > Anolidae > Anolis > Anolis sagrei. The sequence goes on along the minus strand of NW_026847438.1, from coordinate 129,346,713 downwards.
GTACAGCTAGTAATAATAATAATCATCATCATCATCATCATCTTTATTTCTATACCACCCTATCTCCCCGAGGGGACTCAGCAGAAAATTGGCAAACATTCAATGCCAGCATAACATAACAAACAAATCAAATCATAAACAATAAAATAAACAATATCAGGTGTACTTATAGAACAATTCAAATGTGTGAAATGAAAGGGTTCTCTGAGCTCAGAGAAACCAGATGTGGAGAGGGCTTTCTGCTGTGACTCTGTATGGTCCATTCAGTCTGCAGTAATAACTGGTGCTCGCTGGGGCTGATGCGTCAGAGGGTTAGAGGCTAAAGTAACTACATCTGATTTGGGTTGTTGTAAGTTTTTCGGGCTATATGGCCATGTTCTAGAAGCATTCTCTTCTAGAACATGGCCATATAGCCTGAAAAACCTACAACAACCCAGTGATTCCAGCCATGAAAGCCTTCGACAATACATTGTACATCTGATTTGCTGCTCATTTTTTGTTTTTGTTTCAGGTTTGTCTTTTCAATTAATTAAACTGGGGTAGAAGATTAATTATTAGTTACCAACACTACTAAAATCGCATGAAAACATAAAAAGCGATTATGCCAATGTAATAATAATAATAATAATAATAATAATAATAATCTTTATTTATACCCTGCCATCATCTCCCCAGTGGGGACTCGGAGCGGCTGACTTGAGGCCAAGCCCGAACAAGAAATTACAATAAAAATAAAACCAAAACACAACCCAAAACACAAACAGTAAACAGCAACATCATAATAAAATATAGACCAAGCTCTGACCTACAAGAAGCACTGCCTGAACATCAAGCAAAATGTGGGCGCTAGAAACAATATCATACGAAAGCTGACTGGCACAACCTGGGGATCACAACCAGACACAGTGAAGACATCTGCCCTTGCGCTATGCTACTCTGCTGCTGAGTACGCATGCCCAGTGTAGAACACATCTCACCACACTTAAACAGTGGATGTGGCTCTTAATGAGACATGCCACATTATCACAGGGTGTCTGCGCCCTACACTACTGGAGAAATTACACTGCTTAGCCGGTATTGTACCACCTGACATCTGCTGGGAAGTAGCAGCCAATAGTGAAAGGACCAAGGCAGTGACATCTCCCTTGTTTGGGTATCAGCCAGCACATCAACGACTTAAATCAAGAAATAGTTTTCTTAGATCTACAGAGACACTCGCTGGAACACCTCAGCAAGCAAGAGTCCAAAAGTGGCAGGCTCAAACCCAGCATCTCAATCCATGGGTAATACCAGATGAGAGAGTCCCCCCTGGGCACATAGAAGACTGGACGACTTGGAAGGCACTGAACAGACTGTGCTCTGGCACCACGAGATGCAGAGCCAACCTTAAGAAATGGGGCTATAAAGTGGAATCCGCGACATGTGAATGCGGAGAAGAGCAAACCACTGACCACCTGCTGCAATGCAACCTGAGCCCTGCTACATGCACAATGGAGGACCTTCTTGCAGCAACACCAGAGGCACTCCAAGTGGCCAGATACTGGTTAAAGGACATTTAATCAACTACCAAGTTTGCAAAATCTGTGTTTTTTTATCTGTTTGATTGTTTTGTTCTGTTAGAATTGTAATACAATGGTATGGTTGCTGAGGACACGATAAATAAATAATAAAATAAACCATGTAAATACATAACAACATAAAGTTACAATAGATGCAATCACAATGACAATATCTCTTGGTTACCTGATTTGCAAATCAAAGAATATTATAATCAGGATAAAAAAAGCCGGCTTTAATTTGAAAATGTCTATTTGGGATAGGTACCTTCAGACAGAGAGAAAATCAATTACCATAATGTATAACCAATTGTTGGATTGGCACACAGAAACGGAGGTGGTAAAAAATTGCATGATTAGGTGGTCAGAGAATATTAGAAAACCCATTCACCTAAAGGAATGGGAACAAATATGAATAAGGAAATTGAAATATACCTATGCTATGGACCTTAGGGAAGGCTGAGCGAAGGAAGATAGATGCTTTTGAGCTGTGGTGTTGGAGGAAAGTTCTGAGAGTGCCTTGGACTGCGAGAAGATCCAACCAGTCCATCCTCCAGGAAATAAAGCCCGGCTGGAGGGAAGGATACTAGAGACAAAGTTGAAGTACTTTGGCCACATCATGAGGAGACAGCAAAGCCTAGAGAAGATAATTATGCTGGGGAAAGTGGAAGGCAAAAGGAAGAGGGGCCGACCAAGGGCAAGATGGATGGATGGCATCCTTGAAGTGACTGGACTGACCTTGAAGGAACTGGGGGTGGTGACGGCCGACAGGGAGCTCTGGCGTGGGCTGGTCCATGAGGTCACGAAGAGTCGGAGACGACTGAACGAACGAACGAACAACAACAACATGGACCTCAAAGAAAACTGTCGCAAGATGTTTCATAGGTGGTATATTACTCCCAAGAAATTAGGCTGTATGTATAAAAATGTCAGAAAAAACTGTTGGAAATGTCAAAAACATGAGTGGAGACCCAAAACATTCTTGGGGTATAAAAATAAAGTTATTATTATATTATTATATCCGCTCCCTCAGGATTGCTGCTGCATTTCTATTTACAAGCAATATTTTAATGTAAAGTTACACAGGGGAAAAAATCTTACAATCTTCTTAGGTGCCATCTATTGTACTGCTGTGTGATGCTGCACATATCAACCAGGCCTGTAAAACGTATAAATTTGGTCAAAGAAACTGAGCTCATTCTTTCCATTCTGCAAATCTGTGCTTAAGCGATTTATCTCTTGTTTGTTTGTTTGTTTTTGTAGGACACTGAATACAAGCCAACTAAAAGCTCTCAATATAGACATGCTTCCTGGTTATCAGGATCCTTATTCCTCAAGAGTATTGACCAGAGGGGAGATTGGATGTTTTCTCAGCCACTACTATATCTGGAAGGAGGTAATGTGCATGCCTACTTGACTTGATTGTTATCAAGATGGAAAAAAATTCTCTCTGCAAAAATGCAACCTAGTTAAATAATTTACGATTGAAATTACTTATGGGCAAAAGCATTTGTTTTTGGAAGTTGTGTATGAGACTACAAATGCCTCTTTGAAGACCTCAATTAGTTCCCACAGTTGAGAAGGAGATTAAAAGTAGTATTTTAATATAGTTTCAAATTCTAATGGAGACATGTATATATTTATTTAAATAGACTAAATTGAGGTAATTCCTTTAACCAGTTGCTAGAAAACACTATTTAATCTATTGTCGAAGGCTTTCATGGCTGGAATCACTGGGTTGTTGTAGGTTTTTGGGGCTATATGGCCATGTTCTAGAAGCATTCTCCCCCCAATGCCAGAGATACAGCTTAATGGTGTAACATTAGAAAATGTTGACCATTTCCGCTACCTTGGCTGCCACCTCTCCACCAAAGTCAACATCGACACAGAAATACAACACCACCTGAGCTCTGCAAGTGCAGTAGTCATGGGCGATTTCAACTATCCCGATATTTGCTGGAAAACAAACTCGGCCAAGAGTACAAGGTCCAACAAATTCCTCGCTTGCCTTGCAGACAATTTCATGGTCCAGAAGGTAGAAGAGGCAACAAGGGGGTCGGCTACTCTTGATCTCATCCTAACAAATGCGGAGGACCTGATCGATGCGGTTGAAGTGGTCAGATCCTTAGGGGCAAGTCACCATGTGCTCCTGCAATTTGAGGTACAAAGGCCGAAACTAAGACAAGTCAAACCCGCATTTTGGACTTTAGGAGAGCTGATTTCCAAAAAATGAAGGAAACACTGAGCAGCATTCCGTGGACACAGATACTAAAAGACAAGGGAGTTACAGATGGATGGGAATTTCTCAAGAGTGAAATACTCAAGGCGCAATTGCAAACCGTGACAACAAAGAGAAAAAATAGGACAAGTGCAAAGAAGCCAGAATGGATGTCCAAAGAACTTCTAACTGTGCTAAGACACAAAAGAGACATGCACAAGAAGTGGAAAAAGGGAGAAATCACCAAAGAAGAATTCAAACAAATAGCCAACACCTGTAGGGAAAAGGTCCGCAAGGCTAAAGCAAAAAACGAGCTCAGACTTGCCAAGGACATTAAAAACAATAAAAAGGGCTTCTATTCTTATGTCAGTAGAAAAAGGAAAAACAAGGAGGCGATAGGACCTCTTCGAGGAGAAGATGGGGCAATGCTGACAGGGGATAGGGAAAAGGCAGAACTACTTAATGCCTTCTTTGCCTCGGTCTTCTCACAAAAAGAGAGTCTTCAACCTCAGCAAGATGGAGTGGATGAGGGATTGGAGGACATCCAACCCCAAATTGGGAAAGAAGTCGTCCAGGAATACCTGGCCGCTCTTAATGAGTTCAAGTCCCCAGGGCCAGATCAACTACACCCCAGAGTATTGAAGGAACTAGCGGAAGTCATTTCGGAACCATTGGCAACCATCTTTGAGAGTTTTGGAGAACGGGAGAAGTTCCAGCAGATTGGAGGAGGGCCAATGTGGTCCCAATCTTCAAGAAGGGAAAAAAGGATGACCCAAACAACTACCGTCCGGTCAGCCTCACGTCGATACCGGCAAGATTCTGGAAAAGATTGTTAAGGAAGCGGTCTGCAAACACTTAGAAACAAATGCAGTCATCGCTAATAGTCAACATGGATTTATCAAAAACAAGTCATGCCAGACTAATCTGATCTCTTTCTTCGATAGAGCTACAAGCTGGGTAGATGCGGGGAATGCCGTGGATGTAGCGTACCTGGATTTCAGTAAGGCCTTCGACAAGGTCCCCCATGACCTTCTGGCAAGGAAACTAGTCCAATGTGGGCTAGGCAACACTATGGTGAGGTGGATCTGTAATTGGTTAAGTGAACGAACACAGAGAGTGCTCACTAATGCTTCCTCTTCATCTTGGAAAGAAGTGACAAGTGGAGTGCCGCAGGGTTCCGTCCTGGGCCCGGTCCTGTTCAACATCTTTATTAATGACTTAGATGAAAGGCTAGAAGGCATGATCATCAAGTTTTCAGACGACACCAAATTGGGAGGGATAGCCAATACTCCAGAGGACAGGAGCAGAATTCACAATGATCTTGACAGATTAGAGAGATGGGCCAAAACTAACAAAATGAAGTTCAACAGTGACAAATGCAAGATACTCCACTTTGGCAGAAAAAATGAAATGCAAAGATACAGAATGGGTGACGCCTGGCTCGAGAGCAGTACGTGTGAAAAAGATCTTGTAGTCCTCGTGGACAACAAGTTAAACATGAGCCAACAATGTGATGTGGCGGCAAAAAAAGCCAATGGGATTTTGGCCTGCATCAATAGGAGCATAGTGTCTAGATCTAAGGAAGTAATGCTACCCCTCTATTCTGCTTTGATTAGACCACATCTGGAATATTGTGTCCAATTCTGGGCACCACAATTCAAGAGAGATATTGACAAGCTGGAATGTGTCCAGAGGAAGGCGACTAAAATGATCAAGGGTCTGGAGAACAAGCCCTATGAGGAGCGGCTTAGGAACTGGGCATGTTTAGCCTGAAGAAGAGAAGGCTGAGAGGAGATATGATAGCCATGTATAAATATGTGAGAGGAAGCCACAGGGAGGAGGGAACAAGCTTGTTTACTGCTTCCATGGAGATTAGGACAAGGAACAATGGCTTCAAACTACAAGAAAGGAGATTCCATCTGAACATGAGGAAGAACTTCCTGACTGTGAGAGCCGTTCAGCAGTGGAACTCTCTGCCCGGAGTGTGGTGGAGGCTCCTTCTTTGGAAGCTTTTAAACAGAGGCTGGATGGCCATCTGTCAGGGGTGATTTGAATGCAATATTCCTGCTTCTTGGCAGGGGGTTGGACTGGATGGCCCATGAGGTCTCTTCCAACTCTTTGATTCTATGATTCTATGATTCTATGCAGCATTTTCCTGAATGAAGCAGAGAGTGTTTGAGGACCGGGACACCCGTAGGGATACCAAGGTGCTTCTCTATAAAGCTATTGTCCTCCCAACCCTGCTATATGCCTGCGAAACGTGAACTGTCTACAGACATCACATGCAACTCCTGGAACGATTCCATCAACGCTGCCTCCAGAAAATCCTGCAAATCTCTTGGGAAGACAAGCGGACAAACGTCAGCGTGCTGGAAGAAGCAAAGACCATCAGCATTGAAGCGATGATCCTCTGCCATCAACTCCGCTGGACCAGCCACATTGTCTGGATGCCTGACCACCGTCTCCCAAAGCAATTGCTCTACTCTGAACTCAAGAACGGAAAATGGAATGTTGGTGGACAGGAAAAGAGATTTAAAGATGGTCTCAAGGCCAACCTTAAAATCTCTGGCATAGACACTGAGAACTGGGAAGCCCTGGCCCTTGACCGCTCCAGCTGGAGGTCAGCTGTGACCAGCAGTGCTGCAGAATTTGAGGAGGCACGAGTGGAGGGTGAAAGAGAGAAATGTGCCAGGAGGAAGGCGCATCAAGCCAACTCTTACTGGGACCGCCTTCCACCTGGAAACCAATGCCTTCACTGTGGGAGAAGATGCGGCTCAAGAATAGGGCTCCACAGCCACCTACGAATCCACAAGGAAACCCATCATCGAAGACCATCTTACTCGTCCTATGAGGGATCGCCTAAGTAAGTAAGTAAGAAGCATTCTCTCCTGATGTTTCGCCTGCATCTATGGCAAGCATCCTCAGGTTGTGAGGACCTCCAGGGTCATGTGGCCGGCACGACTGCATGGAGCACAGGATATATTTCCAAAACAGGCTACTCTCTCTGCACTATGAACACTGTACGATCCACAGAGACAGATTGAAGCAACTCATGTTTTTTAGCAGCTATTGACCTGATAACAATACTTATGGACAATTGTGTTGGTTTTTATTTGGACAACTAGTGTCCATGCAGAGGTTCCAAGGCAGTCTTTAGCTTTCCTCTGAGAATTATGAGATACATAGTACTGTCTCAGCCTTATTTTATTCCTTGCAAGAAATCTCTATTTATCAGGAGGTATACCTCATTTTTTAAAGAAATGAATGATAACATTTCCTCACATCACACATGCTGACCCTTCAGCAAAGCCCCATGTCTGTTGAATGGAATTTTATGCTGGTAATCTACTGAAACTTAATTTTTTATTGAAACAATTTTTGAAAATTATTTTATTTCTTTCGATGGATTTGTAGGGTGGACAGCCTCCCGGAAATGTAGCTTAAAGATACAGACTAAAAACACCCATTATTCCTAATTAGCTTACATTTATGTATTTATGTATTTATTATTATCATTTATTAAGAACACTAGCTGCACCCGCCACACGTTGCTGTGGCCAACCTTCCCTCCCCCTTTCTCTCCTTCCTCCTTTCTCTCCTTCCTTTCTTCTCTTCCTCTTCCCTTCCTCCCCCCTCTTATTTCCCTCCCTCTTTCTCCCCATTCTTCCTTCTCTACCTATTCTTGGACTGCAACTCCCAACAGTCCTCCCTATCTATCTACCTACCTACCTATCTCTATCTAATCTATCTACCTGGAGGATTGCTGGGTGTTGCAGTCCAGGAATAGGAAATTGGAAATATGCAGGGATTGGGATGCTCTCAAAGAGATCCAAGGAAAATACAGCTTGCCGCTTGGAAGCAGTGCATTTGGATCATCCTCCTCTGCTAAAGGGCCTGGTCTAGGGGATGCTGGGAGATGTAGTATGGAAGAGAGTGTGGATATGCTATTGTGTGTGTGGTTTTGGGTTTTTTGCCAGGGAAGTCATTTTTGCGCATGCATTGTAGCATCTTTTTGCTTTTTTGGCTTTTTAAAGTCCATTTTGCTATGTTTTTCACTGTTTTTATGAGTGATGGTCACTCGTTGGCCTGATAGGTGTCTTGTGTCCAAATTTGGTGTCAATTCGTCCAATAGTTTTTGAGTTATGTTAATCCCACAAACTAACATTACATTTTTATTTATATAGATTTTGTTGAGATTAATTTCACAATTCAGCAGCAGATCAGTTGCACAACTTCAGCGCTTTCCAGTAGCTTCTTCCTGCACAGTATTTTCAGTCAACTGCTCCCACAACCTGCAGTCACTCACTTACAGACACTTGAGCACATGCCCGGCCATTGTCAGTTTTACTATTGTTTTCCCCTCCAATCTAGATGACACTACAAACTTACCACAGCACACGGTTATATCTTGTCTTAGCAGACAGGTTCTTTTAATCAATTACATAGAGCCTTCGACGAACAGCATCACAGCACAAGGAGAGAGAATATACACTGTACATGACTTCCTTATATACAATTCTATACAATTACACATAGCAATCACTGATTGGTTCCCAACTCATTAACTTAACTCAGATCCAGGATTACATCATTCACAATCACCTGGACTAGGCCGGAACACATTCCCCAAATGATTCCCTATATACAATTAATGCATGACTCAGCATTTCCAATAGAAACCTATTAGCAGTGCATGACTCAGCTATATTACATTACAATACATTGTAAAACCTGACAGATTTGTATCTCGTCCTTCTCACCTCTAAATAGGGACTCAGGACGGCTACCAACAGACACCCTTTGGTGCCAAACAATAAAACCAACATAATATACAATTAAACTGCGATAAAACCAATTATAGCTACATTAAAACATGTGAGGCTTGTCTCTCTCAAAAGCTTTCATGGCAGAATACAATCAATTAAGTCATATTTCCAAAAGAAATAAAAAAAATAAAAAACATATTCACTTTAAAAACAGTTTTCTCAGATGAGTTTAATAAACTCTTTATATTATTATCACCCAGGTTGATAATAATGCATGTTTGGCATTTGGGAATTATAGGAGTTGTAATCCAACACATTCAGAAAGCCATCATGGTGTGGAATTGTGATGTAGCCCCAAAATATAGACCAACACATCTAGAAGAAACTACTGTTATAGTTTCCAGCTGCCCTACAGGTAGCAAAGTTCCTAGCTCAATATTTCAGGCAAAAGTAGCATCAATTCCAGTGATTTTTTTTTCAAATTGTTTATTTAAGGTGGTGGACAGAGAGATGGAGAAGACACTGGTAATTGAAGATGATGTCCGCTTTGAGCATCAATTCAAGAAGAAGCTTACAAAACTGATGGATGATATTGAGAGAGCTCAGCTTGACTGGGAGCTCATGTAAGTAACAATCCAGCCAATATCACCTGCTGAAGATCTCCCTTCAGGGGAGCTTAGTAATAATCTGTAAGCTTCCCTACAAGAGTTAGTAGCTCTACTATTGAAATAAGAGAGGAGTGTATTGGATCACTTAGGACCCAACTAATTCTTAGGGCCCTTCCAGACAGGCCCTATATCCCAGGATCTGATCCCAGGTCCTTCATGAACCTTCTACATCAACTGAATTGGACATGGCTCTCAATAAATGTAAGAATGGCAAAGCAGCTGGCCTGGATGATCTACGGATGGAACAAATCAAGAACTTTGGTGCAAAAGCAAGATACTAGCTGCTGGAGCTGATGAACAAATGCACTGCATCCTGTCAGATCCCCAAAATCTGGAGGAAAGCAAGAGTCATCGCCATCTTGAAGCCAGGCAAAGACTGTAATGATCCAAAAAAGCTATAGACCAATCTCCTTGTTGTGCCATCTTTACAAAGTTCTGGAGAGACTTATTTTGCATAGAATTATGGAAAAAATAGACCCATGTCTGATTCCACAGGAAAGGCAAAAGCTGCACATCGCAAGTGCTGAACCTGACTCAGCACATAGAAGATGGCTTTGAAAGGCAGTAGATCACAGGAGCTGTCTTCATAGACCTGTCAGCGGCTTATGATACTGTGAACCACCGCCTCCTCCTGAGAAAAATGTATAATATCACAAAGGACTACCACCTCACCCGCCTCATAGGAAACCTGCTGCAAAACAGGAGCTTTTTTGTTGAGTTCCAGGGCCAGAGAAGCAGATGGCGGAAACAGAAGAACGGCCTGCCTCAGGGGAGCGTGCTTGCTCCATCCATGTTCAACATTTACACAAATGACCAGCCACTGCCAGAAGGGACAGAGAGTTTCATCTATGCTGATGATCGTGCCATTACTGCTCAAGCAGGGAGCTTTGAGATGGTTGAACAGAAGCTCTCCGAAGCTCTAGGTGCTCTTACTGCCTATTACAGGGAAAACCAGCTGATCCCTAATCCATCTGAAACACAGACATGTGCTTTTCACCTTAAGAACAGACAAGCATCCCGAGCTCTGAGGATCACCTGGGAAGGAATCCCACTGGAGCATTGCAGCGCACCCAAATACCTGGGAGTCACTCTGGACCGTGCTCTGACCTACAAGAAGCACTGCCTGAACATCAAGCAAAAAGTGGGTGCTAGAAACAATATCATACGAAAGCTGACTGGCACAACCTGGGGATCACAACCAGACACAGTGAAGACATCTGCCCTTGCGCTATGCTACTCTGCTGCTGAGTACGCAGGCCCAGTGTGGAACACATCTCACCACACTAAAACAGTGGATGTGGCTCTTAATGAGACATGCCGCATTATCACGGGGTGTCTGCGCCTACACCACTGGAGAAATTACACTGTTTAGCCGGTATTTCACCACCTGACATCCACCGGGAAGTAGCAGCCAATAGTGAAAGGACCAAGGCAGTGACATCTCCAGCTCATCCGCTGTTTGGGTATCAGGCAGCACGTCAACGACTTAAATCAAGAAATAGTTTTCTAAGATCTACAGAGACACTCGCTGGAACACCCCAGCAAGCAAGAGTCCAAAAGTGGCAGGCTCAAACCCAGAACCTCAATCAATGGCTGATACCAAACGAGAGACTCCCCCCTGGGCACACAGAGGACTGGGCGACTTGGAAGGCACTGAACAGACTGCGCTCTAGCACCACGAGATGCAGAGCCAACCTTAAGAAATGGGGCTATAAAGTGGAATCCGCGACATGTGAATGCGGAGAAGAGCAAACCACAGGCCATCTGCTGTGATGCAACCTGAGCCCTGCCACATGCACAATGGAGGACCTTCTTATAGTAACACCAGAGGCACTCCAAGTGGCCAGATACTGGTCAAAGGACATTTAATCAACTACCAAGCTTGCAAACTTTGTGTTTTGTTTGTTTGTTTGTTTGTATAAATAGTATAAAGGTGCTCCTGCTTTCAAATATTTACAGACTGCATATTCACTGTGACACATATGTAAGCTGAATGTCATTTGTGTAGCATTGTCTGTCTTTTATTGTTGATTTTCTAGATACATTGGCCGAAAAAGGATGCAGGTGGAACGCCCTGAAAAGGCTGTTCCCAACGTTGTGAACCTTGTGGAACCTGATTATTCTTACTGGACACTGGGCTATGCTATCTCCTTGCAAGGGGCTCAGAAGCTCATTGACGCTCAGCCTTTTGGCAAAATGTTACCTGTAGATGAATTCCTGCCAGTTATGTACAACAAGCATCCAGTGTAAGTTATATACCTGTTATTTATTATTTATTTATTTACAGCTTTTATATTCCGCCCTTCTCACCCCGCGGGGGACGAAGGGCGGATTACAGTGTATACATATATGGCAAACATTCAATGCCAATTTTTGACATACAAACACATACAGACATACACAGAGGCTATTTAACTTTTTTTCTGGCCACCAGGGGAGCTGTCGCTTTCATCGTCCATCTGCGATGCAGATGAAGCACTTCCGCATTCCCCGCATGCTTTCCCTCTGGAATGCTTTGCTGGAGTCTTCTTTATGGCCTCATAAATTAGTTTATTTAGCCTCCCCACACAAGATGGTACCTAATTTTCCTACTTGACAGATGCAACTGTCTTTCGGGTTGCAAAGGTCGACAACAGGCTACACAATTGGTTGGAAGCCCACTCCAACCCGGGCTGGCTTCGAACTCATGACCTTTTGGTCAGAGTGATCTTAATGCAGCTGACACTCAGCCAGCTGCACCACAATCCCGGTGCACAAGTCTAGGACCGTGTGTTGTATTTTCAAATGATGTGCGCAGATGTAAGTAAGGTGGCCGTTTGCAGTTGACAGATCATCATTTTGGCGATTATTATTATTATTATTATTATTATTATTATTATTATTAGAAACAGAACAAGATGAGTCCACAGCATACACTCTGCTGGCTATTGTATTGGATCACACGTCTGACACTTCCCAAGTGTTTAGGACTGTGTGATGTATCGGGACAAAAAAAAAAAAAAAAAAAAAAAAAAAAAAAAAAAAAAAACAAATAATGCGTGCAGATCCCAGTAAGGGCCTTTTGCAGCTGACAGTGGAAGGGAAGCCAGATAGGCTTCATGGGACTGGGGAAGGCCTCACTCTGCTGTTTGGAGCATGGATTCAGTCTATATAAATAAAAATGTAATGTTCGTTTGTGCTATTCACAGAACTCAGAAACCACTGGGGCAATTGACACCAAATTTGGACACTATGTCCCTAACAACCCAATGTATGTTCTCCACTCAAAAAAAACAACGAAAACCAAAAGCAGAAAGGACTTCTAAACTGCATGTCCACAAAGGAGAAACTGCATGTCTACAGAGACCCATGGCCACGCCCCCCTCTTCCTCGCGGGGAAATAGCCAGCCGTTAAAGCCAGGCACTCGTGCATGGCCACACACACACACACACACACACACACACAAGCAAGTGGAGTGGAGGAGGTGGAGGCAGTCTCCTCCTTTCCCTGTTGGAAGAGGAAAGGGCGGATGAGTGCTAGCAGCAGCAATGGAGCAAGGAAGAAGGGGAGGAGGAGGAGGGAGGAGGAGGGGAGGAAGGTCCACGGTGTACTTGAATGAAGGACCTTCCTTCTCCCCCTCCCTTCCCTTCTTTCCCCCCTTTCCTTCCTTCTTCCTTCTTTTCTTCCTTTCCTTCTCCTTCCTTTCCTTCTTTCCCTCCCCCTTCCTTCCTGTCCCTCCTTCCTCCTTCCTTTCTTTCTTTTCCTCCCTCCCTCCCTTTCCTTCTTCTTTCCCTTTCTTCATTTCCTTCCCTGCCTCCTTTCTTCATCCCCCTTTCTTTCCCTCCTTCCTTCCTCCTTCCTTGCTTCTCCTCCCTCCCTCCCTATCCCTCCTTTTTTCCTTTCTTTCCCTCCCTCCCTCCCTTTTTCCTTCCTTCATGTCCCTTCTTCCTTCCTTCTTCCTTTCCTTCATTCTATGTAAGATATAAATACAATATTAAATGGGACAGTCAAGAAGTAACGAGAGAAGGAGGGAAAGAGGGAAGGAAGGAAGGAAGGAGAGAAGCAGGGAGGGAAAGAAAGAAAGAAAGAAAGAAAGAAAGAAAGAAAGAAAGAAAGAAAGAAAGAAAGAAAGAAAGAGAAGCAAGGAAGGAGAGAAGGAAATAAAAAAGTGAAAGGAAAAAGAGAGGGAAGGAAGGAGAGAAGGAACAAAAGACAGGGAAAGAAGTATGTAACCAAAGAGCAAAGAAAGTTAGGAAAGAAACAGGTAGAGATGGAACAAAGATGAGAGATAGGGAAAGAAAAAGAGGAAAGGAAGGAAAGAGGGAAGGAAGGAGAGAAAGAGGGAGGGAAGGTTGGCCACAGCAACGCATGGCGGGTACAGCTAGTTATTATTATTATTATTATTATTATTATTATTATTATTATTATTATTCAGCATGTCATTTTTATCACATTGAGCTGCCTTGGGACATTATTTTCCAGAAGTCCTGTGTAGAGCTTCTGGAAAATAATGTCCCAGAGCAGCTCAATGCATGGGTAAAGATAAGGCATTTGTGGGAGTTGCAGTTCATATCTTCAGATGTTTCCCCACATAGCTCTTACAAAATACAATACTTTTCAACTTGCATTGTCTGAAATTATTTTTCTAAAGCAGGCATCCTCAAACTGCGGCCCTCTGGCTGTTTGGGCCTCCAATTCCCAGAATTCCTTACCATTGAACAAGCTGGCAAGGGCTTCTGGGAGTTGGAGGCCCAAACAACTAGAGGGATAATGCCTATTCTAAGGCATTCATCTTCTTGTCTGAAGCCCCGTATCTGATGTTTTCCTGTTTTTCCTTTAGGGCCAAGTATATGGAATACTATGAACCCAGAGACTTGAAGGCTTTCTCTGCAGAACCACTGCTAGTGTATCCAACTCACTACACTGGGCAGCCAGGCTATCTCAGTGATACAGAGACCTCAACCATCTGGGACAATGAAACGGTGGCCACGGACTGGGACAGAACACTCTCCCGAAAAACACGGCAGCAGGGCCAGATCCATACAGATGCCCAGAACAAGGATGCTTTGCCACCTCAACCCTCTCTTGGCGCATCATCCACCAGGGATGAGCTATGACTGTCTACTTCTTCTAGAGACCTTGTTACGGTTGGCAACGGTACTACTTGCCTCACCCTCCATCCTTTCTTGGCCTAGAATCCCCCCCAAGAGATGCGTGCTGTCCTGGCTGGCAAGGGGCGCTGTTAAACCTGATTGAGTCAGGCTGTCACATATTGTATCAAAGTAGGCCATAGGTTTGTGCCGTAGCTGGAGGACTCCATAGAACAGTGATTTTATACTCAGACAAATATCCCTTAAGTGACATCTTTCTACAGTTCCTTGTGTAGAATAACTGTATTTATAAAGATTAATATATAGGAGAGCTACAGGCTGTGTAATATGAATTGTTTCTGCTTTGGGTGAGCGTTATCCATTTCTACCTGCAAAGGGAAGGAGGGTTTTCTTTTGTTTCCAAAGAGTTGCTTTCAGAAATTGTCTCATGTCTATCATTATCAAGAGGCCTTAATGGATTTGCATTTTGTCCATTGTGTGAGTCACCAGTGGTGTCAATACCTTGACTTACCTTTGAGTCATCAATATAGGAAGTGGCTGTTTTTCTTGAGCATCAGAACCATAGTTCCCAGCTTGCAAAATTATTTATAGGCTTCATGCCATCCTCACTGTTATTCCACAATGGCTGGTTCCTGTTATTTCCATATTGGAGAACTGTAGGTTGCGAGGTTTAGGACTGTATCATACGTTGCCAGTTGTGGTATGAAGTATGCTTTGATGATCACAAGTATGTCTTCTGTCATCTCTTCAAACACAACCCTTGAGTGTGAATTTGGTTTGTATATTCAGCAGCAAATCATCAAATGACATAATGTCTTCTGTTCTGTTGAATTTTATCCCCAGATTCCCCCAAGTTGAAGCTTTTTTTTTTTTGGTCAGGAGCGACTTGAGAAACTGTAAGTCGCTTCTGGTGTGAGAGAATTGGCCATATGCAAGGACGTTGCCCAGGGGATGCCTGGATTTGATGTTTTTTATCATCCTTGGGAGGTTTCTCTCATGTCCCCACACGAGGAGCTGGAGCTGACAGAGGGAGCTCATCCGCCTCTCCCCAGATTCAAACCTGCGACCTGTCAGTCTTCAGTCCTGCCAGCACAGGGGTTTAACGCACTGCGCCACTGGGGGCTCCTAAGTTGAAGCTGAACACTTGTATATAGCAGTTGTTACTTTGAAGTCCTAGGAGCCCCCGGTGGCGCAGTGGGTTAAACCCCTGTGCCGGCAGGACTGAAGACCCAACAGGTCGCAGGTTCGAATCCGGGGAGAGGCGGATGAGCTCCCTCTATATGGAATGTGTCCAGAGGAGGGCGACTAGAATGATCAAGTGTCTGGAGAACAAGCCCTATGAGGAGCGGCTTAAGGAGCTGGGCATGTTTAGCCTGAAGAAGAGACAGCTGGGAGGAGATATGATAGCCATGTATAAATATGTGAGAGGAAGCCACAGGGAGGAGGGAGCAAGCTTGTTTTCTGCTTCCCTGGAGACTAGGACACGAAACAGTGGCTTCAAACTACAAGAAGGAGATTCCATCTGAACATGAGGAAGAACTTCCTGACTGTGAGAGCCATTCAGCAGTGGAACTCTCTGCCCCGGAGTGTGGTGGAGGCTCCTTCTCTGGAAGCTTTTAAACAGAGGCTGGATGGCCATCTGTCAGGGGTGATTTGAATGCAATATTCCTGCTTCTTGGCAGGGGGTTGGACTGGATGGCCGTGAGGTCTCTTCCAACTCTTTGATTCTATGGTTCTATGATTCTATCAACTCCAGCTACTCGTGTGGGGACATGAGAGAAGCCTCCCACAAGGATGATAAAAACATCAAACCATCCGGGTGTCCCCTGGGCAACGTCCTTGCAGACGGCCAATTCTCTCACACCAGAAGTGACTTGCAGTTTCTCAAGTCGCTCCTGACACGACAAAAAAAAACAACAACTTTGAAGTCCTGTGTTCCTCCAGATGCTGCTGAATGACATGGTCAACATCTACACAACCTGTGGCTAGAAAACTGTTTGAGCCTCCAATTCCCAGAATCCCTAGTCAGCTTGTCCTATGGTTAGGAATTCTGGGAGCTGAAGTCCAAAATAGTCGGAGGTCCACAGGTTGTGCAAAACTTCTCTACATGATAGGCATTGCAGTCCAGCAATATCTGAAGGATCACAGGTTCCCCATCCCACCCTTAAAGGATTTTTTGTCTCTAATATTCCAAACGTGGCAACTTCCAAACTTTGTTATGGAGATGCCATTTGAAGAAAAATTCAAATCAATGTCTTTCAGCAGGTCCATCCCACAATGCCACTATCGACACTACAGAATCTGCTCCCAGTTTCTCCTATTTCAGTTTGAATGCAGAGCCCCCGGTGGCGCAGTGGGTTAAACCCCTGTGCTGGCAGGACTGAAGACCGACAGGTCGCAGGTTCGAATCCGGGGAGAGGCGGATGAGCTCCCTCTACCAGCTCCAGCTCCTCAAGCAGGGACATGAGAGAAGCCTCCCACAAGGATGATAAAACATCCAAACATCCGGGCATCCCCTGAGCAACGTTCTTGCAGACGGCCAATTCATTCACCAGAAGTGACTTGCAGTTTCTCAAGTCTCCTGACACGACAAAAATAAAAAAAATTGACTGCAAAGTGAATGGTTTGCTTATCCTATGACTTCTGTGTCTTTTGTGGCATCTCCTGACCCCTTTTAGCAAATGGTGTACTTTGTTTGTTTGTTTTTAAAAGCATGTGTGTTTTTTCTTACAAGAATGTATGTATTGCGTTATGTAAATTGTCTGTGAACTACACTGAAGGACACTTGGCTTCTTCACCTCCAATGTGACAATTGAACTTATCCATCTTGAAATGAACTTTGATAAGGCTCCTGACCAGGTAAAGTTTCAGCCTGTTATGTCCATGTATTTATAAATGTACCAAAAGATCAAGTGGCCATTTATTTGTAGGAATATGACCTCAGGATTTGATTTGGGAGGGGTTCCTGAAGCAAAACTTTAAAATGAAATAAGGCAAAGCAAGACTGTGTGTGTGTGTTTAACCTGTTGTAGATGCTGTACACAGGAATTGTTTTTAGATGAAATAACTGTGGGATATTACACTCCTTCCTGAAGGGGTTGTTGCTGTCTATCAGCTGGCCTGATAATATATAGCAATGGGTGCAAATCAACTCAGTTGTTGTCATGGTCTTTATTTGTGATTGTAAGTGTTGTTTAGATGCTTAAGTGGGTGTGCTCTGTCATGGAGTTGATTTTTCTAACTCTTCGTGAGTTGTAAGACTCAAAGAAAACCCATCTCTGCAGTTCAGTCTTTCCCAGATGCCTATCTGAAATACCCAGGTGCCGTTGGGAAGTCAAGTCTGTGTACCGCTTTTCTCAATTGTCCACATTTGTAGTTTTCAGACCTTACCTTTACAGAATACTTTCTTCATTTCCAATGCCAGAGATACAGCTTAATGGTGTAACATTAGAAAATGTTGACCATTTCCACTACCTTGGCAGCCACCTCTCCACCAAAGTCAACATCGACACCGAAATAAGCTCTGCGAGTGCAGCATTTTTCCGAATTAAGCAGAGAGTGTTTGAGGACCAGGACATCCGTAGGGATACCAAGGTGCTTGTTTATAAAGCTATTGTCCTCCCAACCCTGCTATATGCCTGCGAAACATGGACTGTCTACAGACGTCACATGCAACTCCTGGAACGATTCCATCAGTGCTGCCTCTGGAAAATCCTGCAAATCTCTTGGGAAGACAGGCGGACAAATGTCAGCATGCTGGAAGAAGCAAGGACCACCAGCATTGAAGCGATGGTCCTCTCCCATCAACTCCACTGGACCGGCCACACTGTCCGGATGCCCGACCACTGTCTCCCAAAGCAGTTGCTCTACTCCGAACTCAAGAACGGAAAACGGAATGTTGGTGGACAGGAAAAGAGATTTAAAGATGGGCTCAAAGCCAACCTTCAAAACTCTGGCATAGACACTTTTGACTGGAAAGGAATTTGTTCTAGTGTAAATGCTTGTCAGGTGGTCCTTAATCTAAATGAGCCTTATGTCCACTCCAGCACCAAATGGGGCAAGTACCTTCAATGAGGTAGTGGAAAATTAGGCAGTTAATAGATGAATGTTAGGAAATGCGGGTTGCTTACCTGTAACCGTAGTTTCTCGAGTGGTCACCTGTGAATTTGCACATATGGTAGTTTCTGCGCCTGAGCAGACAGCTTCGGAACCATCTAGATAGATTTGAAACCCTTTCTGGCGGTTAGCCCCGCTCACTCTCCCCTTGCGGGGCCACCGCCTCAGTTCTTCCGCTGCGGAAGCAGCTAGAAAAACCGAGGCATGACAACAGCGGGGAAGATGGGCAGAGCTGTACGAATTGAGACTCGTGCACCAACTGCGACCGTACCTCGCAAAGACTGATCTCGCCGGGTTGGTCCATGCCTTGGTCACCTCTAGATTGGACTACTGTAATGCACTCTAAGCGGGGCTGCCCTTGAAAATGGCTCGGAAATTCCAACTGGTCCAACGGGCAGCAGCCAGGATGTTAACTGGGGCTCCTTACAGAGAGAGGTCAACCCCCCTGTTCAAGGAGCTCCACTGGCTGCCCTTTATTTTCCGAGCCCAATTTAAGGTGCAGGTGCTTACCTACAAAGCCCTAAACGGTTTGGGACTTGCCTACCTGCGTGACCGTATCTCCGTTTACGAACCCACGTGCTCACTTTGTTTGTCCGGAGAGGCCCTGCTCATGATCCCGCCAGCGTCGCAGGCACGGTTGGTGGGGACGCGAGACAGGGCCTTTTCTGTGGTGGCCCCCCGACTCTGGAACACCCTCCCAAAAGATCTTAGACAGGCCCCTACATTGGCAGTCTTTAGAAAGAACTTGAAAACCTGGCTGTTCCGATGTGCCTTTCCAGAATAGGAACCTCCAATAATAAGTCCCATAAGCACTTTATTAGAACTAAGATTGCTGCACACCGCACACTGCACTTACCCTATAATCCTTACATATCACCTGTCACATCAGCACTTTTAATCCTGTACCCATTACTCTGGCCCGGCCCAGTTTTATAGTGTCTTGGTGTATTGTTTATTGCTTGTTGTTTAATATTGCTTTAATTGTTTTTAATTTGCTTTAGGTGTTGTATTGTTATGTTGTGTTTTGAGGCCTTGGCCTTTGTAAGCCGCATTGAGTCCTTCGGGAGATGCTAGCGGGGTACAAATAAAGTTAATAATAATAATAATAAATAATAATAATAATAATAATAATTCACAGGTGACCACTCGGGAAACTACGGTTACAGATAAGCAACCCATATTTTCCCATCGTGGTCAACTGTGAATACGCACATATGGTAGACTAGCGAGCTTCTAACCTTGGCAGGTGGGCGTCATGCCACCGCAGAGAAGAGGACTGCCCTTTCAAACAAAGCATCCCTTTTGGAAGAGATATCCAGTTTGTAGTGCGTCATGAAGGTCAGTACACCACCAGATGAGTACAGCACACAGCATCCAGTGGTACGCCCCTCATAAAGGCCGTAGAATAAGAAGCTGAACAAGCAGCACAGCGCTTAAAGGCTGAAGGAGCCACCATATTCGCCACAAGAAAAGGGTTTACTAGCAGTAAACTAATAGAGTAGTCCAGAAACAGTCTGTGGTCAGGAAAGGAGAAAGATGGTGACACGATATACAATCCAGTCAGAAAACAGTCAGTCCTAAAAGCTAGTCGCAAACGAAGGTTCTTTTACTGCTGACAAAGCGGCGGATCAAAAGAACTAACCCACCGGCTACTTATACTCACAGGGGAGAGTGGGCAGGACTAACTGCCAGAAAGGTTTTCAAATCTATCTAGAAGGTTCCAAAGCTCAGTTGACCATGATGGGAAAGAAGGAAGTTCTGTAGATTTTTAATTACTGGTGATGTTTTCAAATGCTGGCTAAGTCAATTTGTTTTAAAAAATTTATTTTCAAGAATGACTATAAAATATTAGCCCTATAATGCCAATATGGCTGAATGCATGTAAACTGCTCCACACCTGAAAAGGTGCACATTCCAAAAAAAAAATCATTTATAAACAATTCAAAGTATTATCAAAAACATTGCACTCACGAAAGAAATAATTAAATATAAACAATTCCAAAGTATTAACAAGAAAAGGAAACACTGTAGATGGTCTCGAAAGGTCTTTAAACCTTTAAACTGGCCTTCTGTGGTGGTTTAACGTCTCTTTCTCCACCAACCTCTCTTTTTGGGGAGAGTCATTTTGAACATGTCGAATTTCCTCCGCATGACAAAATCAAAGTCGGCCTGGCTGTTTATGGCATAGAAGACGTTGGCATCAAATGGAATGAGTAGTTCTGCAAGGAAGGGAAACAATGATGAAAAATGATGGTATATTCGCTGGTTTCCTAGTATAACTAGAAAGGGGGGGAAAGGTTGGTTGTAGCTTATGCTCTAGGTCAGGAGTCCCCAAACTACGGCCCCGCGGGCCACTTCCGGCCATCCAAGGGCACTTATTGGGCCCGCGGAGGAGGAGTGCCCCCCACAAACAGTGCCCCTCCCTTGGCAGGCTCATACTATCCATCAAGCCCAATGGGCAGCGTGAGCCAGCCAAGGGCAGCTGCTCCGCTTGGCCTGCTCGCGTGTAAAGCACCTCGTGAGGTGCTTTACGCGCGAGTAGGCCGTGCGGGGCTGCTTCTCCCTTGGCAGGCTCAGGCTGCCCATCGGGCCCAATGGGCAGCGTGAGCCAGCCAAGGGCAGCTGCTCCGCGTGGCCTACTTGCGCGTAAAGCACCTTGTGATGTGCTATACGCTTGAGTAGGCCGTGTGGGGCTGCTCCTCCCTTGGCAGGCTCATGCTGCCCATTGGACCCGATGGGCAGCGTGAGCCAGCCAAGGGAGGCTGCCCCGGCGCTCCATGCAGTCATGCCGGCCACATGACCTTGGAGGTGTCTACGGACAAGGCCGGCTCTTTGACTTAAAAATGCAGATGAGCACCACACCCCAGAGTCAGACACGACTGGACTTCATGTCAGAGGAAAACCTTTAACTAGGAAAATTGTGGAAGATCCAGGGTGGGAGAAAGAACTCTTGTCTGTTGGAGGTAGGTATGAATGTTTCAATTGGCCACCTTGATTACCATTTCATAGCCTGACAGTTTTTAGGGAGAGGTGATTAGCTGGCCCTGATTGTTTCTTGTCTGGAGTTCCCCTGTGTTTGAGTGTTGTTCTTTATTTACAGTTATAATTTTAGAGTTTTTTTAATACTGGTAGCCAGATTTTGTTCAGACTAGAAATAGGAAGATTTCCCATTCTCTGCTCCTGGAATTACTGCCTAAAGAGGGCTAGAAAGAACCCCCTCTAAGGGCCCTTCCACACAGCAAAATAAGATATGTGCAATGTGCATAGGAATTTTTTTGATTTAAAAAAAATAGTCCGCCCCCCCCCAACGGTCTGAGGGACAGTGAACTAGCCCCTGGTTTAAAAAGTTTGAGGACCCCTGCTCTAGGTCCTACAGGCCAGGAAAACTAGTCATTAAAGGAGAGGTCAAATAAATAACCAACTGAAGAAGCCACCAGTGGCTCCTGCTTCTATCTGTGTTTTCCTCTGACTCTATCCAACCTGCTTTCTTTGTTTTTAAAGAGACTTCATAGTTCTCATACACTGGCCACCACAGGAAGGAAGGAAAGAAGGCAGATGGGAGAAAAGGTAGAAAGGAAGGGAATGAGGGAAGACGACTAAGGGAGGGAGAGAGAAAGAGGAAAAGAAAGAGTGGCTTTATCTCAGCCTCCGATGAAGACAAAGGCAAATCCTCTTTGAATAAATATTGACAAGAAAACTTTGGGAGAGTCTGAAACGACTTGAAGACACACAACAACAACTATCTTGCACTTCCCATTGAAATATTGATATGTTTACGTTGGTCAAAACTGTTCATTTTAAATATTGTATTCTTTCATATCTTCGCACTACAAATAAGAAGTATGAATAGGAATTAGTTCACTATTTTTCAAAGTACAGTCCAGCCTCCCAACAGTCTGATGGACCAAGAACCAGCCCTCCGCTTAAGAGGTCCTTGTGGTCCCTTCCAGCTCTATGATCCTTTGCCTTCTGGAACACTTGATCTTGCTACACTTCCCATCTGTCATAATATATTGAAATTTATTTATTTATTTATTTATTTGCAGCTTTTATATTCCGCCCTTCTCACCCCGCAGGGGACTCAGGGCGGATTACAGTGTACACATATATGGCAAACATTCAATGTCAATTTTGACATACAACATATAGAGACATAGACAGAGGCTATTTAACTTTTTCTGGCCACCAGGGGAGCTTTCGCTTTCATTGTCCATCTGCGACACTGATGAAGTACTTCTGCATTCCCCGCATGCTTTTGCTGGAGTCTTTTTTTATGGCCTCATAAATTAGTTAATTTAGCCTCCCCACACTTTAAGGTAGTACCTTATTTTCCTACTTGACAGATGCAACTGTCTTTCGGGTTGCAAAGGTCGACAACAGGCTACACAATTGGTTGGAAGCCCACTCCAACCCAGGCTGGCTTCGAACTCATGTCCTTTTGGTCAGAGTGATCTTAATGCAGCTGACACTTAGCCAGCTGCACCACAATCCCGGTGGTTATGTTTCTTCTTCTTAGAGAGGTTATGTTTTCTTAGGCCCTCTGATAGCCAGAAGCTGAAGCTCTGCTTCTCTTACCTTTTTTCTGAGAGATGACTTGCACAAGGTCATACTCCTCCACAGCAATTGGGTCCAAGTTATGTTTTAGCAGTGCTCTCTGCATAACTGCTGGCGCCTTGTCCTGGTTGGTCACCTGGAAAGATAGTTTGGCATTGAGGCTTTCTTATTCTCCAAACTCAAATTCCCAAGAAGGCTTTCATTATTAGCTATGTCCTATTTATGTACTGGATTCTAAAATAGGAGTCTTTTTCAGGAAAACAGTCTTAGCTAGAGCTCGGCTTTTAGACAAGCTCCACTGAGAACACCTGGTTGCAAAGTTAATAACCACAGACAGTGAATAATAGGAAATGACAGTTTTTTTTCAAATTGCAACTTCAAGAGTCCCTCTATGCCCGAGATGGTTGGAGACTCTGGGAAGTTACAGTCCAAAAAAGGCAACTTGGTAATAATCTAACGCTAATACTCTTATGTTTCACAGCAGGAATGTGAATTATGTGGTCCTTGAGATGTAGGATTTTAATGCTCATGGTTGCTTGACACTGGCTATGTTTATTAGCATTGTTGGGACTTGTAACAACTGGGGCCTTCATGATTCTCAGTTCAAGTTAACTCTCTTGACTCAGCATTTATGGCTATGTTGCATAAACACGTGATCACCAACACCAAAAGAAGAAGAACGTGCTTTAAAGAACTAAGCTCTCTTATTGGAAGTATGTCTGTGGCTCTATCCGGTATCACTTCCTCTATAAAGTACTGATGTTCAGTGTCATCCTGCAATAAAGAAACACCAGGGTTTCCCAAAAGAGCTGACTACCAGAAATCCATGTTCCATCTGTGAATTATGTTGGACTAAGCAAACAGGAGGCCCAGTGCTGGAAAGGGGCTTTTCTATGGCTGAAGGAGGAATCCTGACCCTTTTTCTCGAGCTTGTGTTTAGTGCACTGTCACTTTTAATCCAGAAAAATAAAACCACTGCTTCTGGAATCCGAAAGCTCTGGTCTATATACCAATTTCTGACTGCTGCTTGGAGGAGAGGGTCATCAGTTCAAGCTGTTGGGACTAACTTGTCTACTAGGCTTGTTTGAGCCACAAAAAAAAAAAGTTCAAAACTCATTTCAGATGTAGGGAGTGCTGGTGGTTCGATTCTAAAGTCAATTCTGATTTTCACAGAAAAAAATGTTTAAACCTTTTCGAAACTTCCGAGACTTCTGAATTATCCCTTAATGGTTTGAAAGTGTTATTGGGTGGTCTTTACTTTGAAAGCAGTTTTACTCCAGAAGTGGGGGGGGGGGCAAACGGAGGAAATTCATCCACTCTGGTTTACAACACTTCCCAGGCTTGAGACAGAAAGTGGGGGGAGAGGAGAGGGAGGAAATTCATCCACTCTGGTTTAAAACACTTCCCAGGCTCGAGACAGAAGAGAGGGGAGAGGAGGGAGGAAATTCATCCATTCTGGTTTACAACACTTCCCAGGCTTGAGACAGAAAGTGAGGGGAGAGGAGAGGGAGGAAATTCATCCACTCTGGTTTAAAACACTTCCCAGGCTCGAGACAGAAGAGAGGGGAGAGGAGGGAGGAAATTTATCCACTCTGGTTTAAAACGCTTCCCAGGCTTGAGACAGAAGCGAGGGGAGAGGAGAGGGAGGAAATTCATTCACTTTGTTTTAAAATGCTTCCCAGGCTCGAGACAGAAGCAAGGGGAGAAGAGAGGGAGGAAATTCATCCACTCTGGTTTAAAACACTTCCCAGGCTTGAGACAGAAGCAAGGGGAGAGGAGAGGGAGGAAATTTATCCACTCTGGTTTAAAAGCTTCCCAGGCTTGAGCCAGAAATGAGGGGAGAGGAGAGGGAAGAAATTTATCCACTCTGGTTTAAAACACTTCCCAGGTTTGAGCCAGAAACGAGGGGAGAGGAGAGGGAAGAAATTTATCCACTCTGGTTTAAAACACTTCCCAGGCTTGAGACAGAAGCGAAGGCAGAGGAGAGGGAGGAAATTAATCCACTCTGGTTTAAAGGCTTCCCAGGCTCGAGACAGAAGCGAGGGGAGAGGAGAGGGAGGAAATTCATCCACTTTGGTTTAAAACGCTTCCCAGGCTTGAGACAGAAGTGAGGGGAGAGGAGAGGGAGGAAATTCGTTCACTCTGGTTTAAAACTGCTTCCCAGGCTTGAGCTGAGGCCAGGGACCAGAAGCAGGGAAACCCTGAAACATTTCTGACTCACTTACTGCTTCGTAACAGAAATGGTGGAAAAAGCTTTGGAAGGGCAAAGGGACTTCCAGTTTCCTTTAAAAAAATCGAAATTGCTTCAAAAAGCAAATCTTTCCAAATTTATTCTGAATTATGAGGATTCCGACCGAACCTAACAATGCCTATTGTGTACAATTCCTATGAAATGACACATGCTTTGCTCACTCTTCAGTTTTCATAGATACACAGGGAGCATGGCTTTTTTGTGCCCTCTTAGGAATCCCTTTTCTTAAATCAGAATTAATGTGTTATAAAGTGTTCATTTAAAAAAAAGAAAAACACACATTTTAGAAGAAATATCTCTGGGGCAGGGGAAGGAAATGGAATGTGCGTTGAACTTACTATAGGAAAAATTCAAACTCAACTGTTTGTTATTTTGTTGGTTATTTTGTTTTTGTTTTTTCCTCCTTTTCCCAGGGTTGGCCTGCGACATTTTGCTTCCTGAGGCAAAAGACCAAATGGCACCCCATTAATATGTGTACAGACACTGCTGCACTTGAAGCTGAATTTTCCTTTCACACTGTCAGCATGACAGATTCCTCCACCCCATGGCATACATGAGGAATGGGCTAGATTTCTGAGTGCAGGCCAGGCTGTGTGACCCATGTAGACAGTTCTGTCCTCCCAAGAGAGGGAAATGGGCAGTGCTTGGAAGAAATGGCTAGAGACCTGGCCTTGCTGTTCCTCCAGATTGCCTGATGCAATTGACTCTCTGTGGTAATGGGGAGAACCCGAGCCTCCCTCTCTTGGTGTGGATGGGGCCTTCATTCATTTTTAATGACGTGCAGATGGTAGAAGCCAAGAGAAGATAGCAGCCCTATTCTAGTCATCTTGCATCCCAAAGCAAATAACTTCATTGTACTATAGTAATCGAAAGCACTATTTTCCCACACATGTATTATTTTAATTATTTTACTTAGGTATTTTTTATCAATTATGATTAGGGAAGGCCTGCAGAAAAACAATGGCCCCCTCAATTTTTCTGGTTTTTCCCCAAAGTCTAGTGAGCTTGCACTGCAAAGTAAAGTGAAACTGTATTATATTAAGCAAAATCACAATATCCCAACACATATATTGTTTTAATTATTTTCCTTAGGGTTTTTTTTAATCAATAATGATTAGAGAAGGGAAGGCCTGGGAAGGCCTGTATTGTTATTATTATTGTTGTTGTTGTTGTTGTTAAATTGATCATTCTACTTTATTATTGTTTTTATTATTACATTTATTATTTTACTCTATTATTACTGTTATTATTACATTTCCATTTTTTTACTCTATTACTAGCCGTCCCCTGCCATGCGTTGCTGTGGCCTACATGGGGGTTCTGTGTGGGAGGTTTGGCCCAATTCTATCATTGGTGGGGTTCAGAATGCTCTGTGATTGTAGGTGAACTATAAATCCCAGCAACGACAACTCCCAAATGTCAAGATTCTATTTTCCCCAAACTCTACCAGTGTTCACATTTGGGCGTATTGAGTATTCGTGTAGAGTTTGGTCCAGATCCATCATTGTTTGAGTCCACAGTGATCTCTGGATGTAGGTGAACTACAACTCCAAAACCAAAGGACACTGCCCACCAAATCCTTCCAGTATTTTCTGTTGGTCATGGGGGAACTGTGTGCCAAGTTTGGTTCAATTCCATCGTTGGTGGGGTTCAAAATGCTCTTTGATTGTAGGTGAACTATAAATCCCAGCAACTACAACTCCCAAATGACAAAATCAATTCTTTTTTTGTGAAGGACATACATTGGGTTGTTAGATGTCTTGTGTCCAAATTTGTTGTCAATTCGTCCAGTGGTTTTTGAATTCTGTTAATCCCACAAGCGAACATTACATTTTTATTTATATAGATTATTATTATTATTATTAGTAGTAGTAGTAGTAGTAGTAGTAGTAGTATTACATTTATTATTTCACTCTATTTTTATTGGAAGGATATGCAAGCACACTTACATTGAAGAAGGTTAGAATAATGGTTTAATCAGAGTTCCACAATCTTAGAATCATAGAATCAAAGAGTTGGAAGAGACCTCATGGGCCATCCAGTCCAACCCCCTGCCAAGAAGCAGGAATATTGCATTCAAATCACCCCTAATCTTACCTTCAATTATAGTTTTATGTAAATATTCAAAACATTTAACCTACTGATGCCTCAATTAATGTAATTGTATTGTATCCATTTTTATTTTGAATTTTACCAGTAGTCCTGCATTTCTCACCCTTAGCTTATACTCGAGTCAATACGTTTTCCCGGTTTTTTTTTGGTAAAATTTGGTGCCTCGGCTTATATTCAGGTCGGCTTATACTCAAGTATATGCGGTACATATGACAAATTCATGCAGAGTAAGAAAACACACAGAGTAGTTTAAACTTGGCATAGAATTTAAATTGCAGACATTTGCATTAGGCCAGGGATTGAACCAGAGACTGCTGGCAGACAAAACATGGGATCTAGAACTGAATTACTGGCATTCCAAAAATGTCTCTTTGCTCAAACGGCAATCTGTATATACACCAACCCCACTCTCCTTACATACCAGAATGCTTTTGTACATATTGCCATTACTGGGTTCCAAATGAACCCGGATGATGCAGGACTCTTGGTTCTTCTGATTGTAGTAAGGAGGCCAAAGTGCAGAAGTACTGGAGATGGAAAGTGGGTGGATGCCCGGATTGCTGTCCGGTGGAGGAGGCGGTGAGAGAGTGAAGGAAGACACACTGGATGAAGAAATGTCCATGGAGTGGTTGGAGGAAGAAGGGGAAGAGGATTCCGAGAGCTAAGAATTGGAACACAAAATAAGAGGATCACATCACTCATTGATTGGCATATGACACTGAGATTATTCTAAATCTGCTCCATGCACAGCAAGATTGAGTAATGAGTGAGCCTTTAGATGTTGGACTGTAGCTTCCATCAGCTGTAGCCTGTGATGGCATCAGAATAATGGGAGTTGCAATCAAATTATATGTGGAAGGTCAAATGGTCCCCAACCTTTGCATAGAGGTTAAATGCACACTGCTTTAAAGAGTATCTTAAAATATTTTTAATTTTTAATTGTTTTGATTGGTTATTATCTGATCTTTGCCTCAATAACCCTTAGGGCTGAAAGCAATGCAAATATAATGTAAACAAACAGGCATTTCAACAGAGCACTGATGTAGACTGAGGAACAGAAAGTCACAATCTAAATGTAAAGCATGCATGACCACTGAGATGTCATTCCTTTATTCCTTGTTACTATTTGTATTGAAGATTTTCGCTGAGGAAGGGACATTAAATTTTTTTGGATAAGCTATAATAACTACATGATAAAGTAGAGGCACTTGTTGCAATCTTCCTTTCCACATTTAGAGCAACTGGCCAGAAGATGGCAGCAGATACAAAGGTGTCAGCAAGTGATTATTACTATATATTATAATAATATTATATTGTGAAATATAATATTATTATAATATTGTGAAAGCATTCCTTATTTTTTTAATCAATCAAGAATATCTTTATTTGTAGGAAGGCATTAGCTTTTAGCAGAACTATCATGAGACTTTTTGCTTTCTGAGGCAGCACAGCAAGTGACATGCACACTCATTTACATGCCAAAGTGCATGTAAGTTATTTTGACATACATGGCATAAAGTATCCACACACCTTATAATAATAATAATAACAACAACAACAACAACAACAACAACAACAAGAACAAGAAGAAGAAGAAGAAGAAGAAGAAGAAGAAGAAGAAGAAGAATGGATAGTTAATGTTACAATCCCAGGCAACAGCCGGATTGAAGAGAAACAACTGGAAAAGCTTACATGTTATGAGGATTTAAAGATTGAACTGCAAAGACTCTGGCCCAAACTAGTAAAGGTTATCCCAGAGGTGATCGGCATACTGGGTGCAGTGCCTAAAGACCTTGGCCTGCACTTAAACACAATTGGCAGTGACAAAATTACCATCTGTCAGCTACAAAAGGTCACCCTACTGGGATCTGCACGCATTATCCGCTGATACATCACACAGTCCTAGACACTTGGGAAGTGTCCAACATGTGATTTAATACAACAGCCAGCAAAGTGACCTTGTTTGCTGTGTACTAATCTTTTTTTGTGTTTCTAATAACAACAACAACAACAACAATAACAACTTTATTTCGAGACCGCATTCCCTCCCTAAAGGGACTCAGGGCGGTTCACACAGATATAAAAGGCAAACATTCAATGCCATAATTATGATCACACAATATCAGAAGACGGGAATTAAACATTAAAATACTTATTACCATATTACAGCAATAAAACATAATGGCACAAAAACATGTATCTTAGACCTTTATATAACAAGCAAAGTGCAAAATGTGGACAATTTCAACAGTAAGGAGGAAACCATGAAAATGAACAGTATTAAAAAAACTCTAAAATTACAACAGCAAAACAACAGAGAGGAAACAATCTGGGACATCTAATCACCTCTCAACAAAAGATTGCCCCAGGCACTGCCAGGCCATCAAATGCTAATCAAGGTGGTCAGCTGAAACATTCACACCTAGCTCCAGCAGACAAGAGTCCTTTGTCCCACCCTGGTCATTCCACAGATATATAAACCCTTTTCCTAGTTCCAACAGACCTCACTACCTCTGAGGATGCTTGCCATAGATGCAGGCAAAACATCAGGAGAGAATGCCTCTAGACCATGGCCATATAGCCCGAAAAAACCTATAGCAACCCAGTGATTCCGGCCATGAAAGCTTTCTACAATACAAAGTGCAAAATATGCCACCTTCTTCCAACTTTTAGTAAATCACACGGATAACAAAGCAAATAATTAACATTTTCATGATATGCACTCTTCCAAGTCAGCTGTTTCACTCTGCATAATGCTAGGGCTACCCCGGTCTTTGAGAATTGCAGTGGGCATTACTTAGTTATAATGCTGCTTCTAGCAGTACTACTAAAAACATTTTTTTTCCTTCTGGAAAATTAAGAACAGCCTTGACTTGCGAATACATACGTTCTTTAGTGGCCCATCTGGTGACTCGCAAGGCGATACACTTTCAGATGCCATGCTTTCCCCGGAGCTCCCGCTTGGCTGTTCTTTGGTGGGCGTGGTATTTGAAATTACATCGGATCCCTGAAATAACCTAGAAAGACAATTTTTCAAATATTGTTACAATATTACTTTTATTTCAAATTATTGTGGGGATATGTTTCAAAGGAAGAAAAGTGAATGTGAATTTCTGCAAATACGGGAAATTCTACTTTGATGCAGAACGCATTTAGGTTGTGGCTATTTATGATGCAGTCTAGTATAACTCGCATGCCAGTTGCTCCGAAATCATTATCCATCGAGTCATACTCACAAGCTTAGCCGCTTCACCATGCTCTTCCGGGAGTTTGGAGATGTGGTGGTTGTGTCAACAGCTGCTTCAATCTCACAAGCAAGGGTATAGCTGTAAAATTAGAGAGCATCTTGTGATTAGGGCTTCAGGAAATATTGCTACTGAGGGCTAAAATTCCTCAAAACAAAACTTTGTCAGCTGTTAAAGAAAATAGTGTGTGACTTTCAGTTAGGAACTGTTAAAAGTAAGAGCTACTGGTTTTCAAGATTATTCAGTTACCGAGGATGGACTGAATAAATGCCACATAGACACATTTTATACATTCTCCTGATATTTACAGGAAGTATGTGGATCACTCTGCTGCACAGTGTGTTGGAAGCTCCAGAGTTTAGATGGCCATCTGTTAGAGGGGTACTTTGATTGTGTTTTTCCTGCATGGCAGGGGGTTGGACTGGGTTACCACATGGGCTCTTCCAACTCTATTATTATTCTATTATTTTAATCTAAGATTAAGAGTTCTGAGTTTTCAAAAACAGGTATTATTATTGGGTTGTTGTAGGTTTTTCCGGGCTATATGGCCATGTTCTGGAGGCATTTTCTCCTGACGTTTCGCCTGCATCTATGGCAAGCATCCTCAGAGGTAGTGAGGTCTGTTGGAAGTAGGAAAATGAGTTTATATATCTGTGGAATGACCAGGGTGGGACAAAGGACTTTTGTCTGCAGACCCACCAAGAAAATGCAACAAATGCTACGTTCAGCAAAGGACAAGAGGGATCCTCTCACTTCTGCAGATGTCTACATAGGGACCAGCAAACGCAGCATTGCCCAAACACGAATCAAGGAACATGAAAGGCACTGCAGACTACTTCAACCAGAGAAATCAGCCATAGCAGAGCACCTGATGAACCAACCTGGACACAGCATATTATTTGACAACACAGAAATGCTGGACCACTCTCACAACCACCATGTCAGACTACACAGAGAAGCCATTGAAATCCACAAGCATGTGGACAATTTCAACAGAAAGGAAGAAACCATGAAAATGAACAAATCTGGCTACCAGTATTAAAAAACTCTAAAATTACAACAGCACAACAACAGAGAGTAAACAATCAGGCACATCAAATCACCTCTCAACAAAAGATTTCCCCCAGGCACTTCCAAGCCATTAAATGCTAATCAAGGTGGTCAGTTGAAACATTCACACCTAGCTCCAGCAGACAAAGTCTTTTGTCCCACCCTGGTCATTCCACAGATATATAAACCCATTTTCCTACTTCCAACAGACCTCACTACCTCTGAGGATGCTTGCCATAGATGCAGGTGAAACGTCAGGAGAAAGTGCCTCCAGAACATAGCCATATAGCCCGGAAAAACCTACAACAAGCCAATGATTCTGGCCATGAAAGCCTTCGACAATACAGGTATTATTATTATTTATACCTCCACTTTTCCCTCTAAAGAAGAAGGTTCAAAGTAGCTTACAGTAAAACTAATCAATACAATTTAAAATCTAAAAATATATGAACATTTAAAAGAATTAAATATTAATGGCATTAAAAATAAAGTTAAAGCCATTAAAACCAATTAAAACCCTATTCATAGCTAAAACCACAGCACCCCCTGACTTGATCTTTAAAAGCCTGCCTGAATAAAAAGGTTTTAGCCTGCCATCAGAAGGCAGGGAATCCAGAGTAGGTACAACTTTGCTTTAGTTGATCCTAATATTGAGCCTAATATTCCAAGGCATTATTTCACATTAAATGTTAAAGCATCAGGTCACCAACTAGAGCCTCATTTGGGCGTCTGCAGAGCCCCCTTTCCATCTCAGACACCATGACTTCTATTTCAAGTACGTTTTTACCACATTCCTGCAACCTACTTTTGTAATACTTCGTTTTATAAAGATTCTCAAGGTCAGAAGTGTTTCTGACATTTTTGGCCATTTCAGTTTGTTTTAACAAAGGTACACAGAAAGGGTTTTGGGAATATTTCATACGCAAGGCGGTTATCTGTTTCTTCTTTGTATGACACAACAGTGGGTTGTTGTAGGTTTTTTCGGGCTATATGGCCATGGTCTAGAGGCATTCTCTCCTGACGTTTCGCCTGCATCTATGGCAAGCATCCTCAGAGGTAGTGAGGTCAGGATGCTTGCCATAGATGCAGGCGAAACGTCAGGAGAGAATGTCTCTAGACCATGGCCATATAGCCCGAAAAAACCTACAACAACCGAGTGATTCCGGCCATGAAAGCCTTCGACAATACATTATGACACAACACATAGGGACAGAAAACAATTCCTAAAATATACATCTTGGCTTATTCTTTAATATATAGTGCCCAATTTAAATGTGAGCAAGCAATGGAGCTTGTGGGCAGTTTGGTACTTAGCCACCCACTCTATCCTAACTCAATGTGTTGAGGCTCAGCGTCACGGCAGTGAATCTACTACCAGTTGCAGGAGAAGGAGGAGTGATGCTGAATCAGGCAAAAAAAAATGTCATCAGAGTAAAGGACTATTTCTGATAACTGGTGAACTAGGTCTCACATGCTTGTATATGCGTATATGAATTGTTGTTGTTGTTGTTGCTGTTATTAATGTCGTGCCCGCCTCTCCTCATGGCTTGAGGTGGTTTACAACATTGTAAAACACACATTCACCTACATTCTTTTAAATATATTAAAACATTGTACTGGCATTGAATTTTGCCATTACTTATATGTAAACCGCTTTGAGTCCTCCTCGAGGTGAGAAAAGCGGTATACAAATACTGTAAATAAATAAAATAAATAAATTGAAACTTATTTCCACATGGTACATATTAAAATACACACAACAGAGATTAAACGTAAGTTACAAGTTTAAAATTTGTCATTAAAACTGTCAGGGTAGGCCTGACAGAAGAGATAGATCTTCACTTGTTTTAAATTGTGACAGCTGATGTAGCTGTCAGAGCTCTACCGGCAGGTTGTTCCACAGTTGTGGGGTGGCCAATGTATGGTGTTTTTGGGTGGTGGTTGCCAGTTGAGTCTTGGTAGGCCAGGAGCAAATGCTCCCCCAGAGGATCTCAGTGTTCGGGGCAGATTGTATAGTAGAAGGCAACCCTGTAGGTAACCTAGACCCAAAACATGTAGGGCTTTAAAGCTCAAAACTAACACCTTGTAGAGTTGTTGTAGGTTTTTTCAGGCTATATGGCCATGTTCTAAAGGTATTTTCTTTAGAATGCATACCTACCTCCAGAAGACAAGAGTCCTTTGTCTCACCTTGGTCATTCCACAGATATATAAACCCTTTTTCCTAGTTCCAACAGACCTCACTACCTCTGAGGATGCTTGCCATAGATGCAGGCGAAACGTCAGGAAAAAATGCCTTTAGAACATGGCCATATAGCCCGGAAAAACCTACAACAACCCAGTGATACCGGCCATGAAAGCCTTCGCCAATACATTAACACCTTGTACTAACTGAAGGTTAAAGCTCCACTTCACTAACTGTGCATTCAGATGTGCACAATGTCCATTACCATCATTCAAAATATTTGCTAAAAAAATCTGAAACTTACTAGATACTATACTTAAACAGAAGTCCCAGGTGCAGGCTCATACTCTAAGTCAAAGCACAAAACAACAGGAAAGGATGTTTAAAGAGAAACAGGAGGAAGCCAAAAGGGGCACGGGGAAAAAAAACAAAGTAAAGGAAGCCCATGCAAATAAATAACTGTGCATTTTATATATGGGTTTTGAATTGTTCTTGATGCTGGCAAGAGATTCTTGGCTAACCTAATGGTCAGAAATTATCAATAGATAATTACGTAAGTGAGCCACCTGGAACCTGACAGTAAACCATTCTGGTGATTTATGCTAGTTTAAACTGGAGTTATACAGCATGTCATCGAGTGAGAGCATATCTATTTTCATGTACAGTTCCCCTTCTCCCATAACACTAAAAGCATTCTGTTTTTACCACACTGTTTCTATTTAAATGTTTTTAAACTTTTGTATTTCTCCTTTTAAACTGACTACTGTGATGTTAGTTGTCTTGAGTCCCCATGGGAAGAAAGGCGGGATATAAATAAAGATGACGACGACAATGATAATAATAAGTAATATGAATTTTGTTCCTGGTTATAAATGTTATTTCCTAATTGGTTCTATCATAAAAAAATGGAAAAGGATTATTAAAATTTATTTATTTATTTATTTATTTACAGTATTTATATTCCGCCCTTCTCACCCTGCAGCCATGAGGAGAGGCAGTAAAGAACTAAAATAATAATACATCTCACAGTCCTAGACGCTTGAGAAGTATACACGAGAGTAGTCTTGTACACGGGAGTAGTCTTATACACTGGGAGTAGTCTTCTACACGAGAGTAGTCTTATACGCGGGAGTAGTCTTATACACAGGAGTAGTCTTATACACGGGAGTAGTCTTATACATGGGAGTAGTCTTATAGAGCGGGTGCTGAAACTTCCAATTGGATTGGAGAACCTGTGGTTGCCGCATATGGTGGGGGAAGCTCAAAAATGGCAGTGAAATCAAATCTGATGCTTTTAAAAAAATTATTTGGTGTGCACTGGAAGAGGGGTAGTCTTATACAGCGAATATATCCCAAACTCTATATTTTAACTGGAAAAGTTGGGGGTTGTCGTCTTATACGCTCAGTTGTTTTATATACGGTATATCTCATTTGATGTGACATATTGTGTTTTTGTATCAGTAAAATAATAATAGTAATAATAATAATAATAATAATAATAATAATAATAATAATAAGTCTCTTGTGGATGATATAGGAAAGCTTCACCTCACCTTTCTTCCTCTGTTAAAGCTGGCTGTTTCCTGAACCACTGGATGAATCTTCTGTCTGATGTCATGCAATAGCTATTGCAGGAGGATTGCAACAGCTTAATCTGAGCGATTACTTCAAACTCCTGAGAAAGTAAGTATCAGAATGTGATTCTTAATGAAGAAAATACAGTTCCCCTCCCAGATCACAATAGCCAGACAGATGCAGGGCAACTGGAAATGTTAAACACTGCACAACAGATCCACTATTATCACAAAGGATTTAGTAAACCTGATGGCATCCCTTATTCTGGAAAGTCTGCTGACCAATGGTTGTATATATTCAATTCAATTATTTCATTCGACCCACATGGCATGGCAAGAGGTGAGCAAAGTGAGTCTGATGTACTTTCTTAACATTGGGTGTATAGAAGGATGGACGATTCCTCTCAGTCTTAAAAACTGGTGGGAGCCTGTGGTCTGTTTTAGTTCTGTGCTGAGCAGATAATCAACATACCTCCCTGCCTACAACTCCCAGAAATCCCAGCCAGTTTACCAGGTGTTAGGATTTCCAGGAGTTGAAGGCCAAAACATCTGGGTACCCACAGGTTGAGAACCACTGATATACAGAGACTTTACTGATAGCATGGCCAATCAATTGAGATGAGGATCAGGAGGGAGGCACACAATTGCTCTCCTGTTCATATTAGAAGACCCATGCTTTCCCCAAGATCAACTTCATGAATCCACCAGCTAAGAAGGCTTTCTCATATATCCTGTTGGGTCATCTACTCCCTCCCTTTGCAGCTGAGATACAAAAAACCCAGGATACAAATTGTTGCTAATTAAAATACCAGTAAATGATTAGAGATAGAGCAAGCTTACCCGTCTTCTCTTCTCAAAATTTATTAGTCCCCCCTGTAAGGAAACAAGCATAAAAGACCAATTTCAAAACCAACGTGTACAATCACAATAGAGCAATCATCCAACTTTAACAAAAACAAATGTTCATGTCTCCCTCTGCTATACAAAATGACAAAACTTTCAGAATTTGAGGTCTTTCATAGTAATTCTAGATCTAAATCTGTAACAGAGCCTTATTTTTCAAAGATAACAACCAATTGCTCCCACGTTACAGTGTGGGAAAGCTGGCATGCCTGTCCTCTTTAAATGTTATAGTAATGTAACTATGCCAATAGCAATGTGGATCATCAAATGTGGATCAGTACTAAGAACCTAACCTCTCTCTTCACTTGCAAGATGTTCTTGTCTCTCTACAAATGACTTGGGGGTGCAACTTTGGGCCTCTAGCCATTTATCAGAAGCAGCACCCACCTTAACCCCATCACACCAGAAGCAACTTGCTCCTGACACGACAAAAAAAAAATCAAAATCAAAATAGATACCAATACAATTACATTAATTGAGGCATCAGTGGCTTAAATGTTTTTGAATATTTACATAAAACTGTAATTTAAGATAAGACCGCCCAACTCTGATTAAACCATTATTCTAAACTTCTTCAATGTAAATGTGCTTATGTATCCTTCCAATAATAATAGAGTAAAATAATAAATGTAATAACAACAACAATAATAAGAGTAAAATAATGGAAATGTAATAGAAGTCAAGTCCTATGAGGAGTGGCTTAGGGAGCTGGGTATATTTAGCTTGGAGAAATGGAGGCTGAGAGGGGATACAATAGCCATTTTTAAATATTCGAAAAGGATGTCACATTGAGGAGGGGGCACACTTGTTTTCTGCTGCTCTGGAGACTAGAACAGGGAGCAAAGGATTCAAGTTGCGGGAAAAGAGATTAAATCTAAATATTAGGAAGAATTCCTGACAGAGCTGCTTTGAAGAGTGGTGCAGTCTCTTTCTCTGAAGGTTTTTAAACAGATGCTAGATAGTCAGGAGTACTTTGATTGTGTGTTCCTGCATGGCAGAGGGTTGGACTGCATGGCCCTTGTGGTCTCCTCCCAATTTAGGATTCTATTACTCTTTGATCAGTGAAGGTTTTAAGGGAACTTTCCATGGTGCTAACTCTGTTCCTCAATAGGATGTTCAGCACCATGGAGAGCTTCTTTAAAGACACACAAAACATGCAACAGATTAAACATTCAAGCACTGGTCTAGTTACAAGACTACTGAGAATGAACTGGGATAAACTTGTGAGTGTTATGAAAATATAGATAGAAAATATAATACAAAATCCCTAGTAGGAAAGTTATTTCTATGCAGACATATACATTTTCTTATGAAAACCTACCTCCACATAGTTCTGTAGAGCCGCATCGAGCATTGTCAGATCAGTCAGAAAAGTACCAAGGTAAGGAACCGTGCCTTGCATTATGCCCTGTACAAGAGGGTAGTGCAAATAGGTTAGTCACTTTAGCCGATCTTCAATTGTTAGTCATTGGCTTCTGGGGCCAATTCAAACATCCTACATAGCCAGGGTCCAGCCTCTTTATTTATTTATTTCTTTATTTATTTGTGATATTTCTATCCCGCCTTTCTCGAAGGTGACTCAAGGTGGCTTACAATCAGACAGCCATTTGATGCCATAACAAAAACAATTAAAACAAATTTGTAAAAAAAAAACCCATACAATAAACCCCTTAAAAACATATAAAACCAATGACTTCACTGTTAATCTCATTGTTCAAAAACATATTCTGAGAGGAAGCCACAGGGAGGAGGGAGCAAGCTTGTTTTCTGTTTCCCTGGAGACTAGGACGCAAAACAATGGCTTCAAACTACAAGAAAGGAGATTCCATCTGAACATGAGAAAGAACTTCCTGATTGTGAGAGCCGTTCAGCAGTGGAACTCTCTGGAGTGTGGTGGAGGCTCCTTCTTTGGAAGCTTTTAAACAGAGGCTGGATGGCCATCTGTGGGGGTGCTTTGAATGCAGTTATTCCTGCTTCTGGCAGGGGGTTGGACTGGATGGCCCATGAGGTCTCTTCCAACTCTTTGAGTCTATGATTCTATGATTCCACAATTCGATATCATATAGTTCCGTGTTTATCTATTGCACTGTTTCCAAATGCTTGTTCAAAGAGCCAGGTTTTTGGGTTGTTGTAGTTTTTTTTCGGGCTATATGGCCATGTTCTAGAGGCATTCTCTCCTGACATTTTGCCTGCATCTATGGTAAGCATCATCCTCACCTCACTACCTCTGAGGATGCTTGCCATAGATGCAGGCGAAACGTCAGGAGAGAATGCCTCTAGAACATGGCCATATAGCCCGAAAAAACCTACAACAACCCAGTGATTCCGGCCATGGAAGCCTTCGACAAGCCAGGTTTTTACTTGTTTCTGGAAGGTCAAGAGGGAAGAGGCCGATCTAATATCTCTAGGGAAGGAGTTCCACAGCCGAGGGGCCACCACTGAGAAGACCCTGTCTCTCGTCCCCGCCAATCACACCTGTGAGGCAGGACCAAGAGCAGGGCCTCCCCTGAGATATGTTCGGATAGGTAAGCTAGGCTGGAATGCCTCCTCTACATTTCCATCTTGCCGTTTTAACATTTGTGATAGGGAATGGCTGGCTGAAGGATCCACTGTTGAATGAGTGGGAAATCCACTTTGGATTTGCTCTTCCTGTAGCTGCCCTCTTAAGTTGGATCTACATTGCCAAATAATGTAGCTTGAATATTATTATGTGGTCATGTAGCCCCTTATAATGTAGCTCAATGCAGTTCAAACTGCATTATATGGCAATGTAGATGCAAACTGAGTTGAAGGAGCGTTGCCAGTTGTGAGCCTTTGATCATGGAAAGAATGGTTTTAAAATCAAAAGTGAATCTGTCATCTCTGTGGTAACAGATCCATCAGCTGCCCTTGTGTATTATAGAACGAGTTCTTCCCTCCTGCCTAAAGGCCTTACATAGTCCTTTGCCTATGCCCAAGAGATTCAGAATTTCCCACAGTCAATACTTGGCTTACAATCCACTACTTTTCAAACAAGTACAGAGATATTCCACGTCTTATGAGTTGGATTGCTCTATATATACCAGCTTTACAGAAAGTAAGACATGCCAGAGTACTGGAAATTGGTGCTTCCATGCCAATAGCATGCCTGCTCCTGGTTTTAATCCAAACTGTAAAGGACCTAAATGAAAGTTTAAACTCTATCTGCAAAACAAGCGTTCAGTTTAGTTCAGACTAAAACCCAGAGTGAGTTCACATTCCCACACTGGTATGGGAGCCAAAACTGAGATAGTGTGGTGCTGTTTTAGCGGTGAAACTGATTTTATAGAACTGTGTGTTCATGGAGTCACCCCATTATCTGAGGTATTTTTCATTTTGGTAATGCCATTTAAAATGAGAACTTAGAAAAGTTACCTGTTTTGGCCAAAACAGACATAATTGTTCAACCAGCATGATTTAATAATCTGTACTTAATGAACCTTTGATGTAGTTATTACTCTCTTTTACTAGTTGCTATATGTTCGTGATTTTGCTCTTGCTTTTACTGCACTGCTTACTTTGCAGATTTTGCCTTTTTGAGATTTTTTTTCTTCAGGGAAGTATATAAACACTTTTATTTTTAAAAATACAACAACAATGAATTTGCAACTGTGGAATGACCTGTCAGAAGAGATCTGGCAGCTAAATGACTGCTGGAATTCAAAACATACCTGAAGACCTATCTCTTCTGGCAGGCCTACCCAGTCAGTTTTAGCAATGATATTTAACTTCATTTTATTAGTAATAAAGTTTTAGTCTTTGTTCTATGTATTTTGATATAAGTATTCTGTAGAAATAAATTGTAATATGTGTATTTTATGAGATTATGCTTGTGATTATGCATTTTTAGCTATGTTTTAACCTGCCTCAAGCCATGAGGAGAGGCAGGCAAGAAATAAAATTATTATTATTATTATTATTATTATTATTATTATTATTGAGATTGGTTCCAAAAAGAAATTCCAAAAATGAATCCCCAGATACTATTACACCTCCAACTCTTAGAATCTGAAGTCAGCCCAGCTAATCCTCAGGGATTTTCAAAGTAGGATTTCAAAAACACCTATCAACTCAAAACTGGGAACAACTGATATAAAATTGATTGTGTAATGTCAATACAAAATCAATTCCTTAACTTCCTAATCATCTTATGGGAAAAAACGACATGGAGATGTCCACTTGCCATATCTTTTTGCAGCTGAAGTCGCCGCTGAGTCCTTTTCTGGTTTTCTTTTACACTGCTTTCCAAATTTGCAAATTTTGACGTTCCTTCCTGCAATGTGAATAAAAGGGCATTTAATGTACAGACCATTAAGCTGAGTTGCAAATATTTCCTATACTTTTATTGAGAAACTGCAAAAGTGTGAGAGAATTGGTGTGAAAGAATTGGCCTTCTGCAAGGACGTTGCCCAGGGAACGCTCAGATGGTTTGATGTTTTTATCATCCTTGTGGGAGGCTTCTCTCGTGTCCCCGCATGAGGAGCTGGAGCTGATAGAGGGAGCTCATCCCTCTCCCCGGATTTGAACCTGCGACCTGCCGGTCTTCAGTCCTGCCGGCACAGGGGTTTAACCCACTGCGCCACCGGGGGCTCCTAGCAATATCCTATGGGATTGAGTTATATATTGCTTTCTCAAACCTAACATCTTAAAACTAAATACATTCACACACCAACAAGTAAGGGGTACAGATGTCTGTTTCCCAGCATTGTGAAGATGGGCTATTCAAAAATGAAACAAGCACAATTTGCTTACAAAATTCCTCAGTCCCCTCTGAAATTGCTGCCAACAGCTAATCTTCAGGTCAGATACATTTGGACCACAAATTTTCAAGGAAAATACATCTGGACAGCAGTTTTAGAGAACAAATGAAATCATCTACTCTGAATCATCTTGTGCCCAGCACTATTTCAAAATGTGTTATTAATAAACATTTTCCCCTCCATTATGTAACACTGGGTTTTTTCCGTGTTCTCGTGCACTTGGATACGATGACTAATGTCTTTCGTTTGCTGACTAACAAGAAGATAGTCAGGAAATGAAAATGCTTGTTTTCACATTCCAGCAATCCAGACTCTGCAGACTACTTTCCCAGTAATTTCATGAATGACAGTCACATTTCACAATACTTTTTTCTTCCTCTGACATCAGCTGATTTATCTATCACTGCTGCCTAGATTGCTTTTATCTGCAATTGTCAGGGTCAGCAATTTGACACAACCTCTCAGATGCCCCAGTTTAAAATCATGTGGTCCTTTCTCCAGCATCTTCTAAAGTAAAGAGTAATGCAAGAATTCGTTTAGCTTCTCTGTAAATTCTCAGTTCTTTTTTTCACCAACTATTTCCAACTGCTTCTCTAGCTGTAGGATCTCTCTTGTTGTTCCCAACCAGAGCTGAAATAAGTTATTATTGTTGTTGTTGAATGCAACCCTAGATTCATAGCACAACAGCAGAGGTATTCCAGATACAAAAGTCCAAACGGACACTTTTTACTAAGAATTGCTCCTACTGAAGTTATTTTTTAAATGTTTTTCTCAGATTTATTCTTTGTTTATCGGCTTGTGTCATCTTTTCTTCTCTGAGAAAAACTTTTAAGGAAGCTCTTTTGTTTTCATGAGGAAGAACTTCCTGACTGTGAGAGCCGTTCAGCAGTGGAACTCTCTTCCCCGGAGTGTGGTGGAGGCTCCTTCTTTGGAAGCTTTTAAACAGAGGCTGGATGGCCATCTGTCAGGGGTGATTTGAATGCAATATTCCTGCTTCTTGGCAGGGGGTTGGACCGGATGGCCCATGAGGTCTCTTCCAACTCTTTGATTCTATGATTCTATGCTGTTGGTTAACAGCACTGATCTCTCCTTGGATATTTAATTCATGCACTTTCTAGTCTGAACTTACTGAGTCTCTCCTTTATCTTTTATTTAATCCTGATTTTTTAAAAAAGTAATCTCCTCTTCAAATTCAAGGACTCTGCTGAATGTTCTACACATCTTTTTACATAAGATTATTCAGGCACGATATATAGACATGTTTAATATGACTTGCAAGTAAATTTTCTTATAAAGATTTACTGTATATACTCGAGTATAAGCCGACCCGAATATAAACCGAGGCAGCTAATTTTACCATAATAACTGGGAAAATGTATTGACTCGAGTATAAGCCTAGGGTGGGAAATACTGGTTAGTTTCAAAATAAAAACAGATACCAATAAAATTACATTAATTGAGGCATCAGAAGGTTAAATGTTTTTGAATATTTACATAACACTGTAATTTAAGATAAGACTGTCCAACTCTGATTCTAACCTTCTTCAACGTAAATGTGCTTATGTATCCTTCCAATAAGAATAAAGAGAGTAATATAATGTAATAATAATAATGATAATAATAGAGTAAAATAATGGAAATGTAATAATAACAGTAATAATAGAGTAAAATAATAAATGTAATAATAACAATAATAAATAGTCAAATAATAAATGTAATAATAACAATAATAAAGTAAAATAATAATGTAATAATAATAATTGAGTAAAATAATAAATGCAATAATAATAATAGAGTAAAATAATGGAAATGTAATAATAACAGTAATAATATGACTATGACTGTGACTGTATTGACGACTTGGCTTGGGTAATTGTGATGATGATGTTTTTATTGTACTTTATTGTACTATTTTAATCTGTAATGATGTTGCACTCTGTTGTACTTGTATATTATTGTATTTGCATATATGTTGTAAACCGACCTGAGTCCCTCGTTTGAGGTGAGAAGGCCGGTATATAAAACTTCCAAATAAATAAATAAATAAATAAATAATAGAGTAAAATAATAAATGTAATAATAACAATAATAAATAGTCAAATAATAAATATAATAATAACAACAATAAAGTAAAATAATAATGTAATAATAATAGAGTAAAATAATACATGTAATAAAAATAATAATAACAGAGTAAAATATTAAATAACGTTGACCCGAGTATAAGCTGAGAGGAACTTTTTCAGCCTATAAAAAAGGCTGAAAAACTAGGCTTATACTCGAGTATATACAGTATCTCTGTATACTGTCATCATCTTATTTATTATTATTTATTTATTATATTTCTATACCGCCCTTCTCAGCCTGAGGGCGATTCAGGGCACTTTACAAAACAACACAATTTGATGCCACAATAATATAAACAGTTTAAAACATATAACATCCATAAAATTCCATGAACAATAAAATCAATAAAACATAAATCTTCAATCCTTTATCAGCAGAAGAGCATATAATATTCAAATCACTCCTCTAAGAATTTTGTTATCACAAACCAGATGTGCTCCAGATACTGCTACAGGCCATATTTATAATTTTCCTCAAACATCAACAGTCTTATTCCATTTTGATGGAAGCAGATTCCTCTCTTTTGTATAAGGTCAGCTTATACTCAGCACAACACTAAGTGAAAGCCTTCTTTTTGACTTCATTGTCTCATTTCTGCTCTGAAAGTCAACCGTTTTGCCCTTCTATTCTAACTAGTCTGGTATGTTCAGAAAGTATCATTTTAGGTTGTTGACCTTAATACCTTGCTTGGAAATCTAGATTTTACCTTGAAACTATGAATTGAGTGTTTGTCTAATCAAGTATCAGAAATAACAGGCAGCATGGTGTACTGGTTTTAGTATTGGACTGAGAATCTATAGAGCAGAGCTTAAAACTCTGCTAAGCCAAGCAAGCTCACTGAGTGACAACGAATCACCATATCTTCATGCCTCAGAAGAAGGTAAAGGCAAGCCAAAGGCAAACAAAGCTTGCCAATAAAAATCCCATGATAGATTTGCGTTAGGGTCACTAGAAAAACAACTAGAGCAATAACAATATCAGAAATGTCTGGAGAGGAGGAAGGGGGCTAAAAGGTTATAAAGCAAAACAGAGATAAGAAATAAATCATACAGCTTTGTTATCCAAAATTTCCTTCCCCACTGTACACTTTTTACACCTGTATTCAAAGAACATCTATCAGACAAAGCAACATGTTTACACACCACAGACATCAACAAACCGCTGGTTCTTACCCTCATAAGCAGCTCCCGACTTATCAAATAGTTGTCACGGTCTGAGAAAATTTCTGACAATTCTTCAAACATCAACATGCTGTCCCTGCATAGAGGTGAGAAATAGAATGAATGTGAGATGCTAGTTTTCTTGGCTCCTTGTGATTAGATT
Source organism: Anolis sagrei ordinatus (assembly GCF_025583915.1). NCBI lineage: Eukaryota > Metazoa > Chordata > Lepidosauria > Squamata > Anolidae > Anolis > Anolis sagrei. The sequence continues at coordinate 129,302,199 of NW_026847438.1, read as the reverse complement.
GCACAAACAACCTTCTTCTTGGTATGAGCCCATGGCTGGACTTAGAGCATAGCAGAGTGTGACATAGGAAACTGTATAGGAATTCAGTTTGGAATCAGGAATTCCCATGTTCCCATCCTTGGGAGTATCATGAACTAGTCCAGTGGTTCTCAACCTGGGGTCCCAAGATGTTTTTGGCCTTCAACTCCCAGAAATCCCAACAGCTGGTAAACTGGCTGGGATTTCTGGGAATTATAGGCCAAAAACATCTGGGGACCCCAGGTTGAGAACCACTGAACTAGTCTCTTTACTAGACTACTAATAGCATTTTTAAAGGGGGATCTTTTGTGTCTTCCAGGATGATTTGTTGAGTTCAGTATAGTGGAGAGTCATGGAGAACTGGAAAATTCGTCTTTCTAATGATGAACCAGCCTGGACCAGCCAGGACACAGCATATTATTTGAGAACACAGAAATGCTGGACCACTCCAACAACCACCATGTCAGACTACACAGAGAAGCCATTGAAATCCACAAGCATGTGGACAATTTCAACAGAAAGGAGGAGACCATAAAAATGAACAAAATCTGGCTACCAGTATTAAAAAACTCTAAAATTACTACAGCAAAACAGCAGAGAGGAAACAACCAGGCACATCTTAACACCTCTCAACAGAACATTTCCCAGGCTCAGCCAAGCCTTCAAATGCTAATGAAGGTGGTCAGCTGAAACATTCACACCTAGCTTCAGCAGAGAGCTCTTTGCCCCACCCCAGTCATTCCACAGATATATAAACCCATTTTCCTAGTTCCAACAGACCTCACTACCTCTGAGGATGCTTGCCATAGATGCAGGCGAAACGTCAGGAGAAATGCCTCTAGAACATGGCCATATAGCCCGAAAAAAACTATAAGAACCTAGTGATTCCAGCCATGAAAGCCTTCGACAATACATTTCTAATGATATTTTAGTGGTTTTATCCAACACTCTTTTTAAAAATAATCATTGACCATACAGCCATGTTTCTTCTCTTTTGAAGACTAGCAGTCTGTTAACGAGAATCTTTTCTATTCAAAGGAAAAAGGATGAAAGTCTTACTTTGATACGTTGGCCCAACACTTTTTTAACCGATAGATGGAATTGGATTGTAGTGCTGAAACAATGGCCCTCAGTGAGGAAAAATTCTTCAAGATCCTACATTCCTGCAAAATGAATGATGAAGAAACGGAGTAAGGTTAAATACTAATATTGCAAAGCAATGATCATTTGAGTATTGCAGCTGCTAAAAATTAACTGCTAAAAAACACCCACCTGAACAAACATTGAGCATCTTTTAAAAAAGAAATCTGTCTTGCTCTTTCTAACTTCTTTTATTTTCTATACTTTTAACATTTGGCATAAAACAGTGGGGGCAGAATGCTATGCTGTTGATTCAGTATTTTAGTTTCCAATTCTTCTAGTTGAGATGCTAGTGAAGGTGAGTCTATAGCCAACAGGGCCATAGCCAAAACATTTTTTTGGGGAGGGTTGAAAATTTCGGGGGGGGGGGGGGGTAGGGGCACGCTGAAGCAAAGAGCACAGCCTTCAACCACCTCCACCAAGTCTGGCCTCCTTAATGAGAGCATCCCCCCCCCCCCAACTTGGTTGCTTCACTACATTGGCTATTGCTGCAAGTAATGACAGTGTGAATAAATTGTCAATATTTGCTTGAGATAGTGCTTACAGTTCTGGAGGGACTCTTAATTTTTTGCGTCTCATAGACTTAGTATGGGGATTTGGTTAACCAGTTAAAATTCTAGAGTAAACCAGGTTTTTTTTAACCTGAAAAATTGGGGGGGGGGGTTTGAACCCCAACCCCCCCTCTACTTCCAGACCATTCCCAGAGTTTTCTGGGCTAAATCATCCTGGAAAACTGTGAGAATCCCAACCCCCTCCCCAAAAGCCCTAAACCCTCATTTTAAAAATAAATGTACTTACCCAGCCTCCATTGGAGAGCTGTGGCAGCTCTCCTGGCATGTGGAAATGACGTACCAGGAGTACAGGGGGCAAGGGGGGGAGGAGGAGGAAAATTCTCCCCCCCCCCTTTCTCCGCATGTCATTCTATGCCAGGAGAGCTGCCGAGCTCTCCAATGGAGGCTGGTAAGTACTTTTATTTTTAAAAGGGGGGGTAGGGCTTTTGGGGAGGGGGGTAGAGTCTCCAGGTGTTCTCCCAGGCCAGTCCTGGAAGAACATTTGGACACCCACGCCAGAAAGCGCATACTTTCTGGGGTGTGTGTAGACAGGGCCCCAAGAACATCTGTGTTTTAAAAACAGGGATGTTTCAAGGATAAAGCTCTGTCTGGAAAGGCCCTTGGAGACAGGAAAATTTTCAAAGGATGTGGCTTTGGCAGTTTGAATAGCATGAAACTGATATAATTGTCTACTATAAGTCAGAATAGGTAGTTTACTAATAACAAGTGAGAGAATACATGGAATATTGAAAGATGCTTCATTCCCACCACCCATCTGATTTTCTAGATATTTTAATCATCTGAAACTATTATTATTATTATTATTATTATTATTATTATTATTATTATTATCTTTATTTGTACCCCGCTAACATCTCCTGAAGGACTTGGTGTGGCTTACAAAGGCCAAGGCCCTCAATAAAACAACAGCATAACAAATACAACAATAAAACTCATAAAGCAAACCAACAAACATTAAAGCAATAACAGTAAAACATCAAAACAATAAATCATGACACATTTAAAACTAGGGCCGGGCCAAATGTAATGAATAAATTAAAAGTGCTGGACATGACAGGTAAAATGTAAGGATTTTAGGGTAGGTGCAATGTGCAGGCAATCTTAAATCTCTGGTAAAGTGCGTTTGGGACATGATGCTGGGAGTTTCCTATTCTGGAAAGGCACACTGGAACAGCCAGGTCTTCAAGCTCTTCCTAAAGACTGCCAACGTTGGGGCTTGTCTGATGTCCTTGGGAAGAGAGTTCCAGAGTCGGGGGGCTACCACAGAGAAGGCCCTGCCCCTTGTCCCCAGCAAACGCACTTGCGACGCAGGTGGGATCGTGAGCAGGGCCTCTCCAGATAAATGGAGGGATCGTGTGGGTTCATATATGGAGATGCGGTCACGCAGGTAGGCGGGTCCCAAACCGTTTAGGGCTTTGTAGTTGAGCACCTGCACCTTGAATTGGGACCGGAAAATGAACGGCAGCCAATGGAGCTCCTTAAACAGGAGGGCTGACCTCTCCCTGTAAGGAGCACCAGTTAACAACTATATCACAATACACACACAAATGCATACAAGACACAAATGAATATTTACATGTGCAATATCAATCCACTTCTCTATAATCTTGGCTCGCTGCAGGGTTCTCAACTCTTTGTCATTCAAGATTGTTCGGATAACACATTGGGTCACTGCATTGAATTGTGCAATGGTGGCTCTGATGGTGAGTGCCAAATGGTTATTTTCCTTTTTACTCCTCTGAGACCAGATGCTGCCCAAACAGTGATATGGCACCACTCTCTTAAACAGTTCCTAGAACAAGACACAAGAGATCTTATTAAAACAGGAAGAATCTTCTGGTCCCTATTAGACATACTATGTGGCAAACCCCACTTAAATGTCAGCCCCAGCTTCTGCCAACCTAGCAGTTCGAAAACATGCAAATGTGAGTAGATCAATAGGAAGGTAACGGCACTCCATGCAGTCATGCCAGCCACATGACCTTGGAGGTGTCTACAGACAACACCAGTTCTTCGGCTTAGAAATGGAGATGAGCACCACACCCCAGAGTCAGACACGACTGGACTTCATGTCAGAGGAAAACCTTTACCTGCCTTTACCTTAATAATGGAAACATTCAAATAATAATACTAGAACAGGAGGAACATTATATGGGTCTTTTAAAAACAAGAAGAACAACAACAAGAAGAGCTACAAAACCAGAGGCTTTGGTCAATATGTAGGAGCTCCCCAACGAGATATTAATTTGATCCAGCAAAATTAAACAAGTGGCGAAGCATTCTAACAACAGTCAGGCACATCAAATCACTCACTTCCCCCAGGCACTTCCAAGCTAATCAAGGTGGTCAGTTGAAACATTCACACCTAGCTCCAGCAGACAAGAGTCTTTGTCTCACCCTGGTCATTCCACAGATATATAAACCCAATTTTTCCTAGTTCCAACAGACATCACTACCTCTGAGGATGCTTGCCATAGATGCAGGTGAAACATCAGGAGAAAATGCCTCTAGAACATGGCCCTAACAACCTAATGCAGGAAAAGCATGTCTAATTTTTTCCTTAGGTCCCAGTCTGATAACATTTGCTCAAGATAAACATGGCTCGACTATAAGGAGATATTGCCAGGCACCCCCAATACTATAAATAAGTGTTTTTCAAACTGTGCTCCTCCAGGTGTTTTGGACTTCAGCTCCCAGAAATCCAAGCCAGTGTACCAGCTGTTAGGAATTGTGGGAGCTGAAGTACAAAACCTTTGGAGAAGCACAGTTTGACAAACTCTGCTATAAATACTAGGATTGCTAATAAGAAAAGAAAGCAGAACACCGATTTTGGGGAAAGGGGTGCAAATGTTGTTCTTTGCCCGAGGTAAGATTATCTGTAGGGTTGACCTTGGGAAAGGCCCCTGTGAAAATAAAGAATTAACATAATCAGGAGCCAGAACAAGTAAAGTACAGCTGGCACAACTTTGGAGAATAAAGGAGTGAGGATGTCTGGTAAGACTTTGTGGCTTCACTAATAACAGCATACCCCTCCACTTCTTGAATGACCTTCTGCCAGAAGGCAATAAGATTTTTATTTGCTCAGGCCCTCACACTTGTAAATTGGCTCTATTATTGTAAATGCTCCAAAAATATGTTCAAATAGTTTTTGTTTTTAATCTCTTTTGTTTGGAGAGACAGAGACAGGATACAAATTTAACTAAAAAATCAAAACAAACATTTCCGCATGACAGTCAGAATCACGTTTTTATGCTTACAGCATCCATGTAGGTGAGCTGCTCTGCCACAAAGTCTTCAGCGAAAGAAGAGAAATCTTCTGAACTATCAGTCTCCAGTTTTTCCTCACTGGCAAGGGTGTCATGAATGTGTCCTGTCCAAAATACAACAAATATTGTGGAAATTGGCAAAACATATTGTCTGACCCAAGGCCCAATGGAAACTGAGGTCTTTCTGTATTAAATGCTAGTCTGAGTCAAAAGCTTCTCTCTTCAATCAGTAAATGCAGGAAGGAGAAAAATAAAGGCATGCCCAAAGCAGCTGACTTACTGTAGGGGGAAAGACTGTGCTAAATGGTGTTCTACAAAATGCTCATTTTTTCTAGAGCAGGCATGGGCAAACTTCGTCCTCTCCAGGTGTTTTGGACTTCAATTCCCAGAAATCCCAGTCAGCTTACCAGCTTTTAGGAATTGTGGAAGTCCAAAACACCTCAGACATGTTGCCATCAGTTTGAGGAACCTCAAGGAGACCTGTTGCTGTCAGCTTGATGAAATGGCAATCTCTCTGAGGGAATGTGATTGTAGTTCCCTCAATACTAACAGTAACAGGAAGGAAACCTCTTCACCCTTCTCCCAGCATTCCTGGTCTTTCCCACTAATTGTAGTGCTCTATTATTTAGCCTGGATCTTATCACTACTCAACTATTGGTGAGGAACTTCTTTTGCATGTGCCCATTAGAAGCTATGAAGGTAAGATCTTGCACTGTTCACACAGTATGTAGGACGTATTCTCAGGAGCTTAGGACGAGAGACAGTCATGATATCTGCCCAGGAAGAGGAAGAACCAGGAAATAGAAAAATCAGCAAGCTATCAAGTATGTTTTCCAGAAACTAATGGACTCTTTTGTGGCTTCATGTTTTTTATGTGAAACTGGCCTGTTGCCATCAAAGGACTTTACAACTTTAGAGGAGTCAGATGTTGGATTTGCTTGGCAGGCAAAGACACATGGAGAGGAAATTGTTAATATGCCAATGAGACCTTAAAAATAAAGATATTTCAGGTAATATCTAGCTATCTTTGTACAGCCACATTTCTTCAGATAAAAGCAATGTGAAAGAGCATGACCGAGAACCTAAGACTGGTTGGGGTGTAGTATAATAGATTTGTTTCCACATGCCTTCCTGCTTAACAGCAGTCATTCCCAAACCTTGCAACCTGGACTGGTTTTAGATAAAGAATATTTGCAAATTTAGCATCATCAACAAGAAAGGGAATGAATGCACTATTTTGTGCAAAAAAAGTGTATTATGCATAAAGGGGATTTTTCTCAATGAAATATTTCCAGAGAAAGTTCGAAAATGCAGTATCACTGTGGCATTAATGAAACTGATGAACAGGAAGTTCCTCGGAGGAGTCTGCCCCAAACAAGCTTCATAGTTATTTGGATTCCGACCCATATTGCACAGATTGTTCAATTTGTCAGTGATGTCTAAAACGTTAACAAACGTAAACAAGTCCAATTTGTGAAAAAAAGTGAAAATGTATATAGCTTGAGTATGCCTTATCCAATATATATGCCTGAGAACAGAAGTTTTTCATATTTCAGATTTTTTAAAATTTTGGAATACTTAATGAGATAGAGATAGAATCCAAATCTAAACATGAAAAAGTTTGTGCACACTGAACCACCAGAAAGCAAAAACGTAATTATGCCAGTCACTCACATGGACAATTTTGGAAGTATTCCAATTTTTAGAATTCCAGATAAAGAATGCTCAACTTTCATCTAATTATACCCCTCACACTCTCCATGGTTTCTGTGTTGCAACTTGAACAAAGGAATGGAAAGAAAATGAGGAAAAAGCCCTCACACTATCCACCAAAGTTTCTGGATTCCTATTTTATTGACAACAACTTTCTTTTATGCTCAAAACTTGGATTCTTACTGAAATGTGCACAACTCAGCTGAGAAGTCTCATAATCCTTTTACCAGGAAATTACAGAGTAAAGACTTCTGTACTACCTAAGAGATTCTGTGGGAACTATTGCTCACCCAATGAAGGTCTAATTACACATATCAGCATTTAGACTTGCTTTGTTTGATCTGCTGGAACCAAATCCAGAAGGGAACATAATTAGACACAAATTAGCAACACTTGGAAACACTGGAATTTCTGATGAGAAGAACCATTTAGATGCAATGCAGTGAACCCTTTAAAAAATGAAAATAGAAAAACCAAGACTGATTAACAGCATAACTTGAATAATAATTTCTGGAAAATTCAAATAATAATAATAATAATAATAATAATAATAATAATAATAATAATTTTTATTTGTACCCCGCTACCATCTCCCCAAGGGACTCGGCGCGGCTTACATGAGGCCAAACCCAAAGTAAATCAATAAACAAAGCAATAGCAAAACATTCAATACAATACAATTAATATAAATCACATAAACAAATAAATAAAATAAAAAAAATAAAATAATAATAATAATAATAATAATAATAATAATAATAATAATAATGTAAGCTCCACATAAGTAAGTGGAGCTCAAGGGGGAATGAAGTAATGATCTTTACTGAATCTTTTTCTTATGTTGTACTATAATTTCCATCCATTTTCTACTGCCTTTCTGTGGTCACTGACATAGTTACGTTCATTGTACAAGTTCTATTAAATTTCTAGCTATGCTAATTATGTCCACAGGAAACCTTCTGTCTCAGGAAAGCGGAGGTGGGGTGGAAGGAAGGCTATTTGTCAGGCTCAATGCTGCACAGAGCATTCCAGTGTCACTACTGTTCACAATTGTTTCAGTGGCACTTTGACCCTCTAACGTAAATTTTCCCTTTGTCCTTGGATGTCAGCAGTGCACCGACTCAGATAGGAAAAAACACCACAGACACTTCCTTTGTCATGACAGTAGCTAAGGAAAGGCATTTTGTGGCATAAAATGCCATAGTCCAAAAAGAAGAGAAGGGGGGGGGGGGGAGAGAGAGAAAAGAAAAGAAAAACGGACTGTTCTGTCCCAGGAAAATTACATCAGAAAGCTATTTTGGAAGTGAAAAATCTGATTAAGGAGAGCAACTGTGAAATGACTTTAAAGATCTGGAATTTTTAATTGAGCCTATGGCCAAGCCAACATCTCCAGCATAGCATATGTTCTGAGATAAAGCCAGCATTTCCAAAAATAATTTAGGAAAGAGCACTAGGCATGTTATTTAGTGGTCCACATTTGAGTTCTTAACTTTAAAAGAAGTGCAGCACTTTTAAGAATAGATTCCATTTAATTTCTGGAATTATAGAAGCAAAGCTTGACAAAATTCCTTTTTCTAGAATCTCCACATCCCCTTGAACCTAGAAACCAGGACCCACTTTTGTACAGTACACAATATACTCATTACCATTCATGACTTCTTGCTTCTGAAATTGCTCCAACATGTTTTGTGCCCTTCCTTCAAGTACCGAACCTGGCATGACCCGTGTCAGATAAGCCAAGAGTTTCTGCAAACAAAAGTAATCGGGTGGCTCTCGGAAGTCTTCAGAGCACTGCTCTAGCCACGCTCTCAAAATGGAGGCTATGGCCCTGCAAAGAAACAACATTGTAAAGAGGGTTAGCTGCATCATCAGGATTCACCAACTATATTCCAGTAATTCTGCACAAGAATCCCAATGTTAGTAGAGGCAAAGTTAAATTAAAGGAAAAATCTAAGGCCTGAGACACAGACCCAGAGAGTGTGTGTCCTCAGTGAATCTCGTACCTTGTGCAAATATGCTCCCACCAGCAGAATAAGCCTTGGCACCTAACTCCAGTTGACAGTCCCAGTAAATTAAAATCATTGATAAACTCATTGATTCCACCACTGAGAAGGCCCTATCTCTCGTCCCTGCCAAGCGTGCCTGTGATGCAGACGGGACCGAGAGCAGGGCCTCCCCAGATGATCTTAGTGTCCTAGTCGGTTCATAGGAGGAGATGCGTTCGGAGAGGTAAGTAGGGCCAGTAACACGCAAGGATTTAAAAAACCTAAAGAAGTTTTAGTCTAGCATGTGTATTGTTAATCAACATATTACTTAGGAAAACAGCCACTTGTGATCAATAAGAAATTGACATCTGGGGGGGGGGAGAGGGGTCACCCCCCACCACCACCACAAAATTCCCAAATTTTATGGCCTCCAAATAGCACAGAGATGCCTTCTAGAGTCTGTGGAGGGCATTTCACCATGCTTTTGGTCTCTTGGTCCATTTTAGGCTGAGGAGTTGTGCTGGTCAATGACCAAAATAAATGATTTGATTGATTAATTGAGGCTGAGGAGAAGGCTTTTTTAAAACAAGTAATATAGTTGCATGCCTAATGGCACTTTTCTAATGAAAAGAATAAGAGAGATATTGAAACTATGCCTTATTCTTTTCTCACATGAAGCTAAACCTTTAAACTGTGTCACATTATGCAGTGTGCTTTTCTTCTAATGCTGGATCTAAATTGTCATAGAATGCAAGTTTCAGAATGCAGTTTAATTGCATCGAATTGGATTATATGGCAGTACAGACCCATCCATCAAGGTGAAGAAGAAGAAAGCGCAAAAGCTGGGTTGCAGTTAAACATCAAAAAAACCATGACTATGGCAACAAGAATTATTGACAACTGGGAAATAGAAAGAGAAAACGTGGAGGCAGTGACAGACTTTGTATTTCTAGGTGCAAAGATTACTGCAGACACAGACTGTATCCAGGAAATCAGGAGATGCTTACTTCTTGGGAGGAGAGCAATGACCAATCTTGATAAAATAGTGAAGAGTAGAGACATCACACTGGCAACAAAGATCTGCATAGTCAAAGCAATGGTATTTCCCGTAGTCACCTACAGATGTTAGAGCTGGACCATAGGGAAGGCTGAGCGAAGGAAGGTAGATGCTTTTGAACTGTGTTGCTGGAGGAAATTTCTGAGAGTGTCTTGGACCACGAGAAGATCCAACCAGTCCATACTTCAAGAAATAAAGCCTGACTGCTCATTGGAGGAAAGAATAGCAGAGGCCAAGATGAAGTACTTTGGCCACATCATGAGAAGACAGGAAAGCTTAGAGAAGACAATGATGCTGGGGGAAATGGAAGGAAAAAGGAAGAGGGGCCAACCAAGGGCAAGATGGATGGATGGTATCCTTGAAGTGACTGGATTGACCTTGAAGGAGCTGGGGGTGGTGACGACTGACAGGGAGCTCTGGCATGGGCTGGTCCATGAAGTCACAAAGAGTCAGAAACGACTGAACGAATGAACAACAACACAGACCCATAGCCCAGTTCAGTGCAATTAATCTGCATTCTGAAAGGGCGTTATTTGGCAGTGTAGATCCAGCTTAAGAGACAGTCTACCCATTTCTCCCCCTGAATTTAGGGAGCTAGAATTCATTTTAGGTATCATGATAACTAAGCTTTAAACGTCTTGTGCACCACTAAATAAAAATACATGATGTGTGCAGCTCACTGCTAGAGGTCAAGGGCAATTGAATTTGAAGGGATGATGCTTCTTGTTATTCTTAGAACAGGAAACACAGAAGAAAAACAAAAGTGATAACAAATCCAGTAATACTAAATATTTTAAGCTCAAAAGCTTGTGGGGAGAATATAGCCATTGTAAAAGACAGCAAAAAAAGTACTAGTCAAACAAGGGGCACACCAACAAGCCAGGATTGCCAGAAAGACGATGGGAAACAATTCATACTTTTATACTTTCTGAACACTATGCACATTCCTAGGTGAGAACTAATCTGAGGGAGTGGTTCTGCTCTTGCTTTCGGATGGTAAATCCTTGAGGGTGGGACCCATCAGATCACATTCTGAAAACACACCAGAAACAGATGGCATTTTCAGCCTGTACAACATAAGAAGTTTCAGACATAGTCTCTGAAATGTTCAGGTTTCCTTTTCTTGTTTTATTTGATAATGAAAATTACTAACCATATATTATTTATACCAGTGATAGAAAGAAAGCTGGGAAGGTTTTTGAAATCTAGCTTATCTTTTAGCAAATGATTTGAAGTGAAGAAACAAACATTTCTGCCTTTTTCTTTTGTGTTAACCTTAAAATTTCTTTTATTAATGATTTTTGTGTCAAAAGGTTTACTCTATATCACTAAAACTAAGTTGGCTTAAGGTTTTGGCTTCCCCCACAAAATGGCATTGCAGGATGGGCAAGATTTAGAAAGAAACAACAGTTTTCAGAGCATATTGAAGAATGAATGGTTTGAGACAGGGATAATGACTCATGATGTGTAAATATAACCCACTTTTTCTTCTGGTACACAGCTTCTGAAAAGGTTTCAATAACTCGCAAAATCTATTTGACCAACAGCAACAAGCTGGACAAAAGAAGTATGTATGCATGCCACCAGGAAATAAAACTTCTATGGTGAGACCACATGATCTTACTTAAAAGCAGGATGGACTTGTATCATATTTTACAGAAGGCAATCCTCCGTTTGAAAGGCCCTTCAAGTCCATAAATAACAATAAGAAATAGGCTGCCCATCAACATTTAGAACATGGACTAAAAACTGTGCAAATACCTCCCTCTACAAAAGTGAAATACCTACATTTAAATTATGATGTCAAAACTTGCATATGTGTTTTATGTTTTTCCCTTTTTACATACAGTGTCTGCTTCCAACTTCAAATATTCCAGGGCATCATACAATGATGGAAACTATGTATGAGTTCTTTTCGTAGAGAGAGATACATTCGGGCAAGTAAGCTGGGCTGGAACAGTTATCACCAAGTCTATTGTTTGTTAGGTGAAACTGTACTCTGTAAAGCTTCTATGGCTTGTTTTATGTAGTGTCCCTTCGTTTAAGTGTATAGTATTAATTTTGGCCACTGCACACTATGGGATCTTACTCAAGTTTTTGTAAGGATGTGGTTTGCAAGTGCAGGGATATGATATTGGGTTTCTCACAATAATCAGCCTTTTGTGAGCTGAAGTTTCAGACTGGGGAGGGAAGCAAGGATATATTGGGCTCCAAAAACCCATAGCTCACCAAGGGTTAATACATACATGCTCGATACCTGTTTTTTCTCCCTAATGAAATCAGACAGTGGACACTGACACAACCAAATAGAGATGTCCCCATTTCTCAAGATGGGGAATTAGAGGGATAGACAACTAATGAAATATCAGAATGCACAAACCCTATGTGGGAATATCCCATTTACAATCACCCACTGAGAAAGGAACATTCAACTGAGCCTATATCAATAATAAATAATAATAAACGTAACATTGCTCTTCCATTTCTAATAAGGAGGAGGGTAATTTTCCACTAATGCTGAATTTGAAATGCGATGCGATCACGTAGGTAGGCAGGTCCCAAACCGTTCAGGGCTTTGTTGGTAAGAATCTGCACCTTGAATTGGGTCCGGTGGATGAATGGCAGCCAGTGGAGCTCCTTGAACAGGAGGGATGACCTCTCTCTGTAAGGAGCCCCAGTTAACAACCTGGCTGCCGCCCGTTGGATCATCTGAAATTTCCGGGCCGTTTTCAAGGGCAGCCCCATGTATAGTGCATTGCAGTAACCCAATCTAGAGGTGACTAAGGCGTGGACCACCTTGGCCAGATCCGCCTTCCCTTTAATGTAGTTGATGCATTTAAGCTACCCTGAACAAACGTAAACTTGCCTCTTTTCCAAAGCTAGGCAAGGTTTGGATAGAAAATCATGAGGGACTACCTGGAACTTCCAAGCAAAGCTAGGAATGAACCCTGTAAGAAATCCTAAACAATTTTTTGGGATTTCTAAAGGATTCTAGGCTGGATGGTCCAATGTTTTAGGCAACTTTCTAAAGTACTTCAGAACTGTGGCCCCACCCCAAATCACAGTTCTTATATGGACCTGTAGGAAAAATAAGGCCCAGTGCTATAATTGGTTTGCTTGCTCTTGACTGATCTTAAAAACTTCCCCATGGTGGAAAAGAATGTATTCTGTGATAGGTAACATGTTATTTGTTTTTGTGTGGATTGTGCCCTGGCTACTTGTGCCATTACTCACTTTTTTTCTCCCTGTTTTCCCATTGTGCAGATGATTCTGCTTTGTTTTTGTAACCTTTTTCATTCTTCCCCATTCTCTTGAGTGCAGCCATTTGTCCCTTTGTCTCCTCAGTTAAGCTACATTGCTTTCTTCTTGTTATTTTACCCTTTACTAGAAGGAAAGTGATTGCTTCAGCCCAAACAAAACTTAAAATGACTCCCACTGTGGGTTTCCCAGGCTTTAAAGGACTTCAGCCAATCTTCTTTCACTCACCTCACATTTATTCAGTAGATGTTTCTCCTAATTCCATTCCTTTGATGAAATTGTTTCTGCTACACTAAAGCAGAACACTATGCTTTACCAGAAGAAGATTAAACTCCACTGAGACAAAAAGTAAATAATAAAAGTCCTACTCAGGCACAAAAAGTAATGAGATGCAGGTCACATGGTTCTTCAAAAACAAAGGGGGAAATCACAACAAAAATTTCATTAAATATAGCCCTAAAACTACTGTTTTACTATTGTGGATGCTGACATTTGGCAAAATTATTATTTCTTCTGGCAGTTGGTTCCCAGCTGGTACATGTAATCTGATTACCTTTTTGCTTTATTTTTTACTCATGTTCTATTTTGAAATGGTCATATGACTGGTCAAATAAATAAATTATTATTATTATATTACATAGTATTATTAATGTATCTCTTGTGATCTGCATGGATCTTTCTACGTAACATCAAAAAATAGGTCCCTGCTAAGAGGAGTTCAAAACCTGAAATTCTACTAAGAGAAGGGAACTGAAGAGAAGTAAGAAGAGCGTGAAGGGAAACTGGTCATTTATGAGTCTCGTATACAGACTCAGGACCAAACAAAGTTGAGGTTTTTTGTTTTTTTGGTGATCCATTACGATCAGATGTCCTGAAGGTGTGCAATCCAAATCAGAACTTTCCTCTAATACTACTTTTAGATACAACTCTCTCACACACAATCATTCTCACACAAAGATCAAAAACAGCAGCCCCGAATGGGAAAACTGGAAAAAATATACAGTACAATTCACCATTCATTTGCACACAGGGATAGAATGGTTACGGTCTAAAATATAAACAATCAATACTTTCAAAATCATGCCTTTAAATGTTGTTATTGCCCAATAAGCACACAACAATCACGTTTTATTATTACCCAACAAGCACATCAATATTTCTCATGAAATGCAACAAAAATGTCCATTGTCTTTTGTAAAGGAGCAACCCCCCCCCCTTTTAGAACAATTATTGCGTGGTTAGCCACAACACACAAAGGTCAAGGGAGACTAGCCCAAAGCTTAAACTGGAATAGTGCCCAAACCCCGTTTGGCTCTCCAACAGCTCATTTGGCTACCCACACTATTATGCCACAGTCTCTTTGGCATATCTGACAGCCTGAATTGTCTTATGTATTAGAGTGAATATTTCATGAGAAAAGGGCCGGAAGAGAAGACATGCAAGTTCTGTTTTCTGTCAAGTATTGAAACATCGCAAAGTCCTTAGGCTAAAAACATAGGCAAAAAAATTGTCAAGGCCTGGAAGGTTATATGTTGTGATGTTTATTGATTGTTATAATGTTATTCTTTTAAATTGTTCTTAATTGTTTTTATCATGTTTAAGTATTGCATTTGCTATTGTGAACCACTCTGAGTCACCCTGAGGGCTGAGAAGAGCGGTATACAAATATAGTAAATAAATAAATATATCCATTTGCCCAAAGCCACATTAGTCTTTCTGCAAAGACAAGGAAGCATAAATGAGTCTTTGCATATATGAGAATACCACACACAAGGATGTATAGTAACTTCTTATTGACAGGATTTTAGGTTTTAGAGGCCATGTGGTATAGCCAGAGTGTTGGATTGGTAAGAAAAATGAGACACCTGACCATGAGAGTCAAGAATCTTAAGGGCAGGTGAAATACTGTGAACAGGAAAAAACATGGTCCTCTGAGAACATTTGATAGTGGTACATTGTACAGGAGAACAACAAGGTTCCTATTGACACCCAGTCAATGCTACGTACTCTAGAGCAAATAAGGAGCCAGATAGTCAACAACACTATCCTGTAGCAATACAACTTTAACAAGCCCTCTTCCTCAGACATACACAAGCTATTCTCACTGTGGGAACTGTATCTTCAAGGTGTTGTGGAGGTATAGGAAGCAGAAGGTGGTGCTTCCAGCTCCAGTTTCCTCAAGAATGGTTGCTTTATTCAGGTATTTTGAATGGGACTAAACGAAACACATGAGGAGTGTCATAACTCTGCAGCATTGTTATTCCTCTCCATGTGCCCATACAACTAGAAATCTTGCATAAGGGTTCTCTGCAATACACAGAGACGTAATAGAGAAGACAGGGCTACAGTGCTATCCTGGATCATGCACTCAGTTTAGCCTTATCTTGAATGCTTGAACGGATCTACTGCTACATGTAGAACTTCTCCAAAAACACGGTACAGAAGTACCAGTGATTTCACAGCTTCCACAGCACCTGCATGGAATAAGACCTTTTCAAGATGGGTAGATGGTACTTGTATCTGGCAGTCATGCATCTCTTGCATGGAAGGTTTTGAGAAAATACAGCAAAATGTATGGCCTTTCCCCAAAGATAATAGTGCCCATAAGTATAATAGACAGCCTTTATATCTCTTCCTATACCAGAAGTGTCATATCATGACTGAGACTTGGAGAGGAAGGAATATGTGGGCCTCTTACTTCCTTATTTCAGGAAAATGTCACAATAATATCAAAATACCCACAAAGAAAAACACAAATATCTTGCATGAGACTTTGAGAAAACAATGAACTTAAGTACAAAACCAAGTCAGCTAATTTTTGAGAGACAAATATTCACAAATAGGATCCAACATAGTATGGTGGTGTCAGCATTGAGACAATGATTATGGAGACCAAGATTTCATTCCCTGCTTGGCCATTGAAACCCACTGAATGACCTTGGGTGAGTGACACTCTCTCTCTATCCCAGAATTCCCTGTGTAAGATCCACCTTATGGTCACCATAAGTCATAAATTACCTGAAGGCACACAGCAGCAGCAGGACCAATAACATAATTTACAAAAGGGTAACAGAGTACCTTTTTTGTTAAGGCAAGTCACACACAGAAAAGACCTTGCCATTATACACTGGAACTTTCTTTCGCTTAAGAAAACGGCATCTGCTTAATTTAAGTTATGACTTGGCACTGACAACTTATTTCATGAGGTCTGCTACTGGACCAGATGTCAAACCACTTTGATGAGTACAGGAGAAGTTCTGGAAATGAATACATTTTCCCTTTTTATTTCAGTTTCAGAAAGGCGCAACCATACATCTCTGTCAAATATTAGTGCAAACCATCTGATCCAGTCTGCTCATACTGGTTATTGTTGTGATGATAGTCTGAGGAGTGGATCAAAAGGAATTAATATTTCCTTCTCCTTTAAAGCCGATGGCAGCAATTGTAAGTAACATTATTTCACGCATGCCCAATTACATCTTGAAACTAGAATACTGCCAGTAGCCCAGAGCTTTTTCACGGTTATTCCACCACAGTGCAGAGGGAATGTAGTTATTCCTATGTGCAACTGACATTCCTATTCCTTACATTCTGGAATGTGATATCAAACAGTCAGAATACATATTACTACTATTGCATCTCAGAAGATTTTTCTTTTCATATATTAAGGCTCAGATTAGGAAATGTAAGACCAAGAAAACCTGGAACATCACTGATGTTCCCATGTATTCCATCTTTACCATCTAGATTTGGGAACAAAATACCAAAACCAAAAGTATAACGGCAGGCGAGGTGACGTAAGCAAACACTGTGACAGTGAATGGTGTAATTCTTCATCTCAGGGCATGTATGTTAAGACATTAGTTTTAGCTTCCTACTTACGTAGAACTATGCGAAACCCTAAACCTGCACTTTTTTAAAAAAAATATTGAGTACAGATGAATGAATAAGATGTTTTCCTGGGGTTTAGTTCTTTAACAGAATTTTTTGGTACCAGAGGTTGAAATAACATGGAGAGAATAAGAGATAGGTTTCTACACACCAAAAAAGAAGAGCAATTCAGTATGTTTCACCACATTTTATATGGTCAGCATAGGCACATATAAATGTATTATATGGGACTAAACTGACCATACAAACTGCATTATCTAGCAGTGTAGATTCAGCCTAAGATAATTGTGTGCTTATATATGGGGGGAGGGGGACAGTCATATTAAGAATGTCTAAATCTCATTTACTTAAATGGAAGAAATCCAAGTATCTAGTATACACATAATGGTTATGAAAAGCATTGAATGGACAATGTTTTTGCTTGATTTTTTTAAAAACAATGATGGTCTCTGGGTTTGGCCTCCTCTGTGGCATTCAGCTTCTCTGTATAATAAAAAGTAGACCCATGCTATTTTCCAAAGAACCACATCCTTTTTCTCAGTATTGAGTCCTGGGGTTGATTTTTGCTGTTCAGAGAAAAGCAGTACTTACGTCCTGAGTACTGTTTTGTTCTCAGTAGAGTTCTGGCTTCTATCTTCTTCACAGTTTGAGATATCCAGGTTTCCATATCTAAATAAAATAAATAAATAAATAGAACAGGAAGACTGTGATTTTTAAAAGTTGTTTTAGGAATGAAGAATGAATGAGAACTCACTTATATCCTAACGAAAAGCAGACAGCATATTTATCAGAACAACCGCTGACTTGTTCAGTGGATGAAATTCAGCTTCACCTTTTTACCCATCCTTACCTAATTATTCCTGGGCCACCAAATATTTTTCTTAGGGATACTAAGCCATAAGCAGTGCTCCTATACCTTCTATGCAACTCTTTCAAATAAAGTATAGCAATCATGTCAAAGTTAAGACCTAACACCTACATACACTATGGCACCCTGATTCACAGCTGCTATTCCTCCAAACCACTCTTCTCCACCAATATTCTTCCTCTAAGTAGCAGGCAACCGTTTGGATACCTCAGCTTTATGGGAGATTTTGTGCACCAACATTATTTGCTTCCTTGGGACCTTACTTTACAACTCAATACCTGACCTATCCTTACTTCTTCAATCATTGTATGCCTTAGTGAACAATCCTAGGGACCTTGTCACATGCCGTTAGAATCAGCCAGCCTCACTGCTTCCTGGCATAGGGATCTGTTACCTCACACTCCGCTCCATCTCCGCTTCCCCTCATCACATGGGGAAAAGGAGAGACAGGGAGGTGCCTCACTATGCCTTGCCTCCTACCTCATGTCCCACCACGTAGACAGCTAGCCCTGGCGCCCTATGCAGATGGTGTCCCCTTGACCCCCGTGAGAAAGAACCTCTCCCTTACCCCCCCCCCCCACACTCACATAGTGCAATGAGGCCACCCGCCATGTGCCCTTCCCACTAGTCGGGTGGTGGAGGAAGAGGTGGAGGAGAGGCCTGCTGGCTTTGCTGTGAAGAGCGTGCAGCAGCATATTAGCAGAGGCGGCCCTAGGTAATTTTCAACAGTAAGCAAACAGTATTTTGCCCCCCCCCCCAACCAATAATTGATATGGAGCAGGAACGAGAGGGGCTAGGCGAGGCTCAAGGGCCCGGCCCCTTCGGGAAGAGGATCGCCCGGCAGCGAGGCAAGAAACGAGGCTCCCCCCGGACTGCTAGGGCTGTTGTGAGACGAGGGGGTGCTCCTCAAGTGGCGGTCGAGGGCATTTACAGAGGCACCTCTGCGCCCCTGGCAAAAAAAAGTGTACCGCAACCGCTTACTTTGCATAATGGACGAGCCGCCCCTGCATATTAGGGTGCCATTTCAGGGCTCCAGAGACTCCCGGTGGGTTCAGTTGCTGACCTTCTCTCTTGGGAATATATACAGTAATACCTATGCTTTTTAGAGACTGTTTTGTAAAATCTGCTTTAGAAGTATCAAGTACCAATACATTTTAAATCAGGATATGTATAAAATGTTTGAAATACCGCTACAAACAACATTCAAGTTAAAATCCAGTTTAGAAAGAACTTTTTTTAAAAAAATGCTAAATGCTTTCACTATTGTTTGTACATGCATGTGAATGAAGGGATTAAGAACCTGTGGATTCTTCAATTACCTCATGCTTTACATTGAGTGTTAGGGCATATGTGAAGAAATTGTCATTGTACTGGATAACAGAAATGATTATTTTCCAAAAATAATATTTGAAAATTATCTAAAAAATAATAATAGTGTATCAACAAAGGGTATACAACATACACATGCCAGTGACTTACCACTATTTTGCCCTCTACCACCTCCTCAATAGTGATCTTACTACCACATGTTTATACTGTTAGTTATGTTATCACTTTTCATTTATCATAAACGATTAACATTGCACTGGCTGTGAATCAGGCTTAAATTTAGCTGTAGTACTTTCATTTCTTGGTTTGGTGTTATCTCTGGAATGACAACACGAGCATGTGAACCCTGGCTGAGTTAGAGACAGTGTCCATTTGGTGATCCAGTGATCCCTACTCTAGAGAATTTGGGAACATAATCAACATTACAGAGAGAACTAAAAAAAAAGCAAAATGGCATGATATTGCTCATGCTGACTGGGGGAATCCGGGAGATGTAGTTCAAAAAAGAAACTTCCCAAAATATAAGTATCAGATATTCTGCTGCTTGCTATCTTATCTGTTGTAGCTTCTTTTAACTAAACAATTTTTGCAAGCATATTACCACTGCCTTATTGTGGTAAAAATAATGTTTTGTCGAAGGCTTTCATGGTCGGAATCACTGGCCACTACCTCTACCTCACTACCTCTGAGGATGCTTGCCATAGCTGCAGGCGAAACGTCAGGAGAAAAATTGCCTCCAGAACATGGCCATATAGCCCGGAAAAACCTACAACAACCCAAAAATAATGTTTCATGCAGCCATACAGTAAGTAAATACTTGGCCTCTAAACCAAAGCAGAAATGGAAAATTGCTTCTTCCCCATAGCATCTGAGAAGAACTTGGGTATTTCATTTAATGGTGAGGAGAGAGGGGGGCACTAAAGATAAACCTACAGAACACGCATGTCTCCCAAATGTGTGCAGTAGGTAAATGCTATATGTTTTCACCACACTTTTAAAAAGTTTGTGTACTTTCTTAATAAATATAGATTTCCGTTGGGGTGCATTACTAGTAATACACAAATATAACAAAGTAACCGACACTGTAAAACCATACTTGAAGTATGGTTTAAGAAGGTAAGTTTTAAAAATTGGAAAATCTCAAATAGCCAAAAAGAAGCAATTTTTAAAATGGGTAAATTACTCAATAAAGCTTTTTGTTGATTTAGTATTTGCATACATTCTTGATCCAAAAGGAGGAATACCACAGTTCCACTGGCTTACGTGAAACATCTTATTATTATTATTATTATTATTATTATTATTATTATTATTATTATCTTTATTTATACCCCGCTAACATCTCCCGAAGGACTCGATGCGGCTTACAAAGGCCAAGGCCCTCAATAAAACAACAGCATAACAAATACATAATAAACTCATAAAGCAACCAAAAAACATTAAGCAGTAACAGTAAAACAATAAAAACAATACACCGTGACACATTTAAAAACTAGGGCCGGGCCAAGTGTAATGGGTAAAGTTAAAAGTGCTGAACATGACAGGTGAAATGTAAGGATTCTAGGGTGGTGCGATGTGCAGAAAACCCAGAAACACATAACTTAGGTTGTGTGTAAGATTGTGGTGTAATACAGTTAATAAACCCCATTTCTCCTACATTGGATGTAGTATAGGGAAAATATTTAAGTGGTGGGGAGGATAAAATTGCATTATGTTGTGGCATTCTTTCTCATTTTAATCTTGTATTGGTTTTGCTATAAAAACAATGTTATTTTATTTTATTTAGGATTTATACTATATGCTATTAAAAATGATAACCCCCCATATACCTCTCTCATATCACCTGAACACATGTAATCTCTCTGTGGGACTCATTAAGCTCACCCACTCCATACTTAGCATGGATTAGCCTTTAATTCTGCCAAGAAGGACTGTGCATCTGTGACCTCATCCTAAACACACAAGTTCATCTCATTTGTTAATTAGAACAGCAACAACCCAGTCACAGATACCATAACTTTTAGGCTGCACCAAAATCAATCAAAACCACAGCTGCTGGATTATGGTGAGGCTTCTGTTCTGTTACTGGGAAAGTGCTGGCATTTTCCTCTCCCAACAACAGCCCTTAAGCTCTGCCTGAAAGGAGTGAACACGTTATATATAGCCTCGTGTTTTATGAAAGTGCTGGATTGACAGCATGCAAACTGATGTTCTTTGTTAAAGAACAAAGCAGGAACAACAATGAACAGCTGCAGTACAAGCTTTCCTCTGCCACCCCCGGCTCTGTGCCTCTGCCAGCCAGCCATGACTAAAGCAGGCCTCCCCACAGGAAGCTCAAACCTGCGTGGGACATTACTATACAAGCGACTCCCCTTGCTCTGCAATGTAACATGTCTTTTAGAAGGAAATTGAAAACTGTGACTTGTGCTGAAAATCTCCTCTACAATACTTTTAAATGCATCCATTGCTGAGCGTTTTAGTATTAAAATAATGTTCAGTTTCAACTCTGGATTTACAATACAAACTGCAGACAATCACATGGATTAAGTGAAGCTAGCAAATCAGGCTGTGTGAAGAGGCAATTAAATTTGTCCAGGGGACTGAAGTGTGCCTGCTTTCAAAGGAGAAAGCAAATAGGATCAAAGAATCCTAGAATCCTAGACTTGGAAGAGACCTCATGGGCCATCCAATCCAACCCCATTCTGCCAAGAAGCAGGAATATTGCATTCAAATCACCCCTGACAGATGGCCATCCAGCCTCTGTTTAAAAGCTTCCAAAGAAGGAGCCTCCACCACACTCCGGGGCAGAGAGTTCCACTGCTGAACGGCTCTCACAGTCAGGAAGTTCTCGTGTTCAGATGGAATCTCCTCTCTTGTAGTTTGAAGCCATTGTTCCCCGTCCTAGTCTCCAGGGAAGCAGAAAACAAGCTTGCTCCCTCCTCCCTGTGGCTTCCTCTCACATATTTATACCTGGCTATCATATCTCCTCTCAGCCTTCTCTTCTTCAGGCTAAACATGCCCAGCTCCTCATAGGGCTTGTTCTCCAGACCCTTGATCATTTTAGTTGCCCTCCTCTGGACACATTCCAGCTTGTCAATATTTCTCTTGAATTGTGGTGCCCAGAATTGGACACAATATTCCAGATGTGGTCTAACCAAAGCAGAATAGAGGGGGAGCATTACTTCCCTAGATCTAGACACTATGCTCCTATTGATGCAGGCCAAAATCCCATTGGCTTTTTTTGCCGCCACATCACATTGTTGGCTCATGTTTAACTTGTTGTCCACGAGGACTCCAAGATCTTTTTCACACGTACTGCTCTCGAGCCAGGCATTGTCCCCCATTCTGTATCTTTGCATTTCATTTTTCCTGCCAAAGTGGAGTATCTTGCATTTGTCCCTGTTGAACTTCATTTTGTTAGTTTTGGCCCATCTCTCTAATCTGTCAAGATCTTTTTGAATCCTGCTCCTGTCCTCTGGAGTATTGGCTATCCCTCCCAATTTGGTGTCGTCTGCAAACTTGATGATCATGCCTTCTAGCCCTTCATCTAAGTCATTAATAAAGATGTTGAACAGGACCGGGCCCAGGACGGAACCCTGCGGCACTCCACTTGTCACTTCTTTCTAGGATGAAGAGGAAGCATTGGTGAGCACCCTCTGGGTTTGTCAATTTAACCAATTACAGATCCACCTCACCGTAGTTTTGCCTAGCCCACACTGAACTAGTTTCCTTGCCAGAAGGTCATGGGGGACCTTGTCAAAGGCTTTGGATAATACAGCTTTGGGTGTCTGGCCATAACAGATCCCTGGTAAGAGGAGGCATAGGGCCTATCCGTACTAAAAACATACTTCCAATTGTCTTTATTTGGCAATTAATTGTCTGTTGTCCTGTTTTTTCGGCAGCTATCAAGATGTTCCAGTTTCTCTTCCCACTTTCCCCCTTTGTCCTCATCTTACTTCTGTTGGTGAAAACACTGCAGGGGGGACAGAGAGGAATCTTGCCCCTGCCAGGAGACTTAGGCAAAAGCACACTGTTTGAGGCGCTTGCAATTTGTGTGTTCTCTCTCACTAATCACTTCTGTCTTCTTCAGCAACACTTCTATTTTTCATCTGTGGAATGTTGGTACACATTCCATTGACTCCAGCAATCATAAACATCCATTTACAAAAATAATCTAACCCAAAATTTTTAAAACTATATTGTTGGCTTTATAGCCTATTTCATTATTACCAAACTGAGAAATTGTGATTATGTAGGCACACAGATCTGTCTATAAAAGTTTAATCGTTGTCTTTTGAACCAGCTTTAAAAAAATGAAGATGTAAGGATAGAGATGGATGAATGTAGGAACAGGAGATAGTCCCCACATACCAGATGCTGTAGGGCAGGGGTCCTCAAACTAAGGCCCAGGGGTTGGATACGACCCTCCAAGGTCATTTACCTGGCCCTCACTCAACCTAAGTCTGAAACGACTTGAAAGCACACAACAACAATCCTATCTCATCAGCCAAAAGCAGGCCTACACTTCCCATTGAAATACTAATAAGTTTATATTTGTTTAAAAAATCATTTTAATTATTGTATTGTTTTTAAGTGTTTTTGCACTACAAATAAGATAAGTGCAGCATGCATAGGAATTCAAATTATGCTTTTTAAAAATTATAATCTGGCCCTCCAACAATTTAAGGCCCTCTGTTTGAAAAGTTTGAGGACCCCTGCTGTGTAGGCTGTATTTCAGAGGAAGGAATTAGTTAAATGACCTCTGAATCTTCAGTGCCTAAAAAAAGTCCTAAAAACTAAGGTGATGTTAAAAACTAAGGTGATGTTAATACGCAAAAAACCTATTTCCTAAAGCCATTAAGCTCCATCTCAGAAGTAGGTTCATGCTACCATTTTTCTTTACTATCATGTAAACTGGATGTCAGTATTTTTCTGAAATAAAAGGTGATATTCAGAGAGCAAATGCCAACATTGCGCAGCAGTTGTATAATTATAAAATTATCTGTATACCTGTTGTCTTTACACAGAACTAAAATGGCAGGCTGCAGAACTGTAAAGTTTCATTTTCGAAACTATTCAATAGAAATCAAAGAGTTGGGAAACTTCAGCTTTCAAAACAAGCATACAAGCACCACTTCGTATTCTTTTACTGCAAATCATACAACATTTGCTGAAACATTGTCTTTCTCTACTCTCAGTCTTACCTCTCGAGGATCAATTCCAGAACTTCTTTTGTGGATGCAAAGCCTCGGTATGTTGACAGAAATATGTTGATGTAGTTGAAGTCATTGTCCCCAAAAGCTGTCAGTAGATTCTCTACAAGCTTCTCCAGAGTACCAGCCTTGATTGACCTTATCTTACATGTCTCATGTTGGCTAACAGTATGATCTGGAGGCAACTGGTCCCTTTCAATCTATGCAAAAAAACAAAAACAAAGGGACATTAATGTCTGCCACCAAACATAGTTTTGAAAAGATTCCTGGTATGTATACAGGAATGTTCTGAAAGTAGATGATACACATCAAGATACAGATGTAAAAATATGTACAGCTTTTTTTTAATTTATAAGAAATAGTTTTTATACAGATTTCACCAACATAAGTGCTTTGGTTGAAGCTTCCAAAGCATGGTAAAGGGAAGACAGCTTCAAATAGCTTGGCTTCCAAATCGTGTGAGGTGATAGAATCATAGAATCACAAGAGTTGGAAGAGACCTCATGGGACATCCAGCCCAACCCCCTGCCAAGAAGCAGGAATATTGCATTCAAATCACCCCTGACAGATGGCCATCCAGCCTCTGCTTAAAAGCCTCCAAAGAAGGAGCTTCCACAACACTCCGGGGCAGAGAGTTCCACTGCTGAATGGCTCTCACAGTCAGGAAGTTCTTCCTCATGTTCAGATGGAATCTCCTTTCTTGTAGTTTGATATGGAGTGAGGTTAGGTAAGGTGGGGAAAGGGCTAAATGCAGTGCCTGGGCTGCATACAGTCCACAAGGTATTTTCCATCCTTAGTTCCCTTAGACTGCCTTTCTTCTTGCAATAAGAAATCACCTCTGTTAGAATAATCCCTTCAGGAGCTAAATGAGTTTTTGAATTTCAAGATACAAAATTTAGCTGCAAGAGAGAAATTCTAGCCAAGAGGGAACCAAAGGAACAGGACTCTTCAAGAACTTATACCTCCAAGAAAAGTAAAACTCTTTAATTGGACTATAATTTAGGACTATAATTTGGCAGTTTTTACCTATAAAGCACATGATTTTTTTCCCAGATGTAAAAATAAAAATACTGCTTAAAAATTACACCGGACAGGGACATCTGCATCTGGACTTCCTCACAATGAGAATAAATTCACTCATTGTTTCCTTCAAGAATAAAAAATGGCAAAGAACTCCATTCTTCTTTGTGCCTGGGATCAGTGCTGTAGAGTCCACTCTCTCCAAATAGAGTCATAGATTTAGAGTGCATCTACACTGTATAATGAATGTGGTATGATACCACTTTAACTGTCAGGGCTCAATGTTGTTGAACCATGGGAGTCTTTAGCCTTTTCTGTCAAAGAGTGATGGTGATTCACCAACTATAAATCCCAGGATTCCATACCACTGAGCCATAACAGTTAAAGTGGTGTCAAACTGCATTAATTCCACAGTATGGAATTTCAAAATGAAACTAAACCAAGGAAAAGCAAGATTGGCTCCATGCATGAGATTAACACAGTCAACAAAGTTTAATATACAGTGTGTCTGAAACAGAGAAGTCTTAGAAGCAAACAAATGACAAAATATGCAGATATGAGTCTGATAGGATATTTTCCAGAAATCTATTATACACATGAAACAAAAAAAATGTATTGGAGGTGCTTTGAAATGATGCTGAATATGGATGCCCCATCTATATTCTAGCTTCACTATAGATGTCCCCTGCTTACTTGACAAATTATGGACTATTGCAATACCAGAAATGGGAAATTATCAAAATGCATAACCCATTCTCTTCAGTTTGCACAAAATGTTTCTGCACATAGTCACAGTAGTGTGTGGATGGCTAGGGAAATATGACAAAATAGATTTAAAAAAAGAAGACCACGTGCCGAACATGTATGGGTTCTGGCTATAATTGGAAAGAGCTATCAACAACAACATTTTTTCATTGATTAGTCAGTTGGCCTTATCAAAACAGACAGTGCAAACGCAACATACAACATACACCTAGTTCCAAATACAGGTGTTTGGAAAGAGCTATCAAAAATGAGGGATGATTGTGATTAAATGTCTGGCTTGTTCACATATCTCGCAAAAATGAAATTCCATAGTTTCCTAACTACATTATACCTATTACATCAATTGCTAAATGGTGTGTCCACATGCAGGTAAATCCTACTGATTCAATTAATATATTCTAATCAGGACTAACAATAGCTTTTTTGAAATGTAATTTATTGTACCCTTGCAACACATAACTACCTTATTTGTAATGAGCTACTTCCAAGCTTTTCTAAAGAGCATATTGCAGATTGGGGACCATCTGTGGGTTTTTTTCATGTCTCCACTTGTAACAGTATCAAGTTGCATTAAGAGTTGATGGGAAGATACAAGCTATTTGGAATGGGATGCATGCGTCCATCTCTTTTATGAGAAAGGAGTTACGCAAAGGGAAACATGATCAGGCAACATTTTAAAGTGATGAGTCTATAAGACCCTAGTGGTCCCCCGAGAGCAGCTTGCCATCACTTAGACTGTGAGCAGCACACTCAAACATATTGTGGAAAGTAATCCAGATGAGGATGGCTCAGTGATCTCATTGTTGTTTATACTTCTCTCATGCCTGTTACAGTATCAAGATGGAATGGGAGGCGTCTGGGCCTTTCAACGGCTGTGAAATAAGAGACACTGTACAGATTTTTCTCTGTCAAATCAAAGTGCGCACTCTCTCTCTCGCACACGCATTGTATCACCTCCTGGTACGGAGAGTCCAATGCAACCATATTTCCAATTACTTTTTATACCCAGTCTCATTTCTTATCCATCTTGTCATGGTTTTGTTATCAACTGTTTTTTCCCTTAATCGGGAAACTTTTGCTATATGTATATTTCTACTTGTATGGGCCTGCCTATCCCTGAAAAAGGGTATTTGCCCTATATTTTCTAGATCTGCATAGACCCTGCATTTGCCCTGTTAATGTCACACCCAGCAACCACATCGTAATGAGACCATCCTAAGCAACCACCCATGCCCAATGAAAAAGCTTGCTTGTGAAAAATTCCTCCCATTCACACTCTTGGTGGCCACACAGAAGTGGCTATTTATGCTTTATTTTCTTCCCATCATGCATGTGAACATTTTTATGTTTGTCTAAGGCAGAGCTTTCCAAACTGTGTGTTGTGACACATTAGTGTGACAGCTGCCGTGCATAGGTGTGCTGTGCCAATGTAGCAAAAAACTTCTAAGTCTATGTGAAATAATAAATCACACATCTCTAAAAAAAAATGAAAGATTTCCATGAGATATGTTGTATTTCATTATTACAGTTTATGAACTTGTCTATAACTCCTATAAAGAGTTGGTTTAACCTCCATTTTGGTAATAAAACTGAATTACCATTTCATAAAATGATGCATGTCTAAAAAGGATGTCATCAACATGAAATCTTTGGAAAGCTCTGGTCTAAGGTGTTTTTAGCCATCTTGTTATACTTTGTGTGTGTGTCAGGAGCGACTTGAGAAACTGCAAGTCGCTTCTGGTGTGAGAGAATTGGCTGTCTGCAAGGACGTTGCCCAGGGGACGCCTGGATGATTTGATGTTTTTATCATCCTTGTGGGAGGCTTCTCTCATGTCCCCGCATGAGGAGCTGGAGCTGATAGAGGGAGCTCATCCGCCTCTCCCCGGATTCGAACCTGCGACCTGTTGATCTTCAGTCCTGCCAGCACAGGGGTTTAACCCACTGCGCCACCGGGAGCTCCTCCTGTTATACTGATATACTAGTATGCTGATCTGTGAATACTCCTTAAAAAAAGAAAAGAAAACATGAACCCTCATCCTGATGGGAATGATCACATGACTTGCTAGCCCTTTCCACTTCCCACGGTCCAGACCATCCCGAACTCCTCTCTCAGTTCCCATATGAAGCCACCTGTTAGGGACAGCCACACCTCCCACCCCCAAACTTATTCAGATCTTCAGCCAGTATATATGATGAAAGGTAATTCTTCTTAAAGTTGTTTAAGGGCCAAATAACTGGTTGAAATGCAAATTGTCGCAAACATTGTGTGTCAGGATAACGACTAATATATCATTTATGTTTTCCAAATACAGTTGTGAATTAAGGTTGTTAGCTAGCAGAACACAAAATAACTGTGTGATACTCTGCTGCCAATCTTAAGAAAACATTGCACACAAGGTGGAACTAACAAAACTGAAAGCAGCCCCTCGATGCCATGTATTCTATAGCCTCAGTCTCTCAAAATGTGAGTGTGTCTTTAAAAATAAAAACAAAAACATATCAGCAATGAACCCAGAGTACTTAAAATCATTTCATGGAATATCTGAGGTCTACGTTTTGTTTGCATTATTTCACTACGCTGCCTTGAAGTCTTTTAAAGAGACTTGGCAAGCGACCATTCAATAACACTGACTTGTGGAATAAGACACAGAGGGCTGAGTTAGCACGCTAACAGGAAACGGCTCAATCTGGATTCAATCAAAGAGTGCCTTTTTTCTGACATGATCAGGATTCCCAAAAAGCAAGAAGAGGTTTTGGGTTTGCTTTCTGGCCAGCTGTCTGACTACAAGGAAACCATACTGTTTGCTTTTCAAAGGGGACTTCTGTAGCGGAAGGGCTATTTTCCATTTACAGCATGCAGGAAATATGGTCATGTGACACCTTTGGAGTTCAGGGGAGGTCGTATAGGAAGGAACTTGGCTTTTACAGTATTATTTTCTTTTAACATTTTATCACTGTGCAACAAAGAGCACCGCAGCATTATTAAGGAATTGTGTGTCCAAATAGACACCCAAGTGAGACAAATAGACACATACAATATAATCAGTGAACCAAGAACAATTCAGACTGGAAGCTACACTGTAAGGATATAATTTGCGCAAAATATATTTGAAACTCTGTATTTTCTGTCTTTTGGAGTGTTTTTTGTTTTTGTTAAATCAATTTCAGAGATGCTGCCATGCATGAACCATTTGAATGAGGAAATGGACATCCAATTACAATCTCTTTGAAATTCCTTGAAGAGAACCATGGGTGTGTCCTTTGCCAGTGTGAGGTTGTACAGTGCCAATTCAATGTAAAAGCTTATTTATTAATGCTACATAGTTAGTGACTTCAAGTACACCACCAGAAATTCTTTGGTGCACATTTATTGTGTATACTTCCATGGAAAGAGAGTAACTATGGCTGTTCTTTCATGGTCTCCATTAAAGTAATCATAGAATCATAGAGTTGGAAGAGACCTCATGGGCCATCCAGTCCAACCCCCTGCCAAGAAGCAGGAAATTGCATTCAAAGCACCCCCGACAGATGGCCATCCAGCCTCTATTTAAAAGCTTCCAAAGAAGGAGCCTCCAGCACACTCCGGAGGCAGATAAAACACTGTAGAGAAAGACCTCTGGCTACTAGACCTATTTCTAAATACAGGCAGCAGAAGCATCCTGCTCAACCTCTGTATAGCTGACACAATTGCTACTATGCTATTGCTATCCTCAGGGGCGCTCAACCCATTACGCAAAGTAAGCATTTGCAGTATAGTTGATTTTGCCCAGGGGCACTCTTGAGGCGCTCTTGGGGGAAAATAGACCTTGACATATGCGAGTTGTAGTTACTGGGATGTATAGTTCACCTACAATCAAAGAGAATTCTGAACTCCACCAATGATGGAACTGAACCAAATATGGCACACAGAACTCCCACGACAATCAAGAAAATATATATCAGTGATTGGTGGGGGGATACTGTTTGCTTACCGTTGAAAATTACCTAGGGCCGCCTCTGGCTATCCTACTATTACACAAAAGGTGGGTAGGCATATATACATGCATACATATAGTGCAAAAGTGAATGCATATTAAGACCCCTAGGCTTTTCTTCCGACTGAGTAAAATGATTTCCTGGCAGCCATCTGAAGTGAATCTGACTAGTTCAGAGGCATTGATTTTTTTTCTGCATAGTATATAGGGTTGCACTCTTATTAACTTTCCATGTCAACCCTTCATGGAATCCATTAATCCAACATCCTGTGCCAGGACTACACTTTCAATGTATAATGTTGTTATACACACTGTTATAAATTAAGCTTCCAATAATATAATTGTGTGGAAATGCCTCCTTGAAGTTGAGATTTGCAAGGGAGTAAAAAAAGTTGGAAAGTAAAGTAAACTGACAGATATTTATTTGAAATGTACTGCTGGAGGAGAATTCTGTGAATACCATTTACTGTAACAAAAATCCTACAGCAAATCAAGCCAGGATTGTCTCTGAAACCAACATAAAAAGAGACAACAGTACTTTAGACTTATGATGAGACAACATGATTTAGTAAAAAAAAGATGCTAATGATTGGCAAAGTGAAAATTTGTAGGAAAAGAAGGCTGCATTATGAGACTTAGTCAAGGAAGCCATGGCTCTGAGTTTGAAAATATGGGAGGTCTTTCATTTTTTGGTCTGAAACTTAGCTTGACAGCTGTTAACAGTAACAATCAGTGTGACGTATTTCCACCCACTCTCTGATTCCCCTCCACAAAAAATGCTATCACGTTATTATAAGGCTAGCAAATGCAAGTCTGAGAATACTTGTATTTTTGGAACATGTAGTTCTCCACTTAGAAATGAATAAGTAATCATGGATAGTCCTAACATCAAACTGAAAACATTTTGTATGCAGCTATTAGCAACACATGACATCACAGCAAATACTCAATAAACTTTCTAGTTATTCCCTATGTTATTTGTGTGTGAGAGAGAAAGAGAGTTAGTCTAGGACAAAAAAAACAGGATAACATGGTAACAGGAATGAATTCAGATTAGTAAGTAACTGCTGTATAACTTAATACTACAGTAGAGTCTTACTTATCCAACATAAATGGGCTGGGAGAACATCGGATAAGCGAAAATGTTGGATAACAAGGAGGGATTAAGGAAAAGCCCATTAAATGTCAAATTACGTTATGATTTTAGAAATTAAGCACCAAAACATCATGTTTTACAACAAATCAACAGAAAAAGCAGTTCAAAACATAACATTATAGAATAATTACTCTATCTACGAATTTAGCACCCAAACATCACAGGAGGCGAAGGTTGAATAAGTGAGACTCTACTGTACTATTTAGACAATGGATGGTTGAAGCTATGGATATATATTTTTTTTCATGTCAGGAGTGACTTGAGAAACTGCAAGTTGCTTCTGTTGTGAGAGAATTGGCCATCTGCAAGGATGTTGCCCAGGATACACCAGGGATATTTTGATGTTTTACTATCCTTGTGGGAGGATTCTCTCAAGTCCCTGCATGGGGAGCTGGAGCTCCACACTCTCCCCGGATTTGAACCTGAAGACTGAAGACAGATCTGCCAATCTTCACTCCTGCTGGCACAAGGGTTCAACCCATTGCACCACCGGGGGCTTCTGCTATAGATAGAGAAACCATAGATATGAAAGGCTGACTGTAAAGCAGGGGTCCTCAAACTAAGGCCCGGGGGCCGAATATGGCCCTCCAAGGTCATTTACCCGGCCCTCGCTCAGGGTCAACCTAAGTCTGAAATGACTTGAAAGCACACAACAACAACAATCCTATCTCATCAGCCAAAAGCAGGCCCACACTTCCCATTGAAATACTAATAAATTTATATTTGTTAAAATTGTTCTTCATTTTAATAATTGTATTGTTTTTAAGTGGTTTTTGCACTACAAATAAGATATGTGCAGTGTGCATAGGAATTCATTCATGTTTTTTTCAAATTATAATCCGGCCCTCCAACAGTTTGAGGGACTGTGACCTGGCCCTCTGTTTAAAAAGTTTGTGGACCCCTGCTGTAAAGAGTGCAACAAAGTTTAGATAGATATGACATAGGCAACATGAGCAGAAACTGCCCTGTTTAGACTTCACAGTATTGCTAATATAATGCACAGTAGTTAAGTGAGAGTGAGTTGGGAAGCACATTGCTCAGATCTCACCTGCAATCCAAATAAACTAACCAATATATATAAATAGTTGAGTTTCCAGACATATAAATTATTATTCAAAATGATCTTGACAGATTAGAGAGATGGGCCAAAACTAACAAAATGAAGTTCAACAGGGACAAATGCAAGATACTCCACTTTGGCAGGAAAAACGAAATGCAAAGATACAGAATGGGGGACAATGCCTGGCTCAAGAGCAGTACGTGTGAAAAAGATCTTGGAGTCCTCATGGACAACAAGTTAAACATGAGCCAACAATGTGATGTGGCAGCAAAAAAAGCCAATGGGATTTTGCCTGCATCAATAGGGGCATAGTGTCTAGATCTAGGGAAGTAATGCTACCCCTCTATTCTGCTTTGGTTAGACCACACCTGGAATATTGTGTCCAATTCTGGGCACCACAATTCAAGAGAGATATTGACAAGCTGGAATGTGTCCAGAGGAGGGTGACTAAAATGATCAAGGGTCTGGAGAACAAGCCCTATGAGGAGCGGCTTAAGGAGCTGGGCATGTTTAGCCTGAAGAAGAGAAGGCTGAGAGGAGATATGATAGCCATGTATAAATATGTGAGAGGAAGCCACAGGGAGGAGGGAGCAAGCTTGGTTTCTGCTTCCCTGGAGACTAGGACGCGGAACAATGGCTTCAAACTACAAGAAAGGAGATTCCATCTGAACATGAGGAAGAACTTCCTGACTGTGAGAGCCGTTCAGCAGTGGAACTCTCTGCCCCGGAGTGTGGTGGAGGCTCCTTCTTTGGAAGCTTTTAAACAGAGGCTGGATGGCCATATGTCAGGGGTGATTTGAATACAATATTCCTGCTTCTTGGCAGAGGGTTGGACTGGATGGCCCATGAGGTCTCTTCCAACTCTATGATTCTATGATTCTATATACCATCCTACTTTTTACCTACATTTAGAAGGGCAACAAAAGTTCTTAGAGGAGGTAAAAGAGGGAAGCAGGACAGACAACTTTGTGACAGGAAGCAAGGGTGGGAAATTAGCAAAATGCTGGACGTACATGGTTCAAAAGCCAACACTACGTTATCATGAAACAAAAGCTCTTAACCTAACCCCCAGGCTTAAAGCTGTGTCCTTACATTGCATGGCACAAAGTTATCTTGGGATCCAGAGCAACTTGTTATTATGTACCCAGTCGTTGGGGTGAAAGCAATAATAACTTGATATTTCTCACAGTTTTTTATACTTTCCATATATATATTACTCTGACTTAAAATGGTACAAGTCCACCCAACATGCAAAAGCTGCCTGCATTTCCACCTGCCCATTCTAGTATAACGACTATATTTTCAAGTGACTTTTAGCAATTGCATTATATACCAATACTTTTAATAGAAATTTCTCCCTAACAGGAGGTAATTGGATCACACGCACTCAAAATTTTGCTGGACTGCAATCCTTAACACCCCTGGCCAGCATAGGTAATGGTGAGAACTACTTACTAAGCTGGAGGAAGCCAAAGGAGCCCAAACCCAATTTTAAATATTATTAAGATTTTCTTTGCAGCTCATTCTTTCTCTTGCACATTTCTCTGCTGCTTTATGGGGACAAATTGGACTTTGGTATCATTTGCCGACTCCCCAGGACAACTTTCTCAAGCAAATAGCTGTCAGCAATTTTCACATGAAAGCAGAAGTTAAAATACAAAAATACAAAAAGAACACAGTTAGAACAAACTCCTACATATTCCAATTATCGCAATAATTAACATTTGAAGCCAAAAAAAAGTTGAATTACCACCCTGCATCTAGAGTTCAGGTCATTTTAGAAAGTAGGGATTTGCCAGAGACATCATCATGTTGAAACACTGAAAGTGGAGTCCATTTTTCATTTTCACTTCTCTTTCTTTGCCCATACAGATATGTGTCCCATACTTTAAAAATACTCCCTTGTCAACTATTATTAAAAGAATGGGTTATGGGAAACATTTGTGACAAGTAGTTGAAGCATTTAAAATTCATTTCTCAGGGAGATGGAGATAAAAAGTCGTCAATTATTTCTCTGGGGTTTTCCTGAACGAGTTTTAGAACAGCGGTTCTCAACCTGGGGGTCGTGACCCCTGGAGGGGTCATTTGGCAATTCTGGAGGGGTCGCAGCATGGTCTCGTTAGGTCACACCTCCTCCTGCAGGCCCCATGCGCCCTCAACACCACGCCAAACAGATACTCAGACCTTTGCAGAAGCTACTGGAAGAGAGACAGGCAGAGAAGGAAAGGATTTTCTGTTGGTCATGGAAGTCCTGTATGCCAAGTCTGGTTGAATTCTATTGTTGGTGGAGTTCAGAATGCTCTTTGGTGCCTGGTGAACTATAAATTCATACAACTGCAATTCCCAAATGTCAGGGTCTATTTCCCAAACCCCTTCAGTATTTTCTGTTGGTCATGGAAGTCCTGTATGCCAAGTTCGGTTCAATTCTATTGTTGGTGGAGTTCAGAATGCTCTTTGGTGCCTGGTGATCTATAGATCCACACAAATGCAATTCCCAAATGTCATGGTCTATTTTCCCCAAACTCCACCAGTGTTCAAATTTTGGGTGTATTGAGTATGTGTGCCAAGTTTGGTCCAGATCCATAGTCATTTGGGTTCACAGTCCTCTCTGAATGTAAGTGAACTACATCTTCCCTAAATTACTGTCAATTCCAACCCTCTACAGTATTTTCTCATAGTCATGGGAGTTCTGTGTGCCAAGTTTGGTCCAAGTCTGTAATTTGTGGGGGTCTCATTGGGCTGTGGAAGTCAGAGCTGAATCGGTTGGTGGTAATTCCAATCCCTTCATCCATTGTCCATACTCCCCCAAACATATTGTTTTTATCATTAATCACTATGCTTTAATTATGTTCAATTTGTAACAATGGAAATCCATCCTGCATATGAGATATTTACATTACAATTCATAACAGTACAGTTATGACGTAGCAAGAAAAATATGGTTGGGGGTCACCACAACATGAGGAACGGTATTTAGGGGTCACAGCATTAGAAAGGTTGAGAACCACTGTTTTAGAACAAGACAGACAGTGTCCTTTTGTCTGGAATCTTTGAAAACTATATTAGAAAAAGTACCAGGATTAGAGCAACAACATACAAGTGCAAAAAGGCTTAGTGGTTGGCCTACTCAATAACAAATGTATCTTAGTATTGTCACTACAGATTTGTCACTACAGAACAGATTTGAAGGACTAGATTTAGTAAACAGAGTCCCAGAAGAACTATGGACAGAAGTCCGAGACATTGTTCAGGAGGCGGCAACAAAGTACGTCCCAAAGAAAAAGAAAACCAAGAAGGCAAAATGGTTGTCTGCTGAGACACTGGAAGTAGCCCAAGAAAGGAGGAAAGCAAAAGGAAACAGGGATAAGGGAAGATATGCCCAGTTAAATGCGCAATTCCAGAGGTTAGCCAGAAGAGATAAGGAACTATTTTTAAATAAGCAATGCATGGAAGTGGAAGAAGACAACAGAATAGGAAGGACAAGAGACCTCTTCCAGAAAATTAGAAACATTGGAGGTAAATTTCAGGCAAAAATTGGTATGATAAGAAACAAAGATGGCAGGGACCTAACAGAAGCTGAAGAGATCAAGAGAAGGTGGCGAGACTATACAGAAGATCTGTATAGGAAGGATAATAATATTGAGGATAGTTTTGACGGTGTGATGAATGAATTAGAACCAGACATCCTGAGGAGTGAGGTTGAATGGGCATTAAGAAGCATTGCTAACAACAAGGCAGCAGGAGACGACGGGATCCCAGCTGAACTGTTTAAAATCTTAAAAGATGATGCTGTCAAGGTGATGCATGCCATTATGCCAGCAAATATGGAAAACACAAGAATGGCCATCAGACTGGAAAAAATCAACTTATATCCCCATACCAAAAAAGGGAAATGCGAAAAGACTGCTCAAACTTCTGTACAGTGGCCCTTATTTCTCATGCCAGTAAGGTAATGCTCAAGATCCTGCAAGGAAGACTCCAGCAATACATGGAGCGAGAGTTGCCAGATGTTCAAGCTGGGTTTAGGAAAGGTAGAGGAACGAGAGACCAAATTGCCAATATCCGCTGGATAATGGAGAAAGGCAGGGAGTTTCAGAAAAACATCTACTTCTGCTTCATTGACTATTCTAAAGCCTTTGACTGTGTGGATCATAATAAATTGTGGCAAGTTCTTAGTGGGATGGGCATACCAAGCCACCTTGTCTCTCTCCTGAGGAATCTGTACAAGGACCAAGTAGCAACAGTCAGAACTGACCATGGAACAACAGACTGGTTCAAGATTGGGAAAGGCGTACGGCAAGGCTGCATCCTCTCACCCAACCTTTTTAACTTGTATGCAGAACACATCATGCGATGTGCGGGGCTTGATGAATGCAAAGATGGGGTGAAAATTGCTGGAAGAAACATTAACAACCTCAGATATGCAGATGACACCACTCTGATGGCCGAAAGCGAGGAGGAGCTGAGGAGCCTTCTAATAAAGGTGAAAGAAGAAAGCGCAAAAGCCGGGTTGCAGCTAAACGTCAAAAAAACCAAGATTATGGCAACAAGAATGATTGACAACTGGAAAATAGAGGGAGAAACCGTGGAGGCCGTGACAGACTCTTGTATTTCTAGGTGCAAAGATTACTGCAGATGCAGACTGTAGCCAGGAAATCAGAAGACACTTACTTCTTGGGAGGAGAGCAATGACCAATCTTGATAAACAAGTGAAAGAGTAGAGACATCAGACTGGCAACAAAGATCCGCCTAGTCAAAGCCATGGTATTCCCTGTAGTAACCTACGGATGTGAGAGCTGGACCTTAGGGAAGGCTGAGCGAAGGAAGATCGATGCTTTTGAGCTATGGTGCTGGAGGAAAGTTCTGAGAGTGCCTTGGACTGCGAGAAGATCCAACCAGTCCATCCTCCAGGAAATAAAGCCCGGCTGCTCACTGGAGGGAAAGATACTAGAGACAAAGTTGAAGTACTTTGGCCACATCATGAGGAGACAGGAAAGCCTAGAGAAGACAATTATGCTGGGGAAAGTGGAAGGCAAAAGGAAGAGGGGCCGACCAAGGGCAAGATGGATGGATGGCATCCTTGAAGTGACTGGACTGACCTCGAGGGAGCTGGGGGTGGTAACGGCCGACAGGGAGCTCTGGCGTGGGCTGGTCCATGAGGTCACGAAGAGTCGGAGACGACTGAACGAATGAACAACAACATTGTCACTACCCATTTACATAGTACTCTTCATAAGAGTTCAAACTGTTCCACATATTCTAGTTCAATAACTTTATATGATCCTTTTGAGGTAACATTACTAGCAAGACCTTCTGACTATTACAATAACATGAATTTGAGTAGTCAAAAATTCAAACCCTGAGAAAAGTTGAAACATTTCCTTCAACTCTTCAAATAATGTGATTTAGCTTTTAAAGAGAGAAAGCAATTCTCAGTTTTAAATCCATAAGAACAGGAAAGCAATTCTGAAAATGTGAACCATTTAACTGTACTTAAGATGGACTTTAAAAGATGCTGTCTGGTGTGAATTCTGTTGCATAACCCCGCAGAACACATTATATAAATGTCAATAGCCTTAGTCAGTCAAGTTGGAGAAAGAGCTCTGATTTGAGATTATAGAGCTCATTTTAACAGTACACAACACTGTAAAGCAAAAACTGATTTTTAAAATTAGAAAAAAAAAAGATTGACTCAGCAAATTAAGGAAGAGCTCCAAAATTAACACCCTGGGAAAGATAAGATATTCCTCTACATTTTGGAGATGGTGAAGGCAGTAGTAATAGGAATAGATTTTGCAAGACAATAAGGATATCATTCATTTCTAGTTACATATAACTAGAATTCTGGGTTGCTGTGAGTTTTCTGGGCTTTATGGCCATTTTCCAGAAGCATTCTCTCCTGATGTTTTGCCCACATCTATGGCAGGCATCCTCAGAGGTTGTGAGGTATATTGGAAACTAACAAGGGAGGTTTATATATCTTTGGAAGGTCCAGGGTGGGAGAAAGAACTCTTGTCTGTTTGAGGCAAGTGTGAATGCTGCAATTAATTCCGGGCTGTATGGCCTTAATGGCCATACAGCCCGGAAACCCAGTGATTCCAGCCATAAAAACCTTTGACAACACATTGACTAAAATTCATTTATTTCACTGGGAAAAACATTTTCTTCCAATTATGTATCAAGAATTTATGCTATCACAATTTTATTTTAATTTAAAAATTAAGAAAAAAACCCATAGATTTTATCCACTTAAGACATTTCTTAAAAGGTTAAGAGGCTAGATTGACTGGCACTTTAAAGGCATAAGCTTTCATACATGAGATGCTCTCCACATTTCTTACCTTGGAGTACAGAAGTGTGAAACATAGGGATGCTACAACACACGGTATTATATGCTAAAAATCATTGGTGGGGTAAATGTGTGGCAGCCATTTTTGGCAAAATCCACATATTTGTATTTCTGTCAGATATGACTTATGAGTCACATAGATTTGTAATATAATGAATATACAAACTGGTACTAGTGAAACACTGTATACCAAATTATGAAGAACAGAGCCACTGCTGTTCTAACAAAGAGACACCCCTCCCTCTTTCTTTGGAGCAAACTGCTATCACTGTTGACACTAGAAGGTACCAGTAGTTACTATATTCTTCCTGGGGGAGAATAGCAATGAAGAAGGATGCTTTATTTATGTCGTATCAAAACCATTGCATAAATTAGTATAAAACTGATAAAAATAGAAGATGTGCAGGTGGCTAAATATCTTTTGACCAAAAACGGGCAACAGCACCGGCATTGTCTGTAGCCTCCAACAATTCTTCCTCTGTACATGAGGAAGGGCACAATGGACAAGCCTACAGATGCAGAGTTGTCTGTTCTGCTCCACAGTCACACAAGGTATGGGATTCTTTTATGTAGTGCCATTTTGCCAGGTTGTCTTTTAATCTGCCCACTCCACTTCTGAGTCTGTTCAGCGACTTCCAAGTTGACCATTCTTGGTTTGCCCTGGAGGCAGACCCTCGTGGAGTGCCATCCAATTGAGATTTCCAGGTTTTGCTGCCCAGAGGGATGCTCTTGCTGTTGCTGGTAGGAGTGGTAGTTCTCATAAAGCTTTTCCTTGATTTGAGTCTACTGGGAGGAGGCTGGTAGCCATGTAGTGGGTGGCTTTCACAGTATTTCTCTCACATTTAGCAGCAACTTCCCATTGCACATCGGGGGACAATGCCAGCTAGCTTGTAGAGTTTATCAACAGGTGTAGGTTTAAGACACCCTGTGATTATTCTGCATGTTTCATTTAATGCTATGTTCACCTGCTTTGCATGAGCAGACCTATGCCAAACAGGGCAGGCATACTCAGCAGTTGAGTAAGACAAGGCTAGGGCTGATGTTCTTATTAATTTTGGGTCTGCACCCCATGTGCTGCCAGTAAGTTTTCACAGGATATTATTGTGTGCAGCTACTTTGTGCTTGGTGTTCAAGCAGTGTTTCCTATATGCTAGTGTTTGATCTAAGGTGACACCGAGATATTTAGGATGGAAACAATGTTCAAGTTCTTGACCTTCCCAAGTGACTTTCAATTTCCTGTTGGCTTCACGGTTGCATAGATGGAAAGCATATACTTGTGTTTTGGCAGGGTTAGGTTTCAGGTGGTTATCTTTGTAGTAGCTGGAGAGATCTTTCAAGGATTTAGTAAGTTTGTTTCAACTGTTTCAAAGTCTTTTGCTTGTGTTGTTAGGCCAAGGTCATCAGCATATATAAAGCTTTTTGTGAATGGTGGTTTTTTGTTGTTTTTTTGGTCGTGTCAGGAGTGATTGCAAGTCGCTCCTAGTGTGAGAGAATTGGCCGTCTGCAAGGACATTGCCCAGGGGATGCCTGGATGATTTGATGTTTTTATCATCCTTGTGGGAGGCTTCTCTCATGTCCCCGCATGAGGAGCTGCAGCTGATAGAGGGAGCTCATCCACCTCTCCCTGATTCGAACCTGCGACCTGTCGGTCTT
Organism: Anolis sagrei ordinatus; assembly: GCF_025583915.1. NCBI lineage: Eukaryota > Metazoa > Chordata > Lepidosauria > Squamata > Anolidae > Anolis > Anolis sagrei. The sequence continues at coordinate 129,261,912 of NW_026847438.1, read as the reverse complement.
CAGTCCTGCCGGCACAGGGGTTTAACCCACTGCGCCACCGGGGGCTCCCAGGTTGTGACTGATCGTTAGGAAAGATATTAAACAAGGTCGGTGCAAGAACGCAGCCTTGGGGTAAGCCATTCTTTTGCCTCCTCCATCTACTTTTCCTGCCCTGAAACTCCACATAGAAGCTACGGTTTTCTAGGAGAGTCTGGGCAGTTTTTGTGAAATCATAGTCTCGGGTAATACAGTAGACTTTCTGCAGCATTTTCCTATGTTGTGCCATGTCATAGGCTGCTGTAAGAAAAACAAAAACTGTTCCAGTAATTTAACCTTTCTCATATCCCTCCTTGATGTACTCGGTCAGATTAAAAATTTGGGCTGTACAGTTTTTCCCTGGTCTGAAACCTGCTTGTTGTGCAATAAGCTGTGGTTCAATAACAGGTCCTAATCAATTTAGTAGTATCCTCTCATATACTTTATATAGAAGGATGCTGAAAGCTGTAGTTTAACATCTGGAATGCCAAAAAAAACCCATATGTGTGTGATGGAAAATATAAAAAATCACAGATATAAACATGCAACAGCAAGGCAGTAAGGAAGTTATTTCTCAAAAATTCTACGAAGCTAAAAAAGTCCGTATTTCATTTTTAACCTACTATTAACGTGTGCATGTTCCCAGTTTGGTGCTGGCAACTATTGCAATCTTGCCATTATTATTATAAGGACTAAAGTCAAAAGGCAACCAAAATACACATAGGTGGGGTAGGGGACAAGATTAAAGTTATGGGTTGTACTTGGTATAGGAGGATGGCGATCGGCATGAAAGACTTGAAGCAAATTTGGGGTAAGTTCTGCATTTCCCTAGGGACTGGGAGGTGCAGAAGTCATTTATAGCAAGAATATCACTGACACAAAGTAAACTCAGGAAGAGAAAGCATACCATTAGCCCAGGAGATGTAATGCATAAAGCCTACTGCTTCTGCACTGTCAAAAAAGATTCAGAAGGGAAAGGACGGGCTTTGTTTCCCAACAAAGTGTTTCTGTTGGAAGAGTTAGGCCACCCATAATAAATGAAATAATGGCCAGGTTCCTGGCTTCTTGTAGTCCTGCCCACTAAGAATCAAGTTTGCTCTTATCAAATAGCCCCATTTCGATATCTGTTTCTTGGTCAAAAAGGAAAAAAAGGATAGAAGTGGGAGTGAAACAGACAAGCAATGACTAGCACAGAACAGAACAGGGAATAAAAATAATTTTGTTTCCTCCGGCTTGTTGGCTTTGCCAGTAGCAAGAGCTGACACCATCATTTTAAAGTGACTCATACAAATGGGCCCCATTTTTTCACATTATGAGTATCTTGTATGTACTGTTTCAAAAATCATTTTTAATATCGAATTTGAGGAGAATAGCCAGAACTGTGTGTATCATACCTTACAAAAAGTATGAGGAAGCCAATGGTGTTATGTATCTTTTCTCTTTCACTTATCAACATTGTTTAATTATTATTCTTTCAGCCCACATGTGCTTGGACAGTCCAAGGATGTGTAACATAGGGAGCCTTCACTCCTCCTGGACACAATTACTAAAACAATCCGTGTAGATCTGCACTACTGCATAGTCAAAACAGCCCTGACAGAATGAAAGATACTTGCATTTAACAACCTCCTTATATTAAGTTCACCAGATTGTCCCACAGATTTGTCCATAGCACTTACGATCTGTGCAAATCAGCAAAGATAAGGAGGTCAATGACACAGTGGCTTTCAAAAACTGGGTTTTTTTTCTTTGTAGGGGACTGTAATTATGGGCCCTTCCACACAGCCATATAACCCAGAATATCAAGGCAGACAATCCCACAACAACTTCTTTGAACTGGGCCATCTGAGTCCACACTGCCATATATTCTAGTTCAAATCAGATAATGTGGGATTTTATTGAGCTGTGTGGAAGGGGCCTATGTTTCAAGGTGCAACAAGTACTGTTGTTGTTTGGATATGTGAAAAAATGGTGTGGAATCTGTAGATCCAACAGTGTTATTAGAATCCAGCTTCCATTATCCCCGGTAATTTCTTAAATATATGAGAGGAAGTCAAACGGTTCCGGCCCAAGATACCTATCCGACCGCATCTCGGCCTACGAGCCCTCCAGGACTTTGAGATCTTCTGGGGAGGCCCTGCTCTCGATCCCGCCTGCTTCACAAGCACGGCTGGCGGGGACGAGAGATAGGGCCTTCTTGGTGGTGGCTCCTCGGCTGTGGAACACCCTTCCTGTGGACATTAGACTGGCTCCTTCCTTGATGATATTCTGCAGCAAACTAAAAACTTGGCTATTCAGGAAGGCATTCGAACAAGAGGTGCAATGATTGGTAATGACTATAGGAATGGAACAACGGGAAATGATACTGGATTGTGATTTGGACGATGAGACGACGCGGAATGGTTTCGTAGTAATGACAATGTTTTGGTATATTGATGGATTGTGAATTGTTTTTTATACTGTGTCTTATATTTGGTTTTTTCCTATGTTGTACACCGCTGTGAGTCGCCCCTGGGCTGAGAACAGCGGTATAGAAGCAAAGTAAATAAATAAATAAAAGGGGAGGAGGGAGCAAGCTTGTTTTCTGCTCTCCTGGAGACTAGGATGCGGAACAATGGTTTCAAATTACAAGAAAGGAGATTCCATCTGAACATTAGAAAGAACCTCCTGACTGTGAGAGCTGTTCAGCAGTGGAACTCTCTGCCTCGAAATGTGGTGGAGGCTCCTTCTTTGGAGGCTTTTAAACAGAGGCAGGATGGCCATCTGTTGGGGGTGCTTTGAATGCAATTTTCCTGCTTCTTGGCAGGGAGTTGGACTGGATAGCCCATGAGGTTTCTTCCAACTCTATGATTATATTATTCTTTCTAGGGATAAGTGGAACTGAAAGCCACCAAATGCAGAGGTCACTTGTTTCCCTAACAGAACAACGTCTAACAGAATAACAAGAATACTTTTGTCCAATGAAGTGAAACAGCACACAAAAATTAGTGGGCAAAGTTCTATCCGTAAACAGGTGTTTCCACCCTTACAATTCTATCATTTACTAATGACTTTAATTATTTGAAGTATTTCTGTATCACCTACAAGCCCACTAAGGAAACATGCACATAAAATCCAAACAAAAGAACACAAAGGTAAGATTTTAAAACATATTGAACTACTCTTTAAAAACTCTTTAATTCACTCCTGAAGGGATTGTCCTGGGGAAAAGGTGTTCCCACTGAAGCTTTCTCACCAATTCTTGTTTTCACAGCAAACTGGTTACACTTTAAAAATGTACCTGTTTCAATTTACATATAAATTCAACTTAAGACCAACTCTACAGAACCTATCTTGTTCATAACTTGGGGACTGCTTGTGTACCAAAATAACTGGAGGGAGAGATTGTTTTGGAAACTTGTAAGCAGCAGATAATATTTACTTGATAAAGTAATATTGTATTAGACAGACACCTGTAAAAATAAACATGCTTCTGGAAGGAAGGGCTAGCAGCTGGATCTCCCTGCACAGTGCACAAAGAGGAAGAAGGGATGGGATCATAAGAGAAACTTTGTATATGAAACAGAAATGAAGAGCTGGATGGGAACCAGCTGCTTTCCACATTTGAGAAAACAAGAACTAGGACTTACGAATAAGCCTGTTCAAGGAAAACAGAAGAGAGCCCAAGAGTAATAGTATTATTGAAAGGAAGTGTTTGAAATACCCACACATAATTAAGATTAACTGTAGTTCATAGGTAGCAATCTTGGCACCAGCTTGCAAAAAGCTGTGGGTTCAAATCTTTTGCCAGCCCCTTGATCTCATCCCAACTGCTGACTCTGCAGCTCCCATTTCTGTGAAAATACTGCATGTTTTTGTGAAAGAAAATGGGTTTCCCTCCCAGGTGAAATGGTGAAGAAAACACAATCCAAACTACAGAGTGAGGCAGAATAACCTCCTTTTTTTAAATGTGCACCATTCAGTCAGTTGAAGACGTAGCGGAGTCCTAGTGGTCTCATTCGAGAGGCAGGAGTATAAAGTTTTGCCTGACACAGTTCAGTCGCCATCATGCGTTGGAACAGTGAGGAGCATGCTTTTGCCATTGAGGCCTACTTTTCAAGCGGATTTGGAGTGGCCGGCCCGCTCTCCAGATTTGGCCCCTTGTGATTTTTTTCTATGAGTTTTTTTGAAATCCGGTGTTTATGTGAACCGTCCAAGGACCCTACAAGATTTGAAGACCAGCATCCAGAAAGAAATTGCCAACATAATGCCTGCTATGCTGGCAAGAGTCATGACAAATGCCAGAAATAGGTTTACTCAGTGTATGGAGAATGGGGGACGTCACCTACCTAATTTGATCTTCAAAACTACGTAAAACAAAACTTTAGGTATGCGTCTATATTATATAAAAAAAAATCTGATTCATACAATGGGTTTTATTAAGTTTTGAAAACCTCACCCTGTACAAGAGATACTTGCTCTTAGTTGGGTGTGATTGTATGGCTAAAGTATACAGAACAGAATGTTTGTGAAATGCAACAGTTGAACAAGCTGATCATATGTTCCTCACAGATGTTTCACTTTAAAAAAACCATGCAAGTTATTCATTAGCATCTCATTCTACTACTCCCACAATGAAATTAGTGCAGCATACATGGGAGGTTACTTTATATTAACCCCGCAGTAGCACAAATAGGCTAGGATAAGAAGTCACAGTTGGTCCAATGAACTGAGCAGGAATTTGAACTCATGCATCCTTAACCAAAGTCCAGTGTTTTCTCTGCTAAACTACACTGACTCCCTGAGAACAGCATATTGCAATGAGGCAACCAAGAAGGAAAGCAGAAAAAAACTTGAGATAAAAGGGAAAGAAAAATCTGATTGACTCACATATCCACAGGTTACGAAATTCATAAGGTGACCATAGGTTGAAGGCACATACATTCATGTTTAGGGCTTCAGCTCATACCAACTACTCTCAATAAAGGATTGTGGGAATTAAAGCCCCAAACATATGAAGAGCCTATTTTATCACCTAAGTCACTTAAAACTATACAATCCTAATATCAACAAAATTATGCAATGACATCATTTGGAATTGCTGTTCCAGGAAAGGGGTGGGGTGGGGGAGAGCATGAGTAATGGGAGATACACATCCAAGGAATGCATAAAGCATCATATAAGTCCTCGTGGACAGCAAGTTAAACATGAGCCAACAATGTGATGTGGCAGCAAAAAAAGCCAATGGGATTTTGGCCTGCATCAATAGGAGCATAGTGTCTAGATCTAGGGAAGTAATGCTACCCCTCTATTCTGCTTTGGTTAGACCACACCTGGAATATTGTGTCCAATTCTGGGCACCACAATTGAAGAGAGATATTGACAAGCTGGAATGTGTCCAGAGGAGGGACTAAAATGATCAAGGGTCTGGAGAACAAGCCCTATGAGGAGCGGCTTAAGGAGCTGGGCATGTTTAGCCTGAAGAAGAGAAGGCTGAGAGGAGATATGATAGCCATGGATAAACATGTGAGAGGAAGCCACAGGGAGGAGGGAGCAAGCTTGTTTTCTGCTTCCCTGGAGACTAGGACCCGGAACAATGGCTTCAAACTACAAGAGAGGAGATTCCATCTGAACATGAGGAAGAACTTCCTGACTGTGAGAGCCGTTCAGCAGTGGAACTCTCTGCTGTGTGGTGGAGGCTCCTTCTTTGGAAGCTTTTAAATAGAGCCTGGATGGCCATCTGTCAGGGGTGCTTTGAATGCAATATTCCTGCTTCTTGGCAGGGGATTGGACTGGATGGCCCATGAGGTCTCTTCTAATTTTATGATTCTATGATTCTAAGGTAAAGTGACTTTTGGAATAATGTATATAGAGATGAGACTTGTATGGCAAAAGTTTGTTAATTGAATGGATGTATAAATAAATAAAAAAATATCCACAGGCAATATGTTCTGAACTTGCCATGGAAACATAAATAATGGAAAGAGCTGTTGATATAAACTGTTTCCACTGAGATTTACCATAGAGACTCACTGGGGACCTATAACATTCCTAGGAATTTGCTAGGTGTGAAAACAAAACTGTACTGTAACTTCCACCATAAGCTTACCATAAATAACATCACCTGAAGCAAATTTTTAGAGAAGACATATTCTGTTGGATGTGGGCAAGTGAAACCTCAGGTACTAATCCAGTGGTTATAGGGGTCATACTATAAAGTCTGATACATGTCAAACGTGACCTGTATCATATTTGGCCTTAAGAGCAGAGATGTGTGAAGGTTTTGTGCTGCGTGTAAGATATAGTTAAGTATGACATACTGCAACCCACTCCTTTAAATATTAGAGAATCATGTCAAAAATCATATGTAACACCAAGCCTGTTAATACAGTTACTCTTTCTGCTATAAAATAAATAGTAAGGACACATAATTAAAAGGGGAAAAGAACGTTTTTGCAAAGAAACACACAAACAAAAAAGACATTTGCAGAGTCTGGAAAGTATCCTATGAGAAACAATGCCAAGAACTACCCACTAGTCTCCTCATTTGCTACAGAATTTTGGTCCCTGCTCCTACTCCAACAGGACTGTCTCCTTCCCTTCTCCTACTTCAAAATTCATCACTGGGCAGGAAGGAGTTGGGCAAAGCCAGCAGCACTTGCTCCGGGGAGCAGTCTGCCTCAAGCACTGAGCCCATCTACTACCAACTGCCCTTTGGCTAGGCTCCACTGTAGGATAGACAACATGTCTTGAGCCAGAGCTTGGAAATGACAATTATGAAGAATAAATGAATCTAGTAGCATTTTGAACTGGGAAAGTATCAAAGATGCTATAGGATTCCTTTACGTGTTCTCATGGTAAAACAAACTGACATGGCTATCTCTGTAAATCAGTGTTCTCAACCTGTGGGTCCCCAGATGTTTTGGCCTTCAACTCCCATAAATCTTAACAGCTGGTAAACTGGCTGGGATTTCTGGGAGTTGTAGGCCAAAACATCTGGGGACCCCAGGTTGAGAACCACTGCTGTAAATGATATAAGGATGAATATGATGGAACCCTCAAAGTGAGCCATAGTGGGATGGTGCTCCTGATCTCACAGACTTACCCAACTACATAGAATTATAGAATCATAAGAGTTGGAAGAGACCTCATGGTCATCCAGTCCAACCCCCTGCCAAGAAGCAGGAATATTGCATTCAAACGCCCTGACAGATGGCTATCCAGCCTGTTTAAAAATCTCCAAAGAAGGAGCCTCCACCACATTCCAGGGCAGAGAGTTCCACTGCTGAACAGCTCTCACAGTCAGGAAGTTCAGGAAGATATCATCTTTGGAGGATATCAGCATGTCATTAGAGTCATACTGATGCACATGTCAGAGTAAAACCTTTGAGAGTTAGAATTTATTCTTAACTAACTGCAAAAAAAATTGTAAAGTTATTTTTCAAATACAAAATTCCAAGAACTTCCCCAGGCAGCATGATCTTCAAGAATACAGTTTACAAGTTTGCTCATCACATTTGGAAACATTAGTCTGACAACACACTCCAACCTGATGCCTTCCAAATATGTTGAACCAAACCAAAACTCTCATTATTTCCAGTCAGGCTGGCTACTGTGGCTGATGAGAGTTCTAGTCCAAAACATCTTGGTGATATCAGGATGGGGAAGGTTGATATAATGTCTGAGCTAGAAAATGACATGAATCTACAAATTAGTTGGAAGCTGGCATCTTAACAGACATTGTAGTCACTGAATTCTGATAGTCACCAGAAATCTTGCTAATAGTATAAAGGACAGTGAAAAGAGGGAGAATGACTCCTTAAAAGCAAATGGTAGGGTACAGTCCATGCTTTGAGTCTGGTTTCTGGAATTACATTTATTTAAATCAATATTTGCATTCTTAATTCTCAGCTCCGTCTGAGGTGCATCTCATGAAAGCACATATGTACAAGAAGGATATGTCCTTTTCCTATGAAAACCCCAGCAATGCTTTGGAATTAAAGGAAACTAACAGAGCAGTCCTAGTCATGCTTAACTAGCTGTTGTAATAGAGCCTGTGAGTAACGTTACAAACAGTAGTGTGAGTGCCAGAAGGGGAAAAAAAGGATTACTTGGGAGCAGGAATCTGATGATGAGCAGCAGAGAAAGAGGATCCGGGACATACTTACAGCAGCTACAGATTAGGAGTCATTTGAGGGATTCCCTGGGGATGATGGGTCAATGAGTATGGGTGCCAGAAGGGGGAAAAGGGTTACTCGGGAGCAGGAATCTGATGATGAGCAGCAGAGAAAGAGGATCCAGGACATATTTACAGCGCCTACAGATGAGGAGTCGTTTGAAGGATTCTCTGGGGATTATGGGTCAATGAGTGAAGGAGAAGAAGGAGACACCATGGATTAGACTAAGATAAGAGAAGTGCAAGCTATTTGTGAGGAGCCAACAACTAGTGATACCTTTATGGGGTTCTCTGGGGGTGAAGACTGGTAATCAGGGGATCCAACTGAGTCTTGGGGGGATCTAAGTCTTGACAGGAGATGGAGGACTTGGAGGGGAAGACAAGGTAGCTCACGTGAAGAGCTGGAAGCAGCTACGGGGATAATGATGAGGTCAGTTCATCTTCTGATGATGATTTGTAAATAAAAGTGGGTTCAGGGATGAGGGGTCCTTGCAGAAGGCAAGGTGTTGGAGTGTATTCGTGTTTTGGATGCCGTGTGACTTGCTGCTGCCAGTTTCGTGTTCGGTGTTGGTTTGGGATTTGCAGTTTGAAGCTCTTGATTGTTTGCTTGTTATTGACCCGGATTGGCTTCTTGTGAGTGTGGACTTCTCCCTTCCTGGACCTGGATCAGCTTGGCTAAAGATGCTGCTTCTACAGACTCTGGACCTGCGCTGTTTTGGATTTCTCCCGCTTCAACCCAGGACTTCGGCTGATGACGCTTCACTTCCTGCAGCTCCTCCTTTTGTTAACCAGTTGTGTACTGTGCCTTTTTGTTTGACCTCAGAACGCTTTGTTTGATTCATTTCTTTTGTCCAACTAATCTGGATTATATTCCTGTAAACCTTTTTGAACCAGGACTGGTTGTTTCTTGAGTTTTGACCAGTGGCACTGCATTTAAGTGCCTCTTCGTCCTTTTTCCTTTGTTTTAATAAACTGTGTATTGAAGTCACTTTTGAGTCTGGCCCTTTAAGATGTCTGTGATTCTAACACTAGCAGAGTCCCCACTGAGGTCAATAGGGTCCCTCATTTGTAATGAGGTACAGGATTGCAGGTAGCAAATTTATATCCATCTACTTGAGAATAAGCACTCATTGCAGGAGGAAGAAGTGGTTCAAGCGCTGGCCAAATGACTCTTGAGTCCAGGGTTCAAAGCCTTGCTCAGCCATAGAAACACACTAGATGACCTTGGACAAGTCACAATCTCTCAGCCTCAGACGAAGGCAAAGTCAAACCCCCTCTAACCACATCTAGCCAAGAAAATCCCATGATATGAGTTACCATAAATTGAAAATTACTTGAAGGTACAAAACAACAGGGAAATGGCAATTTTGCCTGTCCTCTAGCACTCAGCTTTTAGCAGTCGGAATAATTTGTATTTTTAGTCCCTGTAATGTGCTCTGTGTAAACAGATCAAGAAATAAAGATTTCATACATTTTGTTTTCAGTTAATAGATCAGTCAGGATCTATGATAAAAAGACATGTAGAGAAGCTGTATAAGTATATACATCAAACAAAACAGTTTGACTGGAATTTCGTTGAGCTAAAAAGGGTGACAAGGAATCAATGCAGCTGTATTGTACACACCAGCACATGCTGGGAACAAAAAGGACTGCTAAATTTTGGCACAGACAGCTGAGAACTAAGGAGTGCAATGGAGCAGATGTTGCTTTGTATATCAACAGCTGAAAGAACGTGTTCACACCTAGGTGGCATACTAAAATTCTCACATTTCACTCTGGTTTGGAATGACAGCAAAACAACAACAATCCCAGTAGGATGGAAGTCAAAAGGACACCCACGTTCAGATGGCCTGGGAGAAAGGTCAACAGATGGGTTTCAGAATTAAATGCTGGGAATTGGGGGCGGGGGGGGGGGGTTAAAGTGTTACCCTCAAAAGTTCACACACAACTGAACACATCAAGTCAAAGCAACATCTTGGGGGGAAGAGCAGGCATCTCTTTAAATCTTGCAGCGCAATCTTCAGAGCAGATCGCAAACTATTCAAAAACAATCCTATAACAAATAAGAAGAGAATACTAAACATAAGTCAAAAAGAACATTGATCTACTGTTTCATAAGTAATGGGAAAGGCCATGCATACTAGAAGAATTGTGCTCAGCTGCTGCTTTAATATTATTTCATATAGTTATCACTAGAACTAGTTATCCCAGTACCTAAAAAATAATCTATATAAATAAAAATGTAATGTTCGTTTGTGGGATTAACATAACTCAAAAACCACTGAACAAACTGCCATCAAATTTGGACACAATACACCAATCCCAAGGAGTGACCATCACTCAAACATGGATTTTGTCATTTGGGATTTACAGTTCACCTACAATCAAAGAGCATTCTGAACCCCACCAATGATGGAATTGAACCAAACTTGGCACATAGGACTCCCACAATCAACAGAAAATTCTGGAAGGGTTTGGTGAGCACATACGTTGAGTTTGGGAGTTGTAGTTCACCTACATCCAGGGAGCACTGTGGACTCAAACAATGATGGATCTGGAGCAAACTTGGCACAAATACTCCATATGCCCAAATGTGAACAGAGATGGAGTTTGGGGAAAATAGACCTTGACATTTGGGAATTGTAGTAACTGGGATTTACAGTTCACTTCCAATCAAAGGGCATTCTGAACCCTACTAACTATAGAATTGGGTCAAACCTCCCACACAGAACCCCCATGACCAACAGAAAATACTGTGTTTTCTGGTGGTCTTTGGTGACCCTTCCAACACCCCCTCACAACCCCCCCAAGGGTCCCAACCGCCAGGTTGAGAAATGCTGCCTTAAGGCCATCCAGTCCAACTTCCTTCACCAGGGCAAGAACATATAATAAAAGCCCTCCTGACAAAGAGGCATCTAGCCAAAGCATTCCACAGATAAGGAGCCACCACCGTGAATGGTCCTAAAATTGGGACAGATATTATATCTGTATATGACAGATATAATATCATAGATTTGAAAGGGACTCCTAAAGAAGGACAATTATATGTTGCATGTTCCAGAGTAGGCAAACCAGACAATCTCGCCACGAACACTGACAAAGAAACAAGAAGAAATACTGTTTACCCACAAGCATAAAAAAATTACATATATTAGAAACCAACACTTTCTCATTACTTTATTTTCCAGATCACCAGACTGGGCCACAGCAACACATAGCAGGGGACAGCTAGTAATAAATAAAAGGTAATTTTATACCAGACAATATAAGTGGTCCAGGAGCTGGATTAAAATCAAGTAACTGCTTGTCTGAATGATTATAAAGATTCTCTAAAGTTTATGAGTGTTTACAGCCCAATAAAGGAATACAAGTTTTGAACCGAGAAAGACTGGTATTTATTTACCTGCAGAGACACAAAGAGAAATACATACTTACGCAAAGAGAGATGTGAAGTGGGGTAGGGGAAGGAGGGCAGAAGCCAAAGTTAAAAGTTTTCATATAAATGCACTGATAAAGCACAACAGGGTGGAAATTAAACAGGCTTCCAAAGGTTGTTTGACTGCAATACCATCATTCCTCACTTACTGGTGATAATGGCTAGGACTCATGAAACCCGCATTGTAATCATATCTAGAGAGCCACATCCCTGAATTACAGCAAAGAACAAGAGGTGTTTCTAAATTCAGAAGTGGATCAATTAAATTTGATGAAGGCATAAAAAGCCAAATCTTTAATACTGCATTTACTTATAAGTATTTATAAATCATGGGTTAGAACTTCAGATTTGGGCTCCAAATTGAGAATTGCCCTCCTGTGCAATTCTTTTGAGCCCCAGTCTACTGATCACTGCAATGCAGAAGCATCTAGGTGAGTTACCAGAGGTCAGCTTTATAGACCATGTTTTTTTCATCCTATGCTGATACTTAGCAAAAGCATATTCATGAAGCATGCTGTGGAAAAAAAAAGCAGAAGACCAACCGCTATTGGTTGTTGGGAGGCTCAGACTATTCAAATTGCTATCTATATTCTTGTCAAGAGTGTTACTCTTTTAGAAAACAGTTCATAGTACCTCAGGAATAAAGGAGCTGTCATCCAAAGTAGTAACAAATATTACCTGTTCAAAAACATAAGACGCTCTGGCCTTGAGTCTGCCATGTTATCTAACCAACTGCTTCTTAAACTGTGGGTCCCAATTCCTAATGGTGTCCCCTTAGCTTAATGTTGGGGTCCTGAAAAATCTGGCAATAATAAAAGCTTTCTGAACATCACCTAGTGGCTATTTAAGACATTTACACAAATATGCTGTGCAATGTTTATAGTGGACTCTGCAGTAGATGCTTCAGTTGTACTCCACAAAAAGTAAAATCAGCCTGTTCAGCAAGCTTTCCAAATAATAATTTGTTATCAGTAAAGGCCTGGTTTTTATACCTAATTTATATACTTATATATCTGGGGTCATGTAAAAATTTATCAGGCCAAAAGAGGTTGTGAATGGAAAAGTTTAAGAAACCCCGATCTAACCCATGAGTGTGCATTCTCCAGTATGATCTAGCTTCAGATGATAAGGAACAGATATGCTTAATCACACTCACTTCAAAATACACTGCTTTGAGGTCTCTCTTTCTTTTACCCAACAAGTAATCAGTGAGAGTCACTGCTTGAAATATCACCACTGCTTGGCCAACACTTTCTTTCCCTGGGTGCTCTCCTAAGTATTGGAGAATCATACTGGTACCAGGACTCTTTGGCATCATTTCTGCTCCAAGGAGTGAGATAAATTGGCCTTCCAAAGGAGTCATGTGTAAGATCTAAGACAGTCCACAAAAATCAAGAGTGCACAACATGTTTTGCCCATGCAGACTGCTACTCCCATACCAGTAATTTTGGCCTAATTTTGGCACAGCCTTCCTCTCTGATCTTCCACAGGGAAACAATTTGATGTATTCTTACAAGTCTATTACAAAAGAGATATGATTTTCAGCATGTTCTAACAAAAATATTTACAAAGCAAGCAGAACCAAAAGAGAACAGAGGAATGAAAGGCCATCTCTGGGTGTTCACTAGAGCATGCTATTTCCAGTGATCAAACTGTTCACCAAAGCATTAGAAGTATAATTCAGGTTCTTCTTACATGAAATGTTGATAACCCACATAGGTACCTAGAAGTAACCCCTTGAACTTCAGGGGATTTAGTACACATGTCCAAGACTGCACTGTTAGGTTCCATCCCTAAACCATTTTCAAGAAACAAGAATAAACAGAAAGCTTAACTCTTATCTAAGAGTTAAGCTCCCCTTTCCCACATTTTCATCCATTGGTAAAAACTTCAAAGAAAATGTCACTTACAAGCATATTTGTGACAGTTTTGATGTGCAACACCTCAACCTGAAGTTAAAGTTTTAATTCAAAATTTTCTGTGATTTGCCATCTACTGGGGGTGCTTTGAATGAGATTTTCTTGCTTCTTGGCAGGGGGTTGGACTGGATGACCCACGGGGTTTCTTCCAACTCTACAATTCTATTCCAGCATTACCCAATTCAGGTTTCCTGCCAATTGATATTACTGCAGCTATTCTCAAGATACTAACACATTGTTGTATCAAAAGTATTAGGCAATTATACATAATTCAGAATGTGTGGAAATTACAAGATTTACAAAAGAAATATAATGGCTTAACAATGACTGAAAACCGTACTATAGAGGTCTTTGGAAAAAGAACACCATAGGCATATCAGCAGAACTCCCTGTACTTTTGGGAGCCATTGTCAGACCTTGACCTCCTATGTGAAGCAGAACAGAGGTTTCTTTTACTGTTGTCCTCTGTACTCAGCCCTTAAAAGACACTATATAAAGCCTTGTAGATGACAGAAAGTATACCAGCTAGCATCTTTCAACACGATATGCAATGTCCCATCTTTCACATATTTTGTTTGGTCCATACAGAAGATATGCACAAAGTCAAGAAAACTGTAGCTGTGGAGTCCATGCCAGAGGAGTGAGCATATTTCATGTCCACAGCAGGGCTGACCCAACCCATTTGGCTGACAGAAGCAAAAAAAGAGAGAGTGCCTCCACCCATTCCACATACAAAAGCAGATCGAGAAGTGAACCTTATTTGAACACTTGTGAACATCTTCCACTGCACCTGAAGGAAATAAACAAGTTTAAGAGATGTACACTACACATAGCTCTGTCCTTTCACACCACAGGGTTCCATCCTGGGCCCGGTCCTGTTCAACATCTTTATTAATGACTTAGATGAAGGGTTAGAAGGCAGGATCATCAAGTTTGCAGACGACACCAAATTGGGAGGGATAGCCAATACTCCAGAGGACAGGAGCAGGATTCAAAACTATCTTGACAGATTAGAGAGATGGGCCAAAACTAACAAAATGAAGTTCAACAGTGACAAATGCAAGATACTCCACTTTGGCAGGAAAAACGAAATGCAAAGATACAGAATGGGGGACAATGCCTGGCTCGAGAGCAGTACGTGTGAAAAAGATCTTGGAGTCCTCGTGGACAACAAGTTAAACATGAGCCAACAATGTGATGTGGCTGCAAAAAAAGCCAATGGGATTTTGGCCTGCATCAATAGGAGCATAGTGTCTAGATCTAGGGAAGTCATGCTACCCCTCTATTCTGCTTTGGTTAGACCACACCTGGAATATTGTGTCCAATTCTGGGCACCACAATTCAAGAGAGAGTATTGACAAGCTGGAATGTGTCCAGAGGAGGGCAACTAAAATGATCAAGGGTCTGGAGAACAAGCCCTATGAGGAGCGGCTTAAGGAGCTGGGCATGTTTAGCCTGAAGAAGAGAAGGCTGAGGGATATGATAGCCATGTATAAATATGTGAGAGGAAGCCACAGGGAGGAGGGAGCAAGCTTGTTTTCTGCTTCCCTGGAGACTAGGACGTGGAACAATGGCTTCAAACTACAAGAAGGAGATTCCATCTGAACATGAGGAAGAACTTCTTGACTGTGAGAGCTGTTCAGCAGTGGAACTCTCTGCCCTGGAGTGTGGTGGAGGCTCCTTCTTTGGAAGCTTTTAAACTGAGGCTGGATGGCCATCTGTCAGGGATGCTTTGAATGCAATATTCCTGCTTCTTGGCAGGGGGTTGGACTGGATGGCCCATGAGGTCTCTTCCAACTCTTGATTCTATGATTCACTTCTCCTTAATCTACTCTTCTTAAGGCAATTATCTTTGTCCAAAGGTAGGCCTGGTCGTGTTCACTGCATCCTGAGAACCAAGAGATAGATCAAAGAGAGAAAGCAAGTTCTTGTCTGCATTAAGAGGTCTTGTAGAGGCTGTGTACTGGATGCTACAGTGTTATATAAAAGATATTAAAATTGAGCAAAACAAGGAATGGGGGTGGAAGAGTTTATAAAAAGTAAAACCAAGAACAATGTCTGTGGCTAAAACAACAGCTCAGGAATTTGGCATTTGTATATCAACTCATTTATTGGGGGTGAAGGGAATGCTATAACTTACAAGCATTTTTGTTCTTGGCAGGTCTTACAGTTACATGACCTCAGCTAAGGAGTCTTCTTGTAACTGTACGGGGGCGGGGGAGTTACTTCAGTTCTGGGGGATGCAAAAGTGGTTAACATACTTCTCTATAAACTTTTTCACAGACCATTTTGCCATAATGAGACCCCAGGGACAGATCTCTTTGGATGCTTTCTGAAGGCAGGGAACTAGGCTGAACAAAGAAAACATCTATATCCAAAAGCAAAAAGTCATAATAGGCTAAATTCATAAACAGCCATTATACTACAAATATGTGCTCTCTCGCCCCAGGGACAAAACATCTCATAACTATAAGCTTTCCAATACTCAGTGGACCTACTCCACTATGATTAAAATGGAACATGATGCTCTATAAAAAGCCAGTTCCAAGCATTCTGTCACAATTCACTGTGACCAAGAAACAGTCCAGGATGACAGTGGGGAGGATTTTTTTTATTCTTTAATATTTTTAACACTTTGAGGACAAACACAAGCATCAGTTCCAGGCTTGACTGCAAAACATGGAAAAAGAAAAACTGTGTTTGCAGGATGAGAGAAAGAAGCAGAGCTAAAGTGAGACATTTTTGGCAGACAACTCCAATGAAAATTGGGGGAAAGAAATGAGCTAGGACACCAGTTTCTTACACTCCACTGAGCAGGCGTTGGTGGATACCAATCTTGAAGATGGTATCCACCAAGGAAAGCTCCATTCTTAAGGTCCAGCTTGTGTAAAGACCCAAGAAATTCTGTCAGGCAGCAGATGTCTACTAGGTATTGATTTTACTTACTGGTAGAGTTGATTTTACTCACTGGTAGATTATTTTTGGGGGGAAAAGCACTTTGCTGGTGGGACTGACAATAATATTTCATGGAAACATAGAATCATTGGGCTGGAAGAGACCTCGTGGGCCATCGAGTCCAACCCCCTCCCAAGAAGCAGGAAAATCACATTCAAAGCAATTTTGTGCCAGGATGTCTTTTTCCTTAATCTAAATTTCATAGTAAATTGTAAAAACTTAATAACATTGAAGCATATCCTCTAGGGTCCCCTTAGTGTAGATACTATATTATTTCAGGCAACAGATTTCATGGTCTTGCAAGCTATAACTGCGACGGGTACCTCAATAGCAACACTTATGGAAAGGTCCCGTGAACAGACACCAAGAAAGAAAGTCTCAATGCTGTTTGTAAATATTTGCTGTTGATTAGTAAACATGACATGCAAGATTTCAAGAATGAATGAAATGAGCAACTGAGGTGCCTTAGTAAGTCTAATCAATGGGCATCTTTCATCATATGTTATAATTTATTTAGCAAAAAACATATAGTTTCAGAAATACTGAACACGACATTGCCTTTTCAGTAAATATAGGAATAATTGTGGATATTTTAATTTGTATGTTATGTCTTGCTTCAAATAACATTTGCTTGATTCAAATAAATGAAAAGAAAAAAAGACTATTTTTACAGATCCCCAATGAAGTGTGATACACCTCAACTGGGCTCTCCAGACCAATGGATACTCCACCTCAGACATCAGAAGAGCTGCAAGACCAAGAACAAACCACGAGAGTAAAGATGAAGATCCACCCAGAGGAAAAGTGTTCTTGCCCATACATCAAGGGAACCACTGACCGCATAGGAAAGCTGATGAGGAAACACAACATACAAACTATCTACAGACCCACCAAGAAAATCCAACAAATGCTACGTTCAGCAAAGGACAAGAGGGATCCTCTCACTTCTGCAGGAGTCTACCGTATACCATGCAGCTGTGGACAAGTCTACATAGGGACCACCAAACGCAGCATTGCCCAAACACGAATCAAGGAACATGAAAGGCACTGCAGACTACTTCAACCAGAGAAGTCAGCCATAGCAGAGCACCTGATGAACCATCCTGGACACAGCATATTATTTGAGAACACAGAAATGCTGGACCACACCAACAACCACCATGTCAGACTACACAGAGAAGCCATTGAAATCCACAAGCATGTGGACAATTTCAACAGAAAGGAGGAGAGACCATGAAAATGAACAAAATCTGGCTACCAGTATTAAAAAACTCTAAAATTACAACAGCAAAACAACAGAGAGGAAACAACCAGGCACAGATTAACACCTCCCAGCAAGAGATTTTCCCAGGCTCAGGCAGGCCTTCAAATGCTAATGAAGGTGATCAGCTGAAACATTCACACCTAACTGCAGCAGGGAAGAGCTCCTTGCCCCACCCCAGCCATTCCACAGATATATAACCCATTGTCCTAATTCCAACAGACCTCACTACCTCTGAGGATGCTTGCCATAGATGCAGGCGAAACGTCAGGAGAAATGCCTCTAGAACATGGCTCTATAGCCCGAAAAAACCCACAAGAACCAAGTGTGATACAATTGTATCAGCAGACTCTGGACACTAGTAATCAAATTCAGATTTGTCCAGAGAGTGAAGAAGTAAGAGAGCTGAAAAAAGGTGAGGTGAAGCAAAGAAGCGATTGTAAAGGGATAGGAGAAGGATTCTTAAACAAAGCTTTGCCTCCCACTCTTGTAATCTGACCTGACATTAGTTCAAAGCTCCTGTGAAATTATCTGGAAAGATTAAGGTACAGTTGATATAGCAAATATGGGCTGCTTTAATACCTGGTGCCTTTGATATGAAACAATTGAGGGGCAGACACCACTCCATCGTGCTTAGAGCATCAGCTGAATTTAATCTCCTCCTTCACTGCCATCCCTTCTTCCTGGGGTACCGGATCACTTTCAAGGTGCTGGTACTAACCTTTAAGGCCTTATATGGTCTGGGGCTGCTGTACCTGAGGGCCCGCTTATCCCCCTACCAACCCCAGAGATTACTCCGGTCTGAAGACCAAGGTTTGCTTGCAGTCCCTGACATCCGGACTTACCATTTGTCATCTACTAGGCATAGAGCTTTCTCGATCATGGCCCCTTATTTATAGAATGCCTTGCCGGTTGAAACTCGAACCATCTGAGAGCTTTTGACGGGGGAACAACCCGGACTATGCCTGTTCTCGCCACCTATTGTTTGTTATTGTTATTTTTAAAGCTAATTGTATTGTTTTAATCTGCTTCTGTAAACCACTCCGAGCCAATTTGGGAGTATAATAAATAAAATAAATAAATGTATACTGATGGTGCTATATAAATACACTAGCCGTCCCCTGCCACGCGTTGCTGTGGCCTACATAGGAGTTTTGTGTGGGAGGTTTGGCCAATTCTATCGTTGGTGGGGTTCAGAATGCTCTTTGACTGTAGGTGAACTATAAATCCCAGCAACTACAACTCCCAAATGTCAAGATTCTATTTTCCCCAAACTCCACCAGTGTTCACATTTGGGCATATTGAGTATTCTTGTAGAGTTTGGTCCAGATCCATCATTGTTTGAGTCCACAGTGATCTCTGGATGTAGGTGAACTACAACTCCAAAACCAAAGGACACTGTCCACCAAACCCTTCCAGTATTTTCTGTTGGTCATGGGAGAACTGTGTGCCAAGTTTGGTTCAATTCTATTGTCGGTGGGGTTCAGAATGCTCTTTGATTGTAGGTGAACTATAAATCCCAGCAACTACAACTCCCAAATGACAAAATTATTTTTTGAGTGAAGGACATACATGGGGTTATTAGGTGTCTTGTGTCCAAATTTGGTGTCAGTTCGTCCAGTGGTTTTTGAGTTTTGTTAATCCCACAAACAAACATTACATTTTTATTTATATAGATGGCAAACAATAACTATGATATAACTACAAACAATGAAACGAAGATTGACCTTCCTAAATGTCTGTGAAAAGTGGCATAACATATTTGATATCCACCCAAAAGGAATTCAACACATACAGACAAAAAGGGAAGCTACTAGAAACCAGAAGCCAGACAATAAGAAAACTGAAATGCCCTGTCTCAGCACAAAGCAAGGATGAGTCAACTTTTAACAGGGATTTATTTAATTGATATATTATCCAGTTAAGTTGCCGGAMGGGGGGCGGGGGGGGGAGGACATTGAGACACGTGCAGTCAGGTTACTAAAGAGCAAATCTAGTTTTTCTTCAGCACAACCTTTTGGCAAAGTAAACTGCAATCAAATTGGATCATGGTCACAAGAGGTGAGTTTGGTCCAAGCCCCCCAATTTCCAGCTATTGTCCTGATCCAGGGTAAGTCCCCGTGTTTATTTCAGCACAAGATTGTCACTCCCCCTCCCCACCACCTTGTATTTAGGACACCAGTGTCCAGAAGGTACACCCAGCACTACCAACAACAAAGGGATTATGTGAGCTGTATTCCTACACATTTCCTGGGCCAAAGGTCTCTCCCCTCTGCTTTACTGGATCAACTGAAATACAAAAGTACTCCGGCTTTCAAGCTATAAGACGATGTGAAAAGTATCTAATCCTCAATCATACAAAAACTGAAAAAGTCTTTTTGTGGCACCATCTAATCTGAATTTACAAAAATAGCCATTTTTTTCTTTCTTTCCTATAACTTCTACCCCACAGTCCTTCCACACACACACCCTTTATCACCTCCCTTCTTGTTTTAACAAACAATACTCGGCTACATAAACATCCAATCCAGCATTGTATATTGCAACTTTTATTCTGTGTGTCCATTGAAAAAAGATGGTTAATCTTAAAATGGCAGAGCAAACAACTGATGGCAATTGTTTACTAAGTACAGTAGATTCTGGATAGTTTGAGAAAATGAAGCATTTCAGAGAATGAATGTTGAAGTACAGAAAAATATTCCCTGCTGATCCATGTAGAAAGTAATAGTTCCTATTTTTAAGTGAGAACTGCTGACAGTGTGCACATCTTAATTTAGTTGTCCAAACTCCTGTTATGCAACATTAATAAGGAACTAGTGTTACTGGAGGTTACTTTAAGAAAGGAATAGAGTGCAATGGCTGGAACCCCAGCACTATTTTCCTAAGTGAAAAGCAGGCAAATCCCATGGTTAAAGGGACCAGTTGTAATTCTGTATTGGAAACAAGGAACTGGGGATGGCTCAAGGAACCAAAATTGCCACTCTTAAGTCTTACTTATCACCCAAAACTTGTGGTTTCCCTTATTAAAACAAACTGTGGGTAAGAAGATGCTGAGTTTGGTGATACGTACCAGCTACCATGGACTGCCTCAGGCAGCACATGTTTTCCTAGAAGCAGCTGCTGCCTCAGCAACCCTTCTTTCCCTTCCTCATTTCCAGATCCTCTTCAGCACCATCCTTACGTGTCGTCCTTCTCTTCTGATTTCTTCTACCACCACTATTCTTTCCTGATTTCCCTTAAGTCATCCCAACCACCAAAATCTATGTTCAAATTTCTCCCACTTTCTTTTTACTATAGGTTTCTCGAAAATGCTGCACTGAGCAGAGGGGTCTCGTGCCATTTTTATGTGTTAGTCTTCTTTTTGGTGAAGTAATATGGTAGGGATTATTGTTGTTCCTACCATAGTATCAACATGGATTTCTATAATAAGTCCCATATATTTCACTTCCAGTTATTTATTTGTCGTGTCAGGACAACCAGTCAAATTATATTACATTTCTAACAGAACAAAGCAAACAAACAGACAAAATACAAAATTTGTGAGTTTGGTAGTTGATTAAACGTCCTTTGACCAGTATCTGGCCACTTGGAGTGCTTCTGGTGTTGCTGCAAGAAGGTCCTCCATTGTGCATGTGGCAGGGCTCAGGTTGCATTGCTCTTCAGGGGTGTTTGAATGCAATATTCCTGCTTCTTGGCAGGGGGTTGGACTGGATGGCCCATGAGGTCTCTTCCAACTCTTCTATGATTCTATGATTCTATAGTTTGCTCTTCTCCACACTCTCATGTCATGGATTCCACTTTGTGGCCCCATTTCTTAAGGTTGGCTCTGCATCTCGTGGTGCCAGAGCGCAGTCTGTTAAGTGCCTTCCAAGTCGCCCAGTCCTCTGTGTGCCCAGGGGGGAGTCTCTCATTTGGTATCAGCCATTGGTTGAGGTTCTGGGTTTGAGCCTGCCACTTTTGGACTCTCGCTTGCTGAGGTGTTCCAGCAAGTGTCTCTGTAGATTTTAGAAAACTATTTCTAGATTTAAGTCATTGACATGCTGGCTGATACCCAAACAGGGGATGAGCTGGAGATGTCTCTGCCTTGGTCCTTTCACTATTGGCTGCTACTTCCCGGAGGATGGCAGGTGGTGCAATACCGGCTAAACAGTGTTATTTCTCCAGTGGTGTAGGGCGCAGACACCCCGTGATAATGCGCCATGTTTTAGTGTGGTGAGATGTGTTCCACACTGGGCATGCATACTCAGCAGCAGAGTAGCACAGCGTAGCTACTCAGCAGCAGAGTAGCACTTCCAGTTATTATGATGGCTTTGGAAGATTGATGTTTCTCCTTAGCTTGTCCCCCTCCACTTTCAACTGACTTACAAGACCACAACTGGACTGTTAACCCTGTTTCCAAATGAAGTAACACATTTCATATTTTGCATTCTGTTTTGTTTTGAAAGGCATGGGTTTTGCATATCTCTAGGGAAATGGAAATGTTTCATTTTTACAATGTGATATCACATATATATATATAAAAGCACGTTGGGAATTCCACTCCTGTCAAGGCTTTCGTTTCATCACATTTGCCACTTCAGCATGAAAAGAGTTTTGTTTTTTGTTTTTGTTTTTAAAGGGAATCCTAGTTGGGCTTCTCTGCTATGATTTGATTTTAAGCTATAGGACATTTTCAGTGGCCTTGTGCTCCAGCAAAAGCTACCATCTGTGAAAAATATTTAATTTTTCCCCTGGTTCTCTACTACAAACAGGAGACATAGATGGGCAATCTGCCACCCGAAGGAAGCAGATTTGACATCATCTGTTCTGCTGAGAACACTTGGTACTTCTTGGGAATATGAAAAGGGAGAGACTCATAGCCCTGTCGGTCTGTAGGGCAAAGTTTACTAATCTTCCCTGACCATTTTGTTTTATAATGTTATGGCACTTGAGGAAAATTTTTAATTAAGTTAGAGCTCTGAGAATTCTTAAATTATTTGGCATATATAGATTCTCAGAAACAACGCTCTGACAACAGAAAATGAAAGATAAATAGATAGAAAGCTAACAATTCTAGTTAATTTTCTTAGTCTTCTTCCGAGTGGCATTTTCTCTTCATTGCAAACTGGTTTACTATATATGCAGATATACATATAGATAGAATTTCTAAACTGCTTTTATGCTATACAGCACTCAAGACAACTTATAAGTGATTAAATATTCATTATTTCACTTATTTATAGTCTGCATTTCTCTGCAATGGGCACACAAAGTGCCTTGCCTTGAGACCTTTCTAATGCAAGACAATAAAAAACAAAAACATTACATGCATAATTTCAATTATGAGGATAATGCAACTCTCTCAGTGTTATCTCCAGTAAAATATGATGTAATTCTTATTCCAACACTGTTCTGAGCAAACATTCACTACCCACGGGTTAAATCATGCTTGCTCTAACTCAGTGGTTCTCAACCTGTGGGTCTCCAGGTGTTTTGGCCTACAACTCCCAGAAATCCCAGACAGTTTACCAATTCTTAGGATTTCTGAGAGTTGAAGGCCAAAAAATCCGGGGACCCACAGGCTGAGAACCACTGCTCTAACTCTAGACCAGATTGGCATTCATGCATTGATCATCTTTCTCTAACCCAGTGGTTCTCAACCTGTGGGTCCCCAGGTGTTTTGGCCCACAACTCCCAGAAATCCCAGCCAGTTTACCAGCTGTTAAGATTTCTGGGATTTGAAGGCCAAAACACCTGGAGACCCACAGGTTGAGAACCACTGCTCTAATAGAAGCCAGGTATGCACAATGTTGTAGGAGATGGACCTATCAAATCTGGTGGATAGCTTCTTTTTTTTTTGTCATGTCAGGAGCGACCTGAGAAACTCCAAGTCGCTTCCTGGTGTGAGAGAATTGGCCGTCTGCAAGGACGTTGCCCAGGGGACGCCCGGATGATTTGATGTTTTTATCATCCTTGTGGGAGGCTTCTCTCATGACCCCGCATGAGGAGCTGGAGCTGATAGAGGGAGCTCATCCGCCTCTCCCCGGATTCGAACCTGCGACCTGTCGGTCTCCAGTCCTGCCGGCACAGGGCTTTAACCCACTGCGCCACCGGGGGCTTCAGTGGATAGCTAGCATGTGGGAAAGATTTACTATTTCAATCTGACATGCAAGTATCAGTGGGGTTAAGGATGGTGTTGGGGCAATGGGGGAGTTAAGATATAATCTCATTTCTCCACCAGGTGTAGGCCCTACTTCATTACATCTGAAAGTAAATCTCTCAAACTGTGACCAGTGGCCATGCTGGCTAGAAAGATGGGAGATGTAGTCCTCACATCTGGAAGGTGCCATATCAAAGGAGGCCACTGTAAATCAGTGGTAGGGGTGTAATTTACAGTTAATCCCCAAAGGCGGTAAAATGATAAACATGTTGAGAAGCTCAACCCTAGGCAATTTCAGTAAGAGATAAATATTCAGGGGCACTTATTTCCTCCTAAGTATATTTACTATAGAAAACATCCTAAAATCCATGAAGAATACTGAGTTACTTCTGGTCTCTTGTATATATAAAGAAGAAGTTGACATAATTATAAAATATATTTCAATGTCTGTACCTATTTTGTAATTTACAGCAGCAAGTGGTTCTGCTGTCCTTTAATGCAAACTTCAGATTTAGTTCTGTAAAGCAGCTGTGCTTTGACTTTTCCCTTAGGCTACAGCTCCCACATTTCCACACCACTAGGTTTGCTGGTTGTGGCTTCTGGGAGCAGAAGTCCCAAGATCTCTGGAGTACAAGAGGTCCCCCTCTCTGCTAATGGGGCTTAGTTACATTCACCCTAAGTTTCTAATTGTTTAATCTGCCACAAATGTGTGGATTTATGCACAACGAAGAACTTCAACTGCACCACAGCGAGCAACAAGTACAAGTGCTCAACTAAGCAAGAAAAATAATACAGTGGTAGATACCTATTTGTCCACAGTACTTTGAAAAAGGCTTAGAGCAGGGGTCCACAAACTTTTTAAACAGAGGGCCAGGTCACAATCCCTCAAACTGTTTGCGGGCCGGATTATAATTTTAAAAAATGAATGAATTCCTATGCACACTGCACATATCTTATTTATAGTGCAAAAAACATTTTAAAACAATACAATAATTAAAATTAAGAACAATTTTAACGAACATAAACATATTAGTATTTCAATGGAAAGTGTGGGCCTGCTTTTGGCTGATGAGATAGGATTGTTGTTGTTATTGTGTGCTTTCAAGTAGTTTCATACTTAGGTTGACCCTGAACGAAGGCCGGGTAAATGACCTTGGAGGGCCACATCTGGCCCCCGGGCCTTAGTTTGAGGACCCCTGGCTTAGAGGAAGTTCTCACTAAAAGTTTCCCATCCAAATCTCAATCAGGCTGAAGCCCACACAGCTTTATCATACTGTCCTTCAGACTTTTATGCGGAGGAACTCAAGAGGCGGAGCCAGAAGAAATCCAACTCTTGTCCACCTTGTCCTGGCTCCATCCTCTCAGGTTGGCAGCAGCTCAACACAGTCACATGCACAAGCCTTTCCCAGTCTTGCCATAACAGTCACAGGAGCTGTGATTTGAACCTTCTGGGCAAATGAAGCCTGTACTATGCAGTTGGGGTATGGGCCCTCCCACCCACAAAAAGTATGACTAATTTAAATCCCAGTATTCACAAAAGTTGATTAAAAATGGCACTGAAATGACAGCTGCTCCAAATCCTAACATTTGACATCTCACACATGCATAAAAGCAGAGCTGCAAAGACTTTAATGTGAAAACCAGGTTTTGGCACAGTTCACAGTATAGCTTCTTGCAGCTCTTCTACCAGGACTCCAAAGTCCACCAAACCATTAAACAAGATGCCGAGGTGGCCTTTTCCTTGTACTCACCCCAAGCCATCTTGCTCCTTTACTAGCAGCTTGTTGAATCTGTACTCTTTTGAGGGTGACGTGATAGACTGCATCTTCTTCTACCTCTTCACCCCCGTCCTGAATTAAGCTCTGTGACGGAAGGGGGGAAAAGGGAATACTTGGGTCATTTAAAACAGCAATACGCATCGGTCCCTTTCTTTCTAAGACTAAATCTAGGTCAGCCACCCTACATCTTGTTGGAGGGGGTTCGGAGCACAGAGTGTGTGTAGATATGACAAGCACAAAGTGAGGCAAGATGTTTTTCAATGGAGGCAAAGCTGGGATACATCTGGCAGGCTGCCTTGGCCTGCGATATCTGGCTACGCTGTGTTTCCATTGAGCTGCTCCCCACTCCCCCCCACCCCAACCCAGGCTCGCACATATTTGAAATAGTTTTACAGTGTCTTTTTCATCAGGAAACACTCCCTCCCTGCTTGCCCCCAACACACACTGTCATTACTCTTTCAGCTGAAGAGACAGCAGAGCACCATTAAAACAATCAAATATTCAAACAGTAAACAAGCAGGCGTTTCAGGCAGACTCGCTCTTCACTTTTTGGAAGCAATCTGAAATTATCTAAACACGAAAAGAACACCGCTGAATGCTCTCCGCACATCGAAAAAGGTTTTCTAAAACTTGTCACAAAGTTGAGGCAAATAGTTAGTTATCCAAGGCCCCTTCCATGCTGCCATATAAAATCCAGATCATCTGCTTTGAACTGGATTATATGGCAATGTAGAATCATATAATCCAGTTTAAAGCAGATCATATGGATTATCTACTTTGAAAAACTGGATTATATGATAGTTTAGAAGGGACCCTAACCTCCCTTATGCCACTTTATCGAAAGTCCTGTCTACATTGCCATATAAAATCCACATTATCTGCTTTGAATTGGACTATATAAATCTACACTGCCATATAATTCAAGCCCCTTCCACACAACTGAACCAAATCCCCCCATTATTTGCAGTGTGGACTCAAGATATTCCAGTTAAAAGCAGATATTGTGGGATTTCCTGCCTTGATATTCTGGGATATAGGGCTGTGGGGAAGGGCCCCAGTTCAAAGCAGATAATCTGGATTTATATGGCAGTGTAGAAGGGGCCTTAGGCGGGATCTACACTGCCTTATATCCCAGGATCTGACCCCCAATTTTCTGCTTTGAATTGGATTATATGAATCTACAATGCCAGATAATCTGGGGGCCCTTCCACACAGCCCTATATCCTAGAATACCAAGGCAGAAAATCCCACAATATCTGCTTTGAACTGGGTTATCTGAGTCCACACTCAGATAATAGAATCATAGAGTTGGAAGAGACCTCATGGGCCATCCAGTCCAATCCCCTGCCAAGAAGCAGGAAAATCATATTCAAATCACCCCCAACAGATGGCCATCCAGCCTCTGTTTAAAAGCTTCCAAAAAAGGAGTCTCACTCTCCACCACACTCCAGGGCAGAGAGTTCCACTGCTGAACAGTTCTCACAGTCAGGAAGTTCTTCCTAATGTTCAGCTGGAATCTCCTTTCCTGTAGTTTGAAGCCATTGTTCCGCGTCCTATTCTCCAGGGAAGCAGAAAACAAGCTTGCTCCCTCCTCCCTATGAAATCCCACAATATCTGCTTTGAATATCTGAGTCTACACTGCAAATAATGTGGGATTTGGTTCAGTTGTGCAGAAGGGGCAGTTTAGATCCAGCCTAAGGCCCCTTCTACACTGCCATATCAATCCAGATTATCTACTTTGAACTGGGGGCCCTTCCACACAGCCATAAAACCCAGAATATCAAGGCAGGAAATCCCACAATATCTGCTTTGAATATCTGAGTCTACACTGCAAATAATGTGGGATTTGGTTCAGTTGTGCAGAAGGGACAGTTTAGATCCAGCCTAAGGCCCCTTCTACACTGCCATATAACCCAGAATATCAAGGCAGGAAATCCCACAGTATCTGCTTTGAGTAACTGAGTCTACACTGCAAATAATGTGGGATTTGGTTCAGTTGTGCAGAAGGGACAGTTTAGATCCAGCCTAAGGCCCCTTCTACACTGCCATATAACCCAGAATATCAAGGCAGGAAATCCCACAATATCTGCTTTGAATATCTGAGTCTACACTGCAAATAATGTGGGATTTGGTTCAGTTGTGCAGAAGGGACAGTTTAGATCCAGCCTAAGGCCCCTTCTACACTGCCATATAACCCAGAATATCAAGGCAGGAAATCCCACAGTATCTGCTTTGAGTAACTGAGTCTACACTGCAAATAATGTGGGATTTGGTCCAGTTGTGCAGAAAGGGCAGTTTAGATCCAGCCTAAGGCCCCTTCTACACTGCCATATAACCCAGAATATCAAGGCAGGAAATCCCACAGTATCTGCTTTGAATATCTGAGTCTACACTGCAAATAATGTGGGATTTGGTTCAGTTGTGCAGAAGGACAGTTTAGATCCAGCCTAAGGCCCCTTCTACACTGCCATATAACCCAGAATATCAAGGCAGGAAATCCCACAGTATCTGCTTTGAATATCTGAGTCTACACTGCAAATAATGTGGGATTTGGTTCAGTTGTGCAGAGAAAGGGCAGTTTAGATCCAGCCTAAGGCCCCTTCTACACTGCCATATAACCCAGAATATCAAGGCAGGAAATCCCACAGTATCTGCTTTGAATATCTGAGTCTACACTGCAAATAATGTGGGATTTGGTCCAGTTGTGTGGACGGGGCAGTTTAGAAGATTCCACCACCCACAAATCTTGAAGGAAACGACCAGATTACAACTTTGTGACTGTGGAAGAAGAAAAGTTAGTACAAAAGTGCATCCCTTTCCTCAACCATAAGAAAAAGCAACGCTAAGCATCCCTTCTCGCTCAAGTTTTGAGGGAAGGGCGAGGGAAGCCAAAGTCCTCTCCTTCGCCTGAGGGGAGCAGCACAAGCAGCAGCCTTGGAAGCAGGAAGCTCTCGTTTACCATTTAGCTCTCCAGAGCACTTTCATCCTTGGGTTCCCCTCCTCCTGTCCACCGAAGGGGCATGCTGGGTCCCAGGGAAAATCACCGACAGCCGCTTCTCCCGCTCGTCTTCCTCGCTCTCGTTTGCCCGCACTTTCTTCAGCTCAAGGCATGGCCACAAAGGCTGCGAGTGAGGGAGTGAGTGGGTGAGCGAAGCGCAGAGAGTCACACAGAGAAGGAGAGAGAGAGAGGACTCCTCCCCTCCGGGCTGCGAGGGATGCGAGGCTTTCCTGTTTGTGCTCTTTCGAGGGAGCCCCTGGGCCCCGCCCCACGAAGGGTCTTCCCCTTCCCCAAGAGAGAGAGAGAAAGAGAGAGAGAGAGAGGCTCGGGGCCACACAACACAACGCGCGCGCGCACCAAAAAAAAGGGCGGGCCGGCCTCGGCCCAAAGGGCAACAAAGGCTGAGGGAAAGGGGCAGAGCGCCTCTCCCCCTCTGGCTTCTCTGCCCCATTCACTCCCAATGACCCAGAGGGAGGGAGGGAATGAGGGAGAGGCGGACAATAAGGAGGGGAGCTGCTTTCGCAATGCCTTCATCTCACACTCTTCCAAGAAGGCAGAGGTAATTTTCAACACAATATTTTGGCGCCCCCCCCCCAACCAATCATTGATATATATTTTCTGTTCGTCGTGGGAGTTCTGTGTGCCATATTTGGTTCAATTCCATCATTGGTGGAGTTCAGAATGCTCTTTGATTGTAGGTGAACTATACATCCCAGTAACTACACTTGCTGCATTTGCTCCCTTGCCTGGCCCGCTTTGGGTCTGGAGGCATGCCTGAAGACCCCTGCGTGTGCACCAAAAGTCACCTCTTCTCCTGACTTTCTCCTCAGCCATTGGGACCGAGAGAGAGAAAGAGAGAGAGAGAGGTGGAGATGCCCACCTTTCCTGAAGGTAGGCGCAAAAACAAAGGAGGGAGCGGAGGTGGGAGATACCTCCAGCCGGAGGGGCTCTCTCTCTCTCTCTCTCTCTCTCTTGGTCCCAATGGCTGAAGAGAAAGTCAGGAGAAGAGGCGACTTTTGGTCCGCACGCTGGGGTCTTCAGACATGCCTCCGGACCCGAAGCAGGCCAGGCACGGCGGCTCTGCCCCTTGGCCCACCCGCGGATTGGGGAGAGGAGAGGAGGCAGGTGGAGTGCCGGGGGATCGGGAAAGGGAGCCGGTCATGGGGAAGGGATCGAACACGGAGAACAATTGAGCACTGGCTCTGCTCGCACACCCGGTGGCCAGGTGGAGCAGGAACGAGAGGGGCTAGGCGAGGCTCAAGGGCCTGGCCCCTTTAGGAAGAGGATCGCCCAGCAGCAAGGCAAGAAAGCCGAGGCTCCCCCCCGGACTACTAGGGCTGTTGTGAGCTGAGGGGGCGCTCCTCAAGTGGTGGTCGAGGGGCATTTACAGAGGCGCCTCTGCCCCCTTGGCAAAAAAAAGTGTTCTGCGACCGCTTACTTTGCGTAATGGACAAGCCGCCCCTGCCCCTCAGGCTTCTCTGCCCCATTCACTCCCAATGACCCAGAGGGAGGGAGTGAATGAGGGAGAGGCAGACAAAAAGGAGGGGGGCTGCTTTCGCAATGCCTTCATCTCACACTCTTCCAAGAAGGACACCACAGTCTTGGGTTTTTTCCTATTTTTTATGTATTTCGTATCAAAAACATTGCATCAATTAGTATAAAACTAATAAAAAATAGAAGGAGCGCAGGCGGCGAAATATCTTTCGACCCAAAACGGGCAACAGCAACAGCATTGTCTGTAGCCTCCAACAATTCTTCCTCTGTACATGAGGCAGGGCGTAGTGGACAAGCATATAGATGCACAGTTTATTTATTTATTTATTTATTATTCAAACGTATATGCCGCCACAAGATCTCGGAGTCCTCGTGGACAACAAGTTAAACATGAGCCAACAATGTGACGTGGCGGCAAAAAAAAAGCCAATGGGATTTTGGCCTGCATTAATAGGAGCATAGTGTCTAGGTCCAGGGAAGTAATGCTACCCATACTCTATTCCGCCTTGGTTAGACCACACCTGGAATATTGTGTCCAATTCTGGGCACCACAATTCAAGAGAGATATTGACAAGCTGGAATGTGTCCAGAGGAGGGCGACTAAAATGATCAAGGGTCTGGAGAACAAGCCCTATGAGGAGCGGCTTAAAGCTGGGCATGTTTAGCCTGAAGAAGAGAAGGCTGAGAGGAGATATGATAGCCATGTATAAATATGTGAGAGGAAGCCACAGGGAGGAGGGAGCAAGCTTGTTTCCTGCTTCCTTGGAGACTAGGACGGAGAACAATGGCTTCAAACTACAAGAAAGGAGATTCCATCTGAACATGAGGAAGAACTTCCTGACTGTGAGAGCCGTTCAGCAGTGGAACTCTCTGCCCCGGAGTGTGGTGGAGGCTCCTTCTTTGGAGGTGTTTTAAACAGAGGCTAGATGGCCATCTGTCAGGGGTGATTTGAATGCAATATTCCTGCTCTTGGCAGGGGGTTGGACTGGATGGCCCATGAGGTCTCTTCCAACTCCTTGATTCTATGATTCTCCTGGGGCTCGGAGCGGCTTACAAGAATGGCTAAAATCTAACACAATTTTAAAACAATTTAAAAACAGCAATATTAAAAATCAAAAGCCTGTCAAAACAGGTATGTCTTACAAGCCCTGCGGAAAGCTGATAAGTCCCACAAGGCACAGACTTCAGGTGGCAGAGTATTCCAGAGTGATGGTGCCACTGCTGTGAAGGCTCTGCGTCTGGTTGCTGTTAGACGCAAGGTCTTGACACTGGGAATTTCCAATAGATCTTGGTCCTCAGAATGGAGGGATCTCTGGGGTTGGTAGGGGGTGAGGCGGTCCCTCAGGTACATCGGCCCCAGACCATGCAAGGCCTTAAATATTGACAATTTATTCACACTGTCATTACTTGCAGCAATAGCCAATGTAGCGAAGCAACCAAGTTGGGGTGTGTGTTGAATGCTCTCATTAAGGAGGCCAGACTTGGTGGAGGTGGTTGACAGGGGCGGAGCTGCAGGCTATTGAAGGCTGCTCTGTTCCCTGCTGTGCTCTTTGCTTCAGCGTGAGCTAGAAGGCAGGTTTCAACCCCCCCCTGCAAAATTTTCAAAACCCCCCCCCCTGAAAATTTCAACCCCTCCCGAATTCTTTTTCTGGCTACGGCCCTGATTACACTTGCCGCACTTGCTCCCTTGCCTGGCCCGCTTTAGGTCCGGAGGCGTGCCTGAAGACCCCGGCGTGTGCACCAAAAGTCACCTCTTCTCCTGACTTTCTCCTCAGCCATTGGGACCAAGAGAGAGAGAGAGAGAGAGGTGGAGATGCCCACTTTTCCTGAAGGTAGGCGCAAAAACAAAGGAGGGAGCGGAGGTGGGAGATACCTCCAGCCGGAGGGGCTCTCTCTCTCTCTCTCTCTCTCTCTCTTGGTCCCAATGGCTGAAGAGAAAGTCAGGAGAAGAGGCGACTTTTGGTGCGCACACTGGGGTCTTCAGACATGCCTCCGGACCCGAAGCAGGCCAGGCGCGGCAGCTCCGCCCCTTGGCCCACCCGCGGATTGGGGAGAGGAGGCGGGTGGAGCACCGGGGGATCAGGAAAGGGAGACGGTCATGGGATCGAACGCGGAGAACGATTGAGTGCCAGCTCTGCTCGCACACCCGGTGGCCGGGTGGAGCAGGAACAAGAGAGGCTAGGCGAGGCTCAAGGGCCCAGCCCCTTTGGGAAGAGGATCGCCCGGCAGCGAGGCAAGAAAGCTGAGGCTCCCCCCCCCCCCCCCCGGACTGCTAGGGCTGTTGTGAGCTGAGGGGGCGCTCCTCAAGTGGCAGTTGAGGGGCATTTACAGAGGCGCCTCTGCGCCCCTGGCAAAAAAAAGTGTTCTGCGACCGCTTACTTCGCATAATGGACGAGCCGCCCCTGCAAGAAGGACATCATAGTCTTGGGTTTCTTCTATTTTTTATGTATTTTGTATCAAAAGCATTGCATAAATTAGTATAAAACTAATAAAAAGAGAAGGAGCGCAGGCAGCGAAATATCTTTCGACCCAAAACGGGCAACAGCAACGGCATTGTCTGTAGCCTCCAACAATTCTTCCTCTGTACATGAGGCAGGGCATTGTGGACAGCATACAGATGCGCAGTTTGTTTGTTTGTTTATTTATTTATTTATTTATTTATTATTCGAGCTTATATGCCGCCACTCCCCTGGGGCTCGGAGCGGCTTACAAGAATGGCTAAAATCGAACACAATTTTAAAACAATTTAAAAACAGCAATATTAAAAATCAAAGGCCTGTCGAAACAGATATGTCTTACATGCCCTGCGGAAAGCTGATAAGTCCCGCAAGGCACGGACTTCAGGTGGCAGAGTATTCTACTGCTGTGAAGGCTCTGCATCTGGTTGCTGTTAGACGCAAGGTCTTGACACTGGGAATTTCCAACAAATCTTGGTCTTCAGAATGAAGGGATCTCTGGGGTTGGTAGGGGGTGAGGCAGTCCCTCAGGTACATCGGCCCCAGACCATTCAAAGCCTTAAAGGTGACCTCTGGGGAGGTCCTGCTCTTGGCCCCACCTTTATCACAAGCGAGACTGGTGGGGACGAGGGACAGGGCCTTCTCAGTGGTGGCCCCTCGCCTGTGGAATGCACTCCCGGGGGAGATTAGGACAGCAACATCCCTCCTTGCTTTCAGAAGGAAGCTAAAAACCTGGATGTGGGACCAGGCCTTCGGGTAAGCTGGCAGATGGACAAAGACAACCAATGACGACCAGAGTAGGAAAGGATAATGACGATGCTAGATGGATTACGGACTATGAATTGGTGAACACTGACCACAAGATGATTTTATTGCTGCTAGTATATTGTTTGACTGTTTTAATTAGTTATAATTGTTGATATTATATGGTAAATTTGTGTATTGCATATTGTATATTGTATTTTGTGAATTGTTAGGCATCGAATTGTGCCTTTTTGTAAGCCGCCCTGAGTCCCCCCTAGGGGTTGAGAAGGGCGGGGTAGAAGCACTCCAAATAAATAAATAAAAATTAAAGGTGAGTACCATCACTTTGAAAGTGATCCGGTGCTCAATTGGTAACCAATGCAGCTGTAGTAAGATTGGGGTTATGTGGCATCTCATCGGAATTCCCGCAAGAAGCCGAGCAGCTGCATTTTGTACCAACTTGAGCTTCCGGATCACCGACAGAGGAAGGCCAATGTAGAGGGCGTTACAGTAGTCCAGTCTTGAGATGACCGTAGCCTGGATCACCGTAGCTAGGTCGTCCCTGGACAGGTAGGGGGCCAGCCGTCTAGCCTGCCGCAGATGAAAAAAGGCGGTTCTGCTAACGGCGGAGACTTGGGCCTCCATCGTCAGCAGAGGGTCCAAAAGGACTCCCAGACTCTTTAGCAATGATGACGGGCGTAGCGCCTCACCATCCAGGATAGGCAGCTGGATATCTCCACTGCCCGGTTGACCCAGCCATAGGATCTCCGTCTTTGCTGGATTCACCCTCAACCTGCTGGCACACAGCCATCCAGTAACGGCCTCGAGGCACTGATGGAAACAATCGGGTACAGAGTCCAGTCGGCCTTCCATCTTCAGCACCAGCTGAGTGTCATCAGCGTACTGATAACACTCCAGCCCAAAACCTCGAACCAGCTGAGCAAGTGGTCGCATATAGATGTTAAACAACAGAGGGGAGAGGAGGACATCATAGCCTTTGATTTTTTCTATTTTTATGTATTTCATATCAAAAGCATTGCATAAATCAGTATAAAACTAATAAAAAGAGAAGGAGCGCAGGCGGCGAAATATCTTTTGACCCAAAATGGGCAACAGCAACGGCATTGTAGATGGGATTGTACTCCCCCTGAAGTCACAGGTCCGCAGTTTGGGTGTCCTTCTGGACTCATCACTTACGTTTGAAGCTCAGGCGTCGGTGGTGGCCGGGAGGGCCTTTGCACAATTGAGACTCATGCGCCAACTGCAACCGTACCTCATGAAGGTGGATCTGGCTGGGGTGGTCCATGCCTTAGTCACCTCCAGACTGGACTACTGTAATGCACTCTACGTGGGGTTGCCCTTGAAAACGGCTCGGAAATTCCAGTTGGTTCAACGGGCAGCGGCCAGGTAGTTAACTGGTGCTCCTTACAGGGAGAGGTCATCTCTCCTGTTCAAGGAGCTCCATTGGCTGCCATTCATTTTCTGGGCCCAATTCAAGGTGCAGGTGCTTACCTACAAAGCCCTAAACCAGAGGTCCTCAAACTAAGGCCCGGGGGCCATATACAGACCTCCAAGGTCATTTACCTGGCCCTTGCTCAGGGTCAACCAGTCTGAAATGACTTGAAAGCACACAAAAACAACAACAATCCTATCTCATCAGCCAAAAGCAAGCCCATTCTTCCCACTGAAATACTAATAAGTTTATATTTGTTAAAATTGTTCTTCATTTTAATTAGTGTATTATTTTTAAAGTGTTTTTTGCTCTACAAATAAGATATGTGCCGTGTTCATAGGAATTCATTCATGTTTTTTTCAAATTATAATCCGGCCCTTTGAGGGACTGTGATCTGGCCCTCTGTTTAAAAAGTTTGAGGACCCCTGATCTAATGATTCACCGTCTTGCCATGTCCAGGGTTCGCGGTCAGGCCCTTAATTGGTTCAACTCATTTCTCCGGAACTGGAGTCAGCACGTAGAGTACATGGATCAAGTCTCTGATAGATCCCCCCTCCTATGTGGGGTCCCCCAAGGTGCAATTCTCTCTCCTCTTCTCTTCAACATCTACGTTAGACTCCTTGCTAGTTTGGCTCGGAGTTTCGGCCTGGACTGCTACCAATATGCGGACGATACCCAACTCCTTCTGCGCCTGGAGCCTGGAGCAACGTCAATTCCAGACAATTTCACCCTATGTCTGGAAGCTCTGTCAAACTGGCTACGTGCTAGCAGACTGAAGGTGAACCCAGCGAAGACTGAGATTCTCTGGCATAGCCGCCCGGCAGGTCTGACTCATCCATTACCCACCTTCGATGGTGCCGCCCTATCTCCATCGACCACTGTTAAGAGCTTAGGTGTCATCCTGGATTCGCAGCTGACAATGGAAGCTCAGGTCGCTGCTGCCAGCAAACAGGCCTTTTTCCATCTACGACAAGCGAGGCAACTGGCACCCACTGAGTATCGTGGCCTGTATAAAATGTTAGTTCTGACCTTTAAAATTCTTTACGGCCAGGGTCCATTGTACCTTAGGGACCGCCTCTCATTCTCCCATCATCGGAGGTTGCAACGACCAGCCCAGCGCAACTTACTCTATATACCGGGTCCTAGAGAAGTGCACTTGGAAAGTACCAGACGCAGGGCTTTTTCTATTTCTGCCCCTGCCTTATGGAATTCCTTGCTGCCCTATATGAGAGCCATGTGTGACTTAGGGCCTTTTACTCTAGCACTTAAGACCTGACTTTTTACTAGAGCATTCAATCTCTGTTAATTTTTAAATTCTGTATGTATGTATTTTATATTTTACAATTTAGCTGTAAATCGCCTAGAGCATTCTTGGATGGAGGGCGATTAATAAGTAATTAAATATGATGATTATTATGATGATTATGATGATGATGAAAAATAGAAAGAGCGCAGGTGGCAAAATATCTTTTGACCCAAAACGGGCAACAGCAACAGCATTGTCTATAGCCTCCAACAATTCTTCCTCTGTACATGAGGCAGGGTGTAGTGGACAAGCAT
This sequence comes from Anolis sagrei ordinatus, assembly GCF_025583915.1. Classification (NCBI taxonomy): domain Eukaryota; kingdom Metazoa; phylum Chordata; class Lepidosauria; order Squamata; family Anolidae; genus Anolis; species Anolis sagrei. Next base: position 129,225,549 of record NW_026847438.1, on the reverse strand, counting down.
ACAGATGCGCAGTTTATTTATTTATTTTAAACATTAAACCCCGAAAGGGACTCAGGGCAGAGCACAGCATATATATGGCAAACATTCAATGCTGGGACAAGAATTCATATACACATACATAAAACATTAAAAACAATATTAAAATACACAATTTAAAACTGTCTTGGTCATCTGCATCTAATCTAATTGGCCTGGTAATCTTTCCTATTGCTGCTTTATTGCCCTGATATTTACAAAAAGTCACCATACATAGGGATAGTGATTAATTAAAGCTAAATGTCCCTTTATTTACATAATATTCATATTTACAAAGTATTCTTCACATGTCAGCCACCTTTTTCTACACACACATGGTCAACATATTAAAAATATAAAACATGAATTTGTTATTTTTTCCTACGTCGAGAGACATTTGGGATGCCTTGTTGTTAAGAGGAGGGCCGTACTTTGATTCAAAGTATCATGGAGGAGACAAGTTACATTTTCACCAATGGAGCTACAAAGTGCCACTTATTTGCATGGGCTGTGTCCCATTGAAACAGGGTTAATGTGCAAGGAACCCCAAAAATGAAGTCTAAATGTCGTACAAATAAAACATGTATTTTAAAACACTGGCATGACAGTTGGATAGATTGAAGCCTAACAAAGGACAATACCCTTAAAACCCAAGATTTTGAGAAGAGGGGAAACCACACAAAAATTATAAAAAATGATTGAACAATGCTGAAATGTCACCAAGGAAAGAGTTCTCTTCTAAAGTCTCCAGAGCAATGGCTCAGCCTGACCGATAAGCTACATCTCCCCTGACCACAGATGGGGTGGAGTTCACAGGAGAGATAAATTAAGATGTCTTTGGCCATATCGAAACACAACAAAAGTGCATTGTCTGCATTTTGTAAGATGGAAAAGGCAAGTGTTATGCAGACTTAATTAGATAATTACCAATTTGGAGAGGGAAAAGGGGCTCTGAAAATATAAACATTAACATGCATTTGGATGCCTCTACAGAACAGAGCAAACATATGCCTTGAAGAAGGAGTAAAAGAAAAGTAAAATGTCATAACTATTAACAACTGTCAATGTGAATATTAATGATACATCTGCTACAGAGTCACAGAAGTCAGAGAGACAGCAGGCTGTGGTGGTTTTGAGGTCAAACCCAGAACTCCCTGCTTTCAAGCTGATCTGACATGCAGCAGGGAGTTTCTCAGTTCTCTATTGCCCCGCTTGGGCCAACCTACATGAATGTGGCCACAGCAGCATCTGCAACCCAGAAGCATTCTTATTCCTTTGCTTTCTTCTCCTTCCTAACATTGTAATTAATCTCCCCAATAAAGTATCCATTAAATGTAACTTTTCCCTCTCAAACCCACGCACAGATAGCATCAACTGATCCCATATCCTGAACTGAAGATTATCAAGGCTTGGCAGCCATGCCAGCCACTTTTATTTATTAATTAAGTAATTAAGTAATTAATTATAGCTTTTATATTCCGCCCTTCTCACCCCGCAGGGGACTCAGGACAGATTACAGTGTACACATATATGACAAACATTCAATGCCAAATTTTGACATACAAACATATACAGACATACACAGAGGTTATTTAACTTTTTTCTGGCCGCCAGGGGAGCTGTCGCTTTCATCATCCATCTGCGAAGCTTATGAAGCACTTCCGCATTCCCCGCATGCTTCCCCACTGGAATGCTTTGCTGGAGTCTTCTTTATGGCCTCATAAATCAATTAATTTAGCCTCCCCACACTTTAAGGTGGTACCTTATTTTCCTACTTGACAGATGCAACTGTCTTTCGGGTTGCAAAGGTTGACAACAGGCTATACACAATTGGTTGGAAACCCACTCCAACCCGGGCTGGTTTCGAACTCATGATCTTTTTGGTCAGAGTGATCTTAATGCAGCTGACACTCAGCCAGCTGCGCCACAATCCCGGTGCTTTTGCATATTTCAACCTCTCAGGACAATGCAAGGCCAGCTTGAGAAATCTCCGGATTATCCCTAGGCCATGGGACAACACATTAAGTCACAATAATCCACTCATTTTTCCTCTTGATTCATTGTTTTCCTCCTCGATCCCCATTGGCTGAGAAGCCGAAGCGGTGCTAGCTTCCCCATTGGTTGAGGCACGTCTGAGTCAGCCGCGCCTCCCTCCAGCTGATGACTCCAGCCAATCAGCTCGAAGCCGGCAAAGGGGCGGAGGCCAGGAAGTTTGAATTTGTTGTTCTGTATTTTCTATAAAATGTACCTTTTTCTCCCTTGCCAAACATGTCGATTTTGGCAAGACATTGCGGTTTGACAGCTGGGACGAAATAAAGACAGCTCGGTGGCTTTTCTTCAACTTTGGTGAGACTTTATTTGGGAAAAATTAGGGAAAAATCTGGGGTGCTTTGATCGTCTCGCCAGGGTTCTGGACTCCCCTTGTTGGGTCTGATTGGTCTCTGCCTCCTGGCAAAGACCTCCAAATTCTTGCTCGACATCAGTTTGAGGTCACTGGGACACAAGTGTACAAATACATGCTGGAATATAGAAACTCACTGGGTGACCTTAGACAAGTCATACTCTCTCAGCCCCAGAGGAAGGCCTCTGAACAAATTCTGTCAAGAAAATCCTGTGACAGAATCACATTATGGTTGCCATAAATCGAAAATGACTTGAAGGCACACAACAACAACAACAACAACAACAAGAACAACTAAAACCAGCACATTATTGCATAATTAAAGAGCTTGTGACACTTCATTACATTGCTAGAGATCATTCTGTGCTTAGCAATCAATTTGATTTCACTGCTTATTTTATTGTGTGGCAACTCAAAAGCAAGGCCCTCAGGGCATGGTTGAATATCTTTAAACAACTATTGTATTTAAGAGCAATTACACATTACATTCACTCTGGCTGCAGTGAATGCTGTAGCCTGAGTCCCTCCCTATTAATAGTAACCAAATTCAATGGGTCTTATTACTGAATAGATCCTAAAAGATTAAAGACCTGCACACTAAAGGTTTACAAAAGGTAGGTTTATTTTTAAAAAAAACAGTATAAAGCAGAACAAAGTCTGGAAATAATGGTCCAAAATGCAAAAGATGCAGGTGAGCACTTGCCTTTGAATGGATGTACATGTCCCCTAAGGACCGTTCTTCTTGGCTTGTGGGGACCGTCAGAGGCGGCCCTAGGTAATTTTCAATGGTAAGCAAACAGTATTTTGCCCCCCCCCCCCCAACCAATCACTGATAGATATTTTCTGTTTGTCGTGGGAGTTCTGTGTGCCATATTTGGTTCAATTCCATCATTGGTGGAGTTCAGAATGCTCTTTGATTGTAGGTGAACTATACATCCCAGTAACTACAACTCGCATATGTCAAGGTCTATTTTCCCCCAAGAGCACCTCAAGAGCGGCCCTAGGCAAAATCAACTATACTGCAAAGGCTTACTTTGCATAATGGGTTGAGCCGCCCCTGGGGACCGTTCTACACAACACATAAAATGCAGATGTAATGAAGTTAAAAAGGGGGTGGCTAAATAACGCTAGTGGTAAATCCACACTGATTCACACTAACAGATGAAAAACACATGTTAAAAAGGTGTGCGTGAATCCCTATTTCGGCCAGAAAATGTACACCTTCCCATGACTGCATATCCTTTTTTTTAATTAAATAATCTTGACAGTAAAGCAAAACACATGATTTCCTTCCTTCCCCCTGTGGAGACTGCTCCAATGCATGTCCATTTTTTAAAAGCCTAAAACAGCTGATGAGCTGATTGGGCTGTCAAACGGACACACAACTGGTTCAAAGGAAGCACAAACGGAGAGCAATTAGAACTTTCTGAAACTCTTCATTTCACTCTTTATATTAAAGAGAGTTTGCATTAAGAATTAGGAGGAGAAAAGGAAATGTGCTTCTGTTTACATTAAGATGTTTACACGTGCACATGCTTTTGATACGTGCACATATGAGGTCCAGCGCATAAAAAAAGGGCTTAAAAAAAACTTCCACCATATGTCTCCCATCCACCCTCCATCTTGTTCCGCTAGAGAGGACGATGTGAGGACAGCGGGGACCCTATCTCGGGATTTACAGGTCTGTGTGGAGACCTGCAGTCAGGTCTGAGGATTTTAAAGCCCGCTTTTAAAATATGGATTTTGGCACTGTCTGGAAGTGCCCTGAGAAAAGCTTTAATTATGGAATTCCCAATTGTAATTTTATGGGATTCAATGGCCAAACTGTCCTATTTTCTTTCTGGGGAGAATCTACACTCAGTCCACTGCATAGCCAAATTTATCCTAAATGCTGCCCACCTGAGAGAGCGCTTTCTCTCATAAAATGGACTCTCTTGTCATGACGATGAACATATTTAAAAGCATCTTGTAATTTAATTCAGTCTGATTTCACCAAACTTATTATATAATCAAGTTTTAAGTGCTTAAATGTATTTCATAGAATCAGAGTTGGAAGAGACCTCATGGGCCATTCAGTCCAACCCCCACCAAGAAGCAGGAAAATTGCATTCAAAGCACCCCTGACAGATGGCCATCCAGCCTCTGTTTAAAAGCTTCCAAAGAAGGAGCCTCTGTTAACTATGACAGTAGTAGGTTCTTGTGGGTTTTTTCGGGCTATAGAGCCATGTTCTAGAGGCATTTCTCCTGACGTTTCGCCTGCATCTATGGCAAGCATCCTCAGAGGTAGTGAGGTCTGTTGGAAATAGGAAAATGGGTTTATATATCTGTGGAATGGCTGGGGTGGGGCAAGGAGCTCTTCCCTGCTGCAGTTAGGTGTGAATGTTTAGCTGATCACCTTCATTAGCATTTGAAGGCCTGCCTGAGCCTGGGAAAATCTGTTGCTGGGAGGTGTTAATCTGTGCCTGGTTGTTATCCTCTCTGTTGTTTTGCTGTTGTAATTTTAGAGTTTTTTAATACTGGTAGCCAGATTTTGTTCATTTTCATGGTCTCTTCCTTTCTGTTGAAATTGTCCACATGCTTGTGGATTTCAATGGCTTCTCTGTGTAGTCTGACATGGTGGTTGTTGGTGTGGTCCAGCATTTCTGTGTTCTCAAATAATATGCTGTGTCCAGGCTGGTTCATCAGGTGCTCTGCTATGGCTGACTTCTCTGGTTGAAGTAGTCTGCAGTGCCTTTCATGTTCCTTGATTCGTGTTTGGGCAATGCTGCGTTTGGTGGTCCCTATGTAGACTTGTCCACAACTGCATGGTATACGGTAGACTCCTGCAGAAGTGAGAGGATCCCTCTTGTCCTTTGCTGAACATAGCATTTGTTGGATTTTCTTGGTGGGTTTGTAGATTGTTTGTATGTTGTGTTTCCTCATCAGCTTCCCTATGCGGTCAGTGGTTCCCTTGACAGTGGTTCCACTATGACAGTAGTGGTCGGATAGGGATGCTTGTTTATAGTGTCATTGCATACTTGTATTTTGCCTTTTATTGTTGATATGGTCAGAGGAGTAATCAATAAACACATCAATCTACTTTATCTGATCTTTGCTACTTTTAATTACTATGTTTATTTAGAAATATAAATAAACTTAACACGGGTATTTTGATGGATTTCCTAGAAAGTCCTACACGCAGCCACAAGAAAAGGAAATAGAGAATAGGTGTATTTGTTCTTAAATTAGATCAGTCAGCTGACCCCAAGGGAAGTGTCTGAATCAGCTTGGAGGAAGAACCTAGACTGCAACAATAGCGATTGCATTGTAGCACAGGGACCAAATACGGAACAAGATAAAAAACATAAAAGTCTTATCTGGAAATCTGAAATGTTTTGTTGATTAGAACTGGGATTTCAGTTCACTCTGGTTCAACCATTTCCCAGAATTATTTTTAAAATTCTTTGGAATAGCCACGGGGGGAAAAACAGTAAGCATGAAAAAAAAAAATCCAAGAACACTAGTAGATTAAAAGCAAAGCATTGTGATAACCAATAAAAATGGGAAAAATTAGCGGGAAAGAGTTTTTTCCACATTTTTTTCCTGGAAAAATGGGAGAAAAAGTGTGTAGAAACAAAAAGTCTCAGGCCCCTTCCACACAGCTGTATAAAATCCACATAGTGCTAGATTATATTATCAGTGTGGACAGAGGCAGCCCTAGGTAATTTTCAACGGTAAGCAAACAGTATTTTGCCCCCCCCCCCAAACCAATCATTGATATATATTTTCTGTTCGTCATGGGAGTTCTGTGTACCATATTTGGTTCAATTCCATCATTGGTGGAGTTCACTGTATCTGGTTGCTACAGATACAGTTGCTACAGATACAGATACAGTGAAGATATCTGCCCTTGCGCTATGCTACTCTGCTGCTGAGTATGCATGCCCAGTGTGGAACACATCTCACCACATTAAAACAGTGGATGTGGCTCTTAATGAGACATGCCGCATTATCACGGGGTGTCTGCGCCCTACACCACTGGAGAAATTACACTGCTTAGCCGGTATTGCACCACCTGACATCCGCCGGGAAGTAGCAGCCAATAGTGAAAGGACCAAGTCAGAGACATCTCCAGCTCATCCCTTGTTTGGGTATCAGCCAGCACGTCAACGACTTAAATCAAGAAATAGTTTTCTCAGATCTACAGAGACACTCACTGGAACACCCCAGCAAGCGAGAGTCCAAAAGTGGCAGGCTCAAACTTGTTTTCTGCTTTCTTGGAGACTAGGACGCAGAACAATGGCTTCAAACTACAAGAGAGGAGATTCCATCTGAACATTAAGAAGAACTTCCTGTGAGAGCCATTCAGCAGTGGAACTCTCTGCCTCGGAGTGTGGTGGAGGCTCCTTCTTTGGAAGCTTTTAAACAGAGGCTGCATGGCCATCTGTCAGGGGTGATTTGAATGCAATATTCCTGCTTCTTGGCAGGGGGTTGGACTGGATGGCCCATGAGGTCTCTTCCAACTCTTTGATTCTATGATTCTATGAGATGTAGAAGGGGCCAAGGCCACATTAACCAATCTTCTTTCACATTATGGCAAATGAACCCTGTGCATCATTTGACCACCACAGAGTCATTTCAGCCTTGGGCCAACACATTTGACCAATCTAGACAGGCCCCTAGATATGCTTCTGCCCACTTTCTTCTTCTGAAATGTGTCCCAGAGTACTTGATATTCATTGGCAATCTCCATCCAAGTTCTAACCAGAGCTGATTCTTCTTAGCTTTTAAGATCAGATGGGATCTTTAGGGTTTTTAGGTCCAATTTTTGTAACATAATCTATAGCAGGGGTCCTCAAACTATGGCCCGGGGGCCAGATATGGCCCTCCAAGATCATTTACCTGGCCCTCGCTCAGGGTCAACCTAAGTCTGAAACTACTTGAAAGCACACAATAACAACAACAACAATCCTATCTCATCACCCAAAAGCAGGCCCATACTTCCCATTGAAATACTAATAAGTTTATACTTGTTAAAATTGTACTTCATTTTAATTATTGTATTGTTTTTAAGTGTGCATAGGAATTCATTAATGCTTTTTTCAAATTATAACCCGGCCCTCCAACAGTTTGAGGGACTGTGACCTGGCCCTCTGCTTAAAAAGTTTGTGGACGCCTGATCTATAGCTTTTGGATTCTAACAATATGTCAAAGCGGCTCATTCTAGGGATTGTGTTCCTGTCCCACACATAGGCTCCCTGTGGGAATTTGACTGGACAATGACTGCGGGAACAGTCATTGCAGGGTGCTTCTATTGTCCTTGTGCCCCGTTGCTATACTTTCCTGATTGCATCTCTGTGCCTTTAACAATACGGCTAGATAGAGACAATGGTTTTGCAGAGAAGTAAAGTTGTTATGATGAGTTGCCTGTGATTCATATGTTAAAGCCTGTAAAACCAGTTTGACAAGAGATGATAGTGGGACAAAAGAAATGACTGTATGCCATGAGCTGCAGGGGATTCATCCACCACCTAATCCAATTAAAATAGCTATTTTCTGTTTCTGGTCTTCAAAATTCCCAGAGGCGGCCCTAGGTAATTTTCAATGGTAAGCAAACAGTATTTTGCCCCCCCCCCCCCCCAACCAATCACTGATATATATTTTCTGTTCGTCGTGGGAGTTCTGTGTCCCATATTTGGTTCAATTCCATCATTGGTGGAGTTCAGAATGCTCTTTGATTGTAGGTGAACTATACATCCCTACAACTCGCACATGTCAAGTAACCAGTATTTTGGCGCCCCCCCCCAACCAATCACTGATAGATATTTTCTGTTCGTCGTGGGAGTTCTATGTGCCATATTTCGTTCAATTCCGTCATTGGTGGAGTTCAGAATGCTCTTTGACTGTAGGTGAACTATACACAGGGGCGGCCCTAGGTAATTTTCAACAGTAAGCAATCAGTATTTTGGTGCCCCCCCCCCCAACCAATCACTGATATATATTTTCTGTTCATCGTGGGAGTTCTGTGTGCCATATTTGGTTCAATTCCATCATTGGTGGAGTTCAGAATGCTCTTTGATTGTAGGTGAACTATACATCCCAGTAACTACAACTCGCATATGTCAAGGTCTATTTTCCCCCAAGAGCGCCTCAAGAGCGCCCCTGGTCAAAATCAACTATACTGCAAATGCTTACTTTGCGTAATGGGTTGAGCCGCCCCTGACTATACATCCCAGTAACTACAACTCGCATATGTCAAGGTCTATTTTCCCCCAAGAGTGCCTCAAGAGCGCCCCTGGGCAAAATCAACTATACTGCAAATGCTTACTTTGCATAATGGGTTGAGCCGCCCCTGAAAATCCATTCTACCATTCCTCTTCTCACCCCGACCCCACAGCCAAAATCAGCCAAATCCTTTGACTTTCTGCACTAATATGCCAAACCATGAATGTTAAGACACGACACGTTGGAGTGTTACTTCCAGAATCTCATAGCCAGCAGGACCTGCAGTCCTAAAACTTATAGTACAACCTGTGAGTTGCAGACTGAAAGGGTACCTTTTCCAACTTTGTTTTAAAAAGTAAACTTCTGTAATATCTCAGATTATATAGTTAAGTTTGAACTATAGTTCACCCTGCTTTTTGTCCTCTCAGCTCAAGACTAGATTTTCCCTGTCACTCTCCTCTTTGGCACTTTCCTTGCTGAAAGCCCAAGGACTTTGTCCCTCCCGTTCTTACAGGTACAATGAGTTGGCTAAGGTTTCTCAACCAGTTCCCGTAATTGCTGCTTTCAAAGGAGTTAGTGCCATGTAGTTTTATTACTTCCACACACAAAAAAGTCAGCCCAGATTAGTTTTACACATTCTAGAGTACACAAAGCTCAAAGGGGTTTAATTGAAATGCCTATGTCAGATTTCATGGCTTAAATTCTAAAATTAACTTCTGGAACTCACAGTAGGAAGTCCAGATTAAAACACAATGACATTGAGTGTTGGGTAGGTAAAATGAAACCCAACATGATTCATTAAAAATACCCAGCATTTCTTATGATATTCCTATCTCAATACTTTGCTCCACATTCCATGAAGCCATGTTTTAAAATATCTCAGCCTGCTTTCCTCATTTTCAAAATGTTATCAACATTATAGGGTTCATCTACACTGCATATACCGTATGTCCATGGCTTAATGGTATGGAATCCTGGGATTTGTCGTTTAGGGAGGCACCAGCATTCTTTGGAAGAGAAGGCTAAAGACCTTGTAAAACTCCCATAATTCCACAGTACACAGCCATACAGTTACAGTGGGCTAAGACTGCATTAATCCTGCAGTGTAGATGAACCCTAAAACAAGTCTGAACTGGAAAACAATTCTTTATAACAGTGGTTCTCAACCTTCGTAATGCCGCGACCCCTTAATACAGTGCCTCACGTTGTGGTGACCCCCAACCATAAAATTATTATTATTGCTACTTCCTAATTATAATTGTGTTACTGTTATGAATCATAATGTAAAAAATCTGAAATGCAGGATGTATTTTCATTCACTGGACCAAATTTGGCACAAATACCCAACAACAGCGCTCCATGCCGTCATGTCAGCCACATGACCTTGGAGGTGTCTATGGACAACACCGGTCATTTGGAAGTTGTCGTTGCTGGGATTTATAGTTCACCTACAATTAAAGAGCATTTTGAACTCCACCAATGATGGAATTGGACCAAACTTGGCACACAGAACTCCCACAACCAACGAAAAATACTGGAAGGGTCTGGTGAGCACTGACCTTGAGTTTGGGAGATGTAGTTCACCTGCATCCAGAGAGCATTGCAGACTCACACAATGATGGATCTGGACCACTCTTGGCACAGATACTCAATATGCTCCGATGTGAACACTGGTGGAGTTTGGGGAAAATAGACCTTGACATTTGGGATATGCAGTTGCTGGGATTTATAGTTCACCTGCAACGAAGAGCCCTCTCCTGCTCTGCACCCCTGCCTGCCGGCGGGAGAGTGGAGCAGGCGAGGGGCACCCAAGGAGCCACTCGCCCATCCCTCACCTCCTTCTGCCATCAGAAGGAAGCGAGGGACGGCAGATGGCTTCGCGCATGGACTAGCCGCCCACAGAGCCGCTCACCCGTCTCTCGCCTCCTTCTGCCATCAGAAGGAGATGAGGGACAGGCGGATGGCTTCGCGCGCGGGAATGCCAGTGGCGCAGGGGGTCGGCCGCCATTTTGGAGGGGGCATGGCCAGCCAATGTGGCTTTGCGACCCCCAGAAAATGGCCAAACGACCCCCGAGGGGTCGCGACCCCCAGGTTGAGAACTGCTGCTTTATAAGGTTAGATTTAGGGCAGGCATGTAAACGGGGGGGGGGGGGGGGGGGGAGCTTGAGGGGCTTCAGCCCCTCCCCCCCAAATTCTCAGGGTGGTCCACGAGAAGGCCTTACTGGTACATTATTTAAACTTATGTTTCTTCATATCATGATCTGATCACCATGCTCAATATATCCCATACACATGGGGTACTAGAATAACAATACAAAAGGTTTACTAGGGTAGATCCTCTCTCACTCAAACTCAGCCCCCCCCCCCCCCGAATCAAAATCCTAGCTACAGGCCTGGGTTAGGATATTATTTCTTTAAGTGATGACAATGTATTTTACATTACCATTGTATCTTAGTGGTGTATATCATCACTACTCTCACTGTTCAATTGAAATCTTTAATTTCTTTTATTAATAAAAGCATGCACCCTCATTCTGTCACATTGCCAGGGCTCTGCTGTTATTTCCAGCAGAGGTGAATCAAACAAAAACCCAGTTTGATATAAAACAGTTTAATTAAAACAGCACTTACTTGCTGGCTGTTTTAATAGACCAATATATCAAACATAAAGATAGCACTCAGCCACAGAATAAACAAAAACTGATAGCAAAAACTACACCATAGTCAAAGGGTCCAGTCCAGTGGTCAAATGCCGAGAGTTCAATAAACAAAGTCCAGGGATCTATACCGTAGTCAAAAGCCAGTCCAAAGGTTCAAGGTTCCAAGATTACAGGAGACAGGTCAGAATACTGAAAATCCAACAGACCTGGGGGAAAAACCAGCAGCATCCACCACCAAAATATGACAATACTTTTCTCCTGAAAATCACTTCCAAGGCTCGCTCCTTATATCCACAAACACCCAGATGCAACCTATCTCTTGCATACCTCCACCCTTAATTGCTTTCAGCCAAGAACTTTTACTTACAGATTACTAAACCCTTTAGAACTAATACTTACGTTAACCCTTCCATCACCAAGCACCATCACTTGCAGACCATATGACACATTCAGTGCTGGAGAAGAGTGACTTGTGGCACAGCACTACCGTTTCCCCCAAAAGTACCCACAGAGTAACACCTTTAATAAGTTTTGAGAAACATCTTTTCAAAATGATGATGAGATTGGACAACGTTTTAACTAGGAGACACAAATTATTTATGTTTTATTGATCTTGTTATGGTTTTATATTATGCGTTAATGTTTTTAATTGTTTTAAATGTTTTTATGGTGTTGTTGGGCATTGAAATGTTGCCTCTGTAAACCAACTTGAGTCGCCTGCGAGCTGAGAAGGGCGGTATACAAATATAGTAAATAAAATAAATAAATAAATAAACAATAAAAATGAAAGACTAACAGTGATTAAAGGGCCAGGGATGTGTGTTCTGTGAACTATACCTGCTAGTAGTTACTGTACTTTCAAAGTTCAGGATCAGGTATTCAAGTTGTGAGCAACAAGATTTGTCTTTATTACATGCTATATGCTTTCCTGTTATGTCTTGCATGACGGTTTCCTTCCTTCCTTTCCTGACCTATCTGTAGCATGCTTGACTTCCCATTCTTTTTTGTGTACAAATCCATAAGTTCATCCACTTAAGCAAAAAAGCCCACCCTGCCCACAGTTTGGTATGGAGAAACACGCTGCACACATCCACAGTATTTTACTCCTTCTATATATCATGATAATATACTCAAGTGTGCAGTCAGCCTGCCTCATTGTAAAACCACAAATGTCAAATGAGTTCATCTTATTACTGGAAAAGAGAGTTTAGAGTTCAGCCAAACGTTAGTTGAAGTCAGCAGAAAACTGCCTGCTTTCTCCCACATGGAAACCTGGCAAACTGACATCCACAGCCCTTTCCATTCCAATGTATTCAACTGAGTTGAAGGCCTGTTTTGAGGCCCCCATGCCTCTTCTCTGCCAAGGCTAAATCCTTATCACCCCCCATTCCCTGTGACATATCAGCCACAAGCCAGATAGAGAGTGTACTGTGGGGATGAGGAAGCCTAAGCCACCCTGAAGCACTCACGTCTGCTGTTTCCATAAGCCAAGATTGCAGGTCAACATGGCTGGAAGTAGGGCACAAAGGAAAGCATCTCCCCCACCATGGCCCTGAAGCAACACAATGGCTGGGATGGGGTGGAGTTAAAGTCTCTGTATGCACACATACAAGTGTGTGTCACATGTAACATTAGATGCAGCCATTAGGGTCAAAGAGGACCTGCATTCCTATACTAAGTGAAGAAGTCCAATGATAGTATCTTCTTCTTTTTTGCACCTCAGGGCACCTCCAGACTATCCAAATGTTGCGTTGCTCTCTTTTACACCCTGATATGGTTGTTTCCACTCCCACATCAAATTACTTAATTACTTACTTACTTACTTAGGCGATCCCTCGTTGGACGAGTAAGATGGTCTTCCATTATGGATTTCCTTGTGGGTCCGTATATGGCTGTGGAGCCCTATTCTTGCTCTGCATCTTCTTCCGCAGTGAGGGCATTGGTTTCCAGGTGGAAGGCGGTCCCGGTCGGGGTTGGCTTGACGCGCTTTCCTCCTGGCACGTTTCTCTCTTTCACCCTCCACTCGTGCCTCCTCAAATTCTGCAGCACTGCTGGTCACAGCTGTTCTCCAGCTGGAGCGCTGGATATAGTAGTTTTGATTCTTAGTGCCATTCTTTTTTTTTTAATCTATGAATGATTTATTTTCCAGTTTATGTATACTCAGTGGGCTGTCCTCAGGCCCGTAGCCAGGATTTTGTTTGGGGGGGGCTGAGTTTGGTGGGGGGGGGGGGGGCTGAGTCTGAGTGAAAGAGGGTCTACCCTAGCAAACCTTTTGTATCATTACCCCAATACCCCCATGCATATGGGATATATTGAGTATAGTGATCAGATCATGATATGAATAAACATAGCAGTTTAAATAATGCACCAGTAAGGCCTTCTCACGGACCACCATCAGAATTTCGGGGGGGGGGGGCTGAAGCCCCCCTCCCCCCTCCCATCCCCTGGCTACATGCCTGGCTAGCCTAATCCAGGAGCTCTGGAACTGCAGTTTAAATTGTCCAGAGATTGTTACATCATATAATAGCAGTGATATGAATGTGAACACAGAAGCACATTTCCACAAATTAATATGGGATGCAAAATCCACTGTTTTTAGCACTCTGAAACCAAATCCCTGCAGATCTGGATTGCTCACTAGATTATTATATATTTTACAATCTTAAGATTCATTTTTATGAATCTCCCAGAAGGTTACTGGTTGGTATAGAAATGCAGATAAAAATTAATCACAAGATCAACATTAATGTATTCTACCAGTGTTTATGTGTGTTTTATTTTTATTTTTATTATTTTTTATTTTATTTATTTGACTTGTATACTGCTACTCCCAATTTTGCTCGGAGCGGTTTACAGCAGTAGATTAAAACGATACAATTAACTTTAAAATACAATAAAAACAAGAACAGACATAGTCTCGAGTTACTCACCCATCAAAAGCTTGTCGGAAGAGAAAGGTTTTACAGGCTTTCCAAAAAGCAAGTAGGTCTCAGATAGATCAGGTTTCAACTGGCAAGGCATTCCATAAATAAGGGGCCACAATCGAGAAGGCTCTCTGCCTAGTAGAGGACAGATGATAAGTCCGGATGTTGGGTACTTCAAGCAAATTTTGGTCTTTGGACCGTAGTAATCTCTGGGGTTGGTAGGGGCATAAGCGGGCCCTCAGGTACGCCGGCCCCAGACCATATAAGGCCTTAAAAGTTAGTACCAGCACCTTGAAAGTAATCTGGTACTCAATCGGTAGCCAGTGCAGCTGTTGTAGAATTGGGGTGATACGACATCTCGCCGGCACCCCGGCGAGAAGACGAGCCGCCGCATTTTGCACCAGCTTCAGTTTCCGGATCACTGACAAAGGAAGGCCAATGTAGAGGGCGTTACAGTAGTCAAGCCTCGAGATGACCGTCACCTGGATCACGGTAGACAGGCCGTTCCTAGATAGGAAGGGAGCCAGTCGCCTAGCCTGACGTAGGTGGAAAAATGCAGATCTGCTCACAGCAGAGACCTGGGCCTCCATTGTGAGCAGAGGGTCCAATAAGACACCAAGACTTTTTACAGAAGGTGACGGACGTAGTGTCTCGCCATCCAGGGTAGGCAGCTGGATCTCCCTCCCACCCGGACGGCCCAGCCAAAGGATCTCCGTCTTCACTGGATTCACCCTCAACCTGCTGGCATGCAACCATCCAGTAACGGCCTCAAGGCACTGATGGAAATTTTCGGGTACAGAGTCCGGCCGGCCCTCCATCCTCAGAATGAGCTGAGTGTCATCAGTGTACTGGTGGCACTCAAGCCCAAAGCTCCGCACCAGTCGGGCAAGCAGTCGCATATAGATGTTAAATAATAGAGGAGAGAGAATATGCCATTATCCAGATTTAATAAAACATCAATAAGCAAAAATCCATAATAATCAATAATGGATAATATTGCACGCATCTGCACACACATATATGTGCACATAAAAGTTTGGATTTAAAAGTATCCTTAAACCAATTCAGTTTGGGAAGAACTTCCTGAGTGTGAGAGTTGTTCAACAGTGGAACTCTCTGCCCCGGAGTGTGGTAGAGGCTCCTTCTTTGGAGGCTTTTAAACAGAGGCTGGATGGCCACCTGTCAGGGGTGCTTTGAATACAATTTTCCTGTTTCTTGGCAGTGGGTTGGACTGGATGGCCCATGAGGTCTCTTCCAACTCTATGATTCAGTATGCCATTTGAGTGAAAATCAGTTTTAAAAGGAACTATGAAGGATGAGTAACAGATTTTGGGGGAAAGTTTTTGTTTTTTCTCTGAACATAAATTTCAACAAATGGATTCAAGAAGGAAGAAAATGTGAAGACCAGCTTCATAATGACCATTCAGATATGAAGTCATTGCTCATCTCTTCCTCAGGGCTGCCAGCTATTAATTTAACCCTATAGTGATTCCTGGATCTCCAATTACAGTACAAATAAGAGTACAAGTATGCAAATTAAAAACAGATTCCACAGAATTGGCAATAAAACATAATTCATTTCACACTTGCAATGCAATAGTACTATGTTAGTTGTTGATCTGTTCTAGATTAAGAAAAGAGTCATAGGTTTATTTTTCCAGCTGTGAAGTTAACAGAAATGGTTGGTAAAGGAACTTCCAGCTTTTCACATTTGAATGACATTGTTTTCTGGAACAAAAACAGACTGGAAATGTGATACACAGCTTTCCCAGTGAAAAGGCACTAACTAACAACCTATTATTGCACAGCATTGGGTAAAGATATACTGTTGCAATCCAGATCCGGAATAACTCTCTGACTTTAAAACACCACACGTTGAGTATGAAAACAATCCTTTTTATTGAAAATAAGTAAAAACAGCAGAGTAGAAAAACCGCTTTAAGGGAATAGATAAATCCAATTAGGTAAGAGATAAGCAGGTACAAATTAGTCCAAGGTAGGGTTCAGCAAAGTTCAAAAACAAAGTCCAGACTTCTCTAATAAAATCCAAAGAAACAGGGAAACAGTGGTCCAAGGCATGAATAGATAGTCACAATAGACAAAGAGTCAAACCATACAGCAACAAATCCTTAAACATGAATCTTCCAAGCAAAGCTTTCATGAGATAAGAGCAGGAACTTAGCAGGAATCTGAAACAATGCTCCATCTGACTATTTCCCATGGTTGGAACTTAATATACCCTTGTAGTGAAATTGCTATTCTATGTTAAAGTTTTGGTGTATAGCTCTACGTTTACATATGGCAGATAGGGAAGAATAGGCACAGACAGGGTAGCAACAGCAGAGATAGGATTCATTTGCATATGTGAAGCCGATTGGTCACATGCAGATTAGTGTAGGCCCAGGATTTGAAAAGGCTGCTAGGCCAAAATGACAGTTGGGGAGAGCCGAGCTGAACATTCCAAAGGGGCAGAGCCAAGGTTCTGAAAGAGGCAGTTAGAGTGAGGGAGTTTGAAAATGACAGTTAGGAATCTGTGTGTGAAGAGGAGAGTTGGTTTTTGAGTGCCTGATAGAAATAAGCAGTTATGAAGATGTGTTAAAGACTTCTGATATAGAGAAGCAGTTAGTTAAATAGAGCTCGAGTTTTAAGGAACATAAAGAAGGCTAGTGTTGCCTTAGTTCAGAATATAATTCAGCCAAGAGTGTGTAAAGCAAGTAACATGTTTGTGAATGTGAAACATTGATAGTTTATTCAGAAAAGTTAACCAAGTAAATGATACTGACTGTAAGCCTCAAGATTGCAACAAAACACAAATGTAACCACAAGCGTTGGAGCCAGAAGTTATAAATAAACTGTGTTACTTTGTTATACACAAGAGTGTTTCATTGCCTGTGATATAAAATACAAAGGTTTAACAGCACACAGAAAGTCCCAGCCATTATAAAAGAAGAAACTGAATCAGTGTAAGGCAGCAAAGAGGTTTTTAATAAGGAAATAGTCTCTCTCCCTCGCCTCAACCCTCGTTAAGCCATTCCCAGAATTTGGTTTCGTTTTCCCTGAATGCCTCTCATCATTTTCTGTCGACGCCTGGCAGAACGGCGAAGGCCTTGGTCGAGCTGTCTGTTTTGGCTAATTTCCACCCATCTGTCTATATGCTCATTAGTTTCTCCAGGTGCCGAGTTGTTTTCAAGCCCCAAATCCTGGGAACTCTCTGGGAGCAATTCAGGGAGTAAACTATCATCCCTGTTCCCTGTAGGAACATTCTCATGGGAAACTACACTTTGAACCGGTGTCACTATGTCATTCTCTGCATTAAGATCATTGACCAAACCATTGCCATCTTGACTCTCATTGACATAATTCCCCACACTTAAAGCACCTTGATCTTGAAACACAATCACAGGCTGAACTCCAACAGATACAATAAAAGACGGCCTGAAACTGGTGCTTTTCAAATAAGAAGGATGATGGCAGGCAGTTGTAGTACAATATACTCCATCAGCATGAAGCTGGGGCAAGATTTTATAGAGAGGTGCACAATTATATTGTTGAGATTAATTTCACAATTCAGCAGCAGATCAGTTGCACAACTTCCTGCACAGTATTTTCAGTCAACTGCTTCCACAGCCTGCAGTCACTCTGGAACCTTTTACATACACTTGAGCACATGCCCAACCATTGTCAATTTTACCATTGTCTTTCCCCCAGTCTTGTTGTTCATTCGTTCAGTCGTCTCCGACTCTTCGTGACCTCATGGACCAGCCCACGCCAGAGCTCCCTGTCGCCGTCACCACCCCCAGCTCCTTCAAGGTCAGTCCAGTCACTTCAAGGATGCCATCCATTCATCTTGCCCTTGGTCAGCCCCTCTTCCTTTTACCTTCTACTTTCCCCAGCATAATTGTCTTCTCTAGGCTTCGCTATCTCCTCATGATGTGGCCAAAGTACTTCAACTTTGTCTCTAGTATCCTTCCCTCCAGTGAGCAGTCGGGCTTTATTTCCTGGAGGGTGGACTGCTTGGATCTTCTCGCAGTCCAAGGCACTCTCAGAACTTTCCTCCAACACCACAGCTCAAAAGCATCTATCTTCCTTCGCTCAGCCTTCCCTAAGGTCCAGCTCTCACATCCGTAGGTTACTACAGGGAATGCCCCAGGCTAGATGATATTAAAAACTTACCACAACATACAGTTATATCTTGTCTTAGCAGACAGGTTCTTTTAATTACATATAGTCTTCGACGAACAACATCACAGCACAAGGAGAGAGAGAATACACTGTACATGACTTCCTTATATACAACTCTATACAATTACACATAGCAATCTCTGATTGGTTCCCAACTCATTAACCCAACTCAGACCCAGGATTACATCATTCACAATCACCTGGACTAGGCCAGAACACATTCCCCAAATGAAGTTCTATATACAGTTAATGCATGACTCAGCATTTCCAATAGAAGCCCATTAGCAGTGCATGACTCAGCTATATTACATTACAATACATTGTAAAACCTGACATATATCTATCTACCTGCACATTTGAGAAAAGAGAATGTGTATCTGTACTATGGAAAAGCAAAGAGGGAATAATCATGAATTAATATTTCTTTAAATATTTGCTGTTGAATTGCTAGGTGATAGCAAGGGAAAAGAGAGCATCACACAATGAATCTGGGCCTGTATAATGTTGCTTAATATTTGCGTGGTAAATCTGGTTCCCACAAGAACCTATCTTCGCTATCTGTTGTGGGGAAGATACTAGACTCCTCTTGCCTTATATAATCCCAATAATGCTACAGTATATACTGAGCGAGGATTTCAGAGGACTAGCATAAAGCAAAACTTGGCTTGATATCTAAAATTGACAGTTTGGTAACTTCTTTAAAGAAAGAATTCCACTTATTGCTTTATTCCACCAGCTGCTCCAAAACCCTTTTCAAAGCTGCGTGATCTTTCTCCAACCCGGTCTCCACTGAGGAGTAAAAGTTAGACCAAAATCTGTTTTGCACACACCTTTTCTGCTTTTGTACTTAAATGCTGAAGAAGGACGTGGGAAGAGCAAATACTCCATTTCCCTGCTTACTTGGACAGATTCTTCGCTTCCAAGGGGGCTTCAGGTATTTTCCACTCCAACCATTAAATGTGTTGCTTGTGTGTGGGATTTAAATTTTTAAAAGGTAGAAAGCATGCAATTTTTTGCATTAGTCTCGTCAAGAATCTCTTGTGTTGATGGCTGAGACATTCCTATGTTGCACTAAGGTCCAATGGAAGGAAAACAGCTGCACTGACTTCCCACTCAATTTTCAGGCTCATGGTTTTGTCCACAAACACCAGCTTTGGCTACACATGTTCCAAAACAATGCCAACAGACAGAAAACATGGTGACAGAATTAATAGTAAATAACAAGCTAACCTTCGGCAGCCACGCTGCCCCAAAAGAAGGTGGTTGGAGCATGCATCCAAGGGCATGATCTGGATCGATAACATAATGTGAGAGACTGGGGATATTAACCCATTGATCATGGTTCAGAACAGATCATCCCGCCCCATACCCTGCAAGTTTAATTGCCATATTACTTAGGCCAGTGGTTCTCAACCTGGGGTCCCCAGATGTTTTTGGCCTTCAACTCCCAGAAATCCTAACAGCTGGTAAATTGGCTGGGATTTCTGGGAGTTGTAGGCCCCAGAACCTGGGGACCCCAGGTTGAAAACCACTGACTTAGGCAATCCCTCGTTGTCCAAGTAGAATAGTCTTCCAAGATCAGTGTACTGGTGGGTCCATAGGTGACTGTGGAGCCCTGTTCTTGATCTGCATCTTCTCCTGCAGTGAGGGCATTGGTTTTCACTTGGAAGGTGGTCTCAGTCGGGGTTGGCTTGATGCGCCTTCCTCTTGGCACGTTTCTCTTTTTAACCCTCCAATTGTGCCTCTTCAAATTCTACAGCACTGCTGGTCACAGCTGACCTCCAGCTGGAGCATTCAGGGGCCAGGGCTTCTCAGTTCTCAGTGTCTATACCAGAGTTTTAAAAATTGACTTTGATCCCATCTTTAAATCTCTTTTCCTGCCCACAAACATTCTGTTTTCAGTTCTTGAGTTTGGAGTAGACAACTACTTTGGGAGATGGTAGTCAGGCATCGTGGGTTGGTCCAATGGAGTTGATGGTGGAGGACCATCGCTTCAATGCTGGTGATCTTTGCTTCTTCCAGCATGCTGACATTTGTCTGCTTGTCTTACCAAGAGATTTGCAGGATTTTTCAGAGGCAGCGCTGATGGAATCGTTCCAGGAGTTGCATGTGACGTCTATAAACAGTCCACGTCTTGCAGGCATATAGCAGAGTTAGGAGGACAATAGCTTTATAAACAAGCACCTTGGTATCCCTACGGATGTCCTGGTCCTCAAACATTCTCTGCTTCATTCAGAAAAAAAGCTGCACTCGCAGAGCTTAGGCGGTATTGTATTTCAGTGGCAATGTTGACTTTTGTGGAGAGGTGGCTGCCAAGGTAGCGGAAATCAATTGCCAAATAGCCCCACTTTCATTTGCATGGGATCTTTAGACATTGTAAGAATGTTGGAACTGATGCAGTGAAAGGCAAAGGATTAAAGTTTCTGATTTACTTCAGGCTAAATCCTCTGTCCAGATTGGGGTGGCACACTCACAATTTCTGGAAAAAAAACCCAGTCCTGCAGGTTTTTGCTGAACTCCCTGGCCAAACGTGAAGTGGGTTGTTGTAAGTTTTTTTTGGGCTGTATGGCCATGGTCTAGAGGCATTCTCTCCTGACGTTTCACCTGTATCTATGGCAAGCATCCTCAGAGGTAGTGAGGTAGTGAGGATGCTTGCCATAGAAGACAAAGGAGTTACGGATGGATGGGAGTTTCTCAAGAGTGAAATACTCAAGGCGCAATTGCAAACCGTGCCAACAAAGAGAAAAAATAGGACAAGTACAAAGAAGCCAGAATGGATGTCCAAAGAACTTCTAACTTTGCTAAGACACAAAAGAGACATGCACAAGAAGTGGAAAAAGGGAGAAATCACCAAAGAAGAATTCAAACAAATAGCCAACACCTGTAGGGAAAAGGTCCGCAAGGCTAAAGCACAAAACGAGCTCATACTTGCCAGGGACATTAAAAACAATAAAAAGGGCTTCTTTATGCTTTTGAGCTGTGGTGCTGGAGGAAAGTTCTGAGAGTGCCTTGGACTGCGAGAAGATCCAACCAATCCATCCTCCAGGAAATAAAGCCCGACTGCTCACTGGAGGGAAAGATACTAGAGACAAAGTTGAAGTACTTTGGCCACATCATGAGGAGACAGGAAAGCCTAGAGAAGACAATTATGCTGGGGAAAGTGGAAGGCAAAAGGAAGAGGGGCCGACCAAGGGCACGATGGATGGATGGCATCCTTGAAGTGACTGGACTGACCTTGAAGGAGCTGGGGGTGGTGACGGCTGACAGGGAGCTCTGGCGTGGGCTGGTCCATGAGGTCACGAAGAGTCGGAGACGACTGAACGAATGAACAACCAACTATTCTTATGTCAGTAGAAAAAGGAAAAACAAGGAAGCGATAGGACCTCTTCGCGGAGAAGATGGGGCAATGCTGACAGGGGATAGGGAAAAGGCAGAACCACTTAATGCCTTCTTTGCCTCGGTCTTCTCACAAAAAGAGAGTCTTCAACCTCAGCAAGATGGAGTGGATGAGGGATTGGAGGACATCCAACCCCAAATTGGGAAAGAAGTCGTCCAGGAATACCTGGCCGCTCTTAACGAGTTCAAGTCCCCAGGGCCAGATCAACTACACCCCAGAGTATTGAAGGAACTAGCGGAAGTCATTTCGGAACCATTGGCAACCATCTTTGAGAGTTCTTGGAGAACGGGAGAAGTTCCAGCAGATTGGAGGAGGGCCAATATGGTCCCAATCTTCAAGAAGGGAAAAAAGGATGACCCAAACAACTACCGTCCGGTCAGCCTCACGTCGATACCGGGCAAGATTCTGGAAAAGATTGTTAAGGAAGCGGTCTTCAAACACTTAGAAACAAATGCAGTCATCGCTAATAGTCAACATGGATTTATCAAAACAAGTCATGCCAGACTAATCTGATCTCTTTCTTCGATAGAGCTACAAGCTGGGTAGATGCGGGGAATGCCGTGGATGTAGCGTACCTGGATTTCAGTAAGGCCTTCGACAAGGTCCCCCATGACCTTCTGGCACGGAAACTAGTCCAATGTGGGCTAGGCAAAACTACGGTGAGGTGGATCTGTAATTGGTTAAATGGACGAACCCAGAGGGTGCTCACCAATGCTTCCTCTTCATCCTGGAAAGAAGTGACGAGAGGAGTGCCGCAGGGTTCCCTCCTGGGCCCAGTCCTGTTCAACATCTTTATTAATGACATAGATGAAAGGCTAGAAGGCAGGATCATCAAGTTTGCAGAAGACACCAAATTGGGAGGGATAGCCAATACAACAGAGGACAGGAGCAGAATTCAAAACGATCTTGACAAATTAGAAAGATGGGCCAAAACTAACAAAATGAAGTTCAACAGGGACAAATGCAAGATACTCCACTTAGGCAGAAAAAACGAAATGCAAAGATACAGAATGGGGGACACCTGGCTCGAGAGCAGTACGTGCGAAAAAGATCTTGGAGTCCTCATGGACAACAAGTTAAACATGAGCCAACAATGTGATGCTGCAGTTTAAAAAGCCAATGGGATTTTGGCCTGCATCAATAGGAGCATAGTGTCTAGATCTAGGGAAGTAATGCTACCCCTCTATTCTGCCTTGGTTAGACCACACCTGGAATATTGTGTCCAATTCTGGGCACCACAATTCAAGAGAGATATTGACAAGCTGGAATGTGTCCAGAGGAGGGCGACTAAAATGATCAAGGGTCTGGAGAACAAGCCCTATGAGGAGCGGCTCAGCTGGGCATGTTTAGCCTGAAGAAGAGAAGGCTGAGAGGAGATATGATAGCCATGTATAAATATGTGAGAGGAAGCCACAGGGAGGAGGGAGCAAGCTTGTTTTCTGCTTCCCTGGAGACTAGGACACGAAACAATGGCTTCAAACTACAAGAAAGGAGATTCCATCTGAACATGAGGAAGAACGTCCTGACTGTGAGAGCTGTTCAGCAGTGGAACTCTCTGCCCCGGAGTGTGGTGGAGGCTCCTTCTTTGGAAGCTTTTAAACAGAGGCTGGATGGCCATCTGTCAGGGGTGATTTGAATGCAATATTCCTGCTTCTTGGCAGGGGGTTGGACTGGATGGCCCATGAGGTCTCTTCCAACTCTTTGATTCTATGATTCTATGAATGTAGACTCATTCACTGCTGCAAAGCTATAATTTCAGAAATCTTATCTTATACATGTAATATTGAAATAATAATAATAATAATAATAATAATAATAATAATAATAATAACTTTATTTATACTCCACCATCTCCCCGATGGGGACTCGGGGTGGCTTACATGAGGCCAAGCCCAAACAACAAATTACAACAGAGTAAAACTGAAACATAACTTCTCATGATGTCTCTCCTTTTTATAGTGATTGGAACATTATGTATTATGCATCTCTATGGAACAAGTCAATCAATAACAGCAATCAATCGAACACATTCTCAGAAGTAGATTGTGTTATTTTTCTATGGCCAAACTCTAGCTGTGTTTGTGTATCATACCGTTGCTGAATCTGATTGTAAAAGGTCAATTTCATTGATTAAATCAGTGGAATGGTTCCAATTGTTCATTGTTTGCTACACTCTTTTGACTTGATAACATCTGATATTCAAACACGTTCTTTAGCATTTAACCTAATCAATTCCAAGGGTTCAGTGAGAGTTATGGATAAGCACACAATACCATTCTTCCAACACTCTGACTTAGGACAGTGACTCACAATTTGCCATCAGAAATACTTTATTTAAGTTTGACAAGATCTGTTATTGTAAAAACAAGTGGCAACAGCTACACACCATACACAACCATGTGAGCCATGATTTTCACAATTACAGCAATACTTTTCAGAGCTACTCAAATCAAAATAATCATTGTACTTGCTAGCATGCACACAAATCGTACTTCAAACTACAAGAAAGGAGATTCCATCTGAACATTAGGAAAAACTTCCCGACTGTGAGAGCCGTTCAGCCTCGGAGTGTGGTGGAGGCTCCTTCTTTGGAGGCTTTTAAACAGAGGTGGGATGGCCATCTGTCGGGGGTGCTTTGAATGGAATTTTCTGCATCTTGGCAGGGGGTTGGACTGGATGGCCCATGAGGTCTCTTCCAACTCTACGATTCTATGATTCTATGATCTAGTCTGGTGATCTGGAAAATAATGAGAAAGTGTTGGTTACTAATATATGTAATTTCTTTATGCTTGTGAATAAACAGTATTTCTTGTTGTTTCTTTGTCAGTCTTGATGTGGAGAGTGTCTGGTTTGCCTACTCTGGAACATGCAACATATCATAGTCCTTCTTTAGGGGTCCCTTTCAAATCTATGATACTATATATCTCTCTGTGTGTGAATCATATCTATCTATATTTATGACTGGATGGCTCTTTGTCAGGAGGGCTCTGATGACATTTTCTTGCCCTGGTGAAGGGAGTTGGACTGGATGGCCTTAAGTATTTTCTGTTGGTCATGGGGGTTCTGTGTGGGAAATTTGCCCCAATTCTGTCATTTGTGGGATTCAGAATGCTCTTTGATTGTACTATAAATCCCAGTAACTACAAACCCCAAATGCCAAGGTCTATTTCCCCCAAACTCCATCTTTGTTCATATTTGGGCATATGGAATATTTGTGCCAAGTTTGGTCCAAATCCATCATTGTTTGAGTCTACAGTGCTCTCTGGATGTAGGTGAACTACAACTCCCAAACTCAAGGTCAATGCCCACCAAACCCTTCTAGTGTTTTCTGTTGGTTATGGGAATCTTGTGTGCCACGTTTGGTTCAATGCCATAATTAGTGGAGTTCAGAATGCTCTTTGATTGTAGGTGAACTATAAATCCCAGCAACTACAACTCCCAAATGACAAAATCTTTTTTTTTAGTGATGGTCACTCCTTGGGTTAGTAGGTGTCTCGTGGCCAAATTTGGTAGCAATTCATCCAGTGGTTTTTGAGTTATGTTAATCCCACAAACGAACATTACATTTTTATTTATATAGATTTTTTTGTCGTGTCAGGAGTGACTTGAAAAACTGCAAGTTGCTTCTGGTGTGAGAGAATTGGCTGTCTGCAAGGACGTTGCCCAGGGGATGCCCGGATGATTTTGATGTTTTTATCATCCTTGTGGGAGGCTTCTCTCATGTCCCCGCATGAAGAGCTGGAGCTGATAGAGGGAGCTCATCCGCCTCTCCCCAGATTCGAACCTGTGGCCTGTCCGTCTTCAGTCCTGCCGGCACAGGGGTTTAACCCACTGTGCCACCGGGGGCTCCATTTATATAGATTAAAGTATATTCTACCAAAGTCCCACTTTTGCCATCAGTGGAAGGATTGGGAGTAGTCTGTCACTATTTTCAAAAGTGCAGTCTTCTTGTCATAGCTGTGTTTGGTTAGATTTAGAAACATACAATGACCACTCTGTTAATGATTTATCTCTCCCATTGATCTGAAATGTCAGGCAGTACAGCTATGGCTTTTTATATTCAGCCGATTATACTAAGTTGAATGCCACACAGAGTATGGCAGAATGAGGAATCTGGGACCTGGCACAGAATTCTTAAGACTTGTTTTCTTTTTTGAAAGTGCATTTAAGAGCTTTGTTTTAATTCTTCTGACTGAAAATAGTAAGTAGGCCATTTATGTACAAAGAGCAAACACCCATGAGTTGCTGACAGGCCCGTAGCGAGGGGGGGGGGGTTAGGGGTTCAACCCCCCCCGAAATGTTTCAGATTTTTTTAAAAAAACCTGGTTTACTCATGAATTTTAACTGGTTAACCAAATCCCCATGCTGCTAAGTCTATGAGATGCAAAAATCAAGAGTCCCTCCAGAACTGCAAGCACTATCTCAAGCAAATATTAGCAATTTATTCACACTGTCATTACTTTGCAGCAATAGCCGATGTAGTTGTTCTGGTACAGCTGTACCAGGAGCTCCAACTTTATTTGCTTTGTATTAAATGTTTGCTTGCAGTCCTAGGTTTCAGGGACTCTGCAGATAGGTGGCTTCTTTGGTTGCAGTCATAGGGCAAGTCACCTGTCCATCATTGTTAAGTTTTGGTCCCGCCCCTTGCTCAGGGCAATTGGGAAGGGAAGTGAACAAATTTTAGTTAGTCTCAGCAAGGTAAGCTTATGTATAGAATGTGTGCAAGTTTCTCCTGTACAAAAGCGTCAACCCTTAAGACCTTCCGGGGGAGAAAGGTCTTAAGAGTCTCCAAAGAATTTCCAGGAAAACAGCCCTAAAGACCAAAGAACTCCAGCTGGAGAACATCTACTGCCTTGCTGGTAGGTCCACTCGGCGTTCGAGAAGGTTCGACCCGGTAGCGGAGCCCACATCAGTAAGGGTTAGATTACAGTCAGCCTGGGAGAAGTTAAAACGGGGATTTTCCTTTAAAGAAGAAGTTATTGAAGAGAGTTGCCTGTCCTTCGTGGGCAAGCAACCAAGTTGGGGGGGGACGGACGTTGAATGCTCTCATTAAGGAGGCCAGATTTGGTGGAGGTGGTTGACAAGGGCGGAGCTGCAGGCTATTCAAGGCTGCTCTGCCCCCTGCTGTGCTCTTTGCTTCAGCGTGAGCTAGGAGGCAGGTTTCAACCCCCCCTGCGAAATTTTCAACCCCCCCCCCCCCGAAAATTTCAACCCCTCCCGAAATTTTTTTCTGGCTACGGCCCAGGACAAAGCATCTGTATTCCACATGGCTCCAATCCATGACTTTGCCTTTTTTTCTCTTTTTCTATTCTTCTCTCATGCAAAAAATCTTTCCATTGGTAACATTTCAGTGCAGGTAAATACAAATCTTAAGCTGCAACATTTTTGGATCCAACTCCTGTGGGCTAGCCCTCAAATATGGGTGAGTAAATACAGAGAAAAGAATGATCACCGTTAAAGAGATGTAACATTGAAAAGGACAGTGATATGATTCATAAAAAAGAAGGAAAAATATGTAAGATACATCTAAGGTCACTACTACTACTGCTCAGAGAATCATTGGTTGCCCTCTGCCCTCTTTGGAAGAACTTAGTGAGTCCTGCAGCCTTTAAAAAGTTCAGAACATTCTTAAGGACACACCTCATCTAGAATATATATATTTTTAAACTAGCCATCCCCTGCCATGCGTTGCTGTGGCCCACTCTGGTGGTCATGGGGGTTCTGTGTGGGAGGTTTGGCCCAATTCTATCGTTGGTGGGTTCAGAATGCTCTGTGATTGTAGGTGAACTATAAATCCCAGCAACTACAACTCCCAAATGTCAAGATTCTATTTTCCCCAAACCCCACCAGTGTTCACATTTGGGCATATTGAGTATTCGTGTAGAGTTTGGTCCAGATCCATCATTGTTTGAGTCCACAGTGATCTCTGGATGTAGGTGAACTATAACTCCAAAATCAAAGGACACTGCCCACTAAACCCTTACAGTATTTTCTGTTGGTAATGGGAAAACTGTGTGCCAAGTTTGGTTCAATTCCATCGTTGGTGGAGATCAGAATGCTCTTTGATTGTAGGTGAACTATAAATCCCAGCAACTACAACTCCCAAATGACAAAATCAATGTTTTTGAGTGATGGACATACATTGGGTTGTTAGATGTCTTGTGTCCAAATTTGGTGTCAATTCATCCAGTGGTTTTTGAGTTTTGTTAATCCCACAAACAAACATTACATTTTTATTTATATAGACTAGCTGTTCCCCTGCCACACGTTGCTGTGGACCACATGAGGGTTCTGTGTGGGAGGTTTGGCCCAATTCTATTGTTGGTGGGGTTCGGAATGCTTTTTGACTGTAGGTGAACTATAAATCCCAGCAACTACAACTCCCAAATGTCAAGATTCTATTTCCCCCAAACTCCATATACTAGCCGGCCCCTGCCACGTGTTGCTGTGGCCCACATGGGGGTTCTGTGTGGGAGGTTTGGCCCAATTTTATCGTTGGTGGGGTTCAGAATGCTCTGTGATTGTATGTGAACTATAAATCCCAGCAACTACAACTCCCAAATGTCAAGATTCTATTTCCCCCAAACTCCACCAGTGTTCACATTTGGGCATATTGAGTACTCGTGTAGAGTTTGGTCCAGATCCATCATTGTTTTAGTCCACAGTCATCTTTGGATGTAGGTGAACTACAACTCCAAAACCAAAGGATACTGCCCACCAAACCCACCAATGCAGTTAAAATGCATTCTGAAAATGCATTATATGGCAATGTAAACCCAGCCCTACATCATGGTGGAAGTATAATCTGAATCAGAAGCTGCTTTGGTCGTTACTTCACAATATCTCTTTGTAAGCTTGACACTGTACTAGCTCTGGTATGGCACAGACTGCAATGAACAAAACTGAAGAAACACGTGGCACGGTAGAGCAACAATTTAATTTCTGCCTGCAGTTTAACATAGCGCTTTAATACTGAAGTTAGAGGAATATTCCATCTGTTGCATTCCTCAGTGATACAGACATTGGAGACACTCTTGCCAGTTCTGCTATCAAGTGTTTTTATGCATTAGTACCTATATAGGATCCAGTTAGACAGTGGCAACATCTGCCAAAATCTTAACGTAGGATCAAAGACAGACAAATACCAGATGTGCAAAGAACACCCTTTGTGCCTTTGAAAATGCGTCTTAAAATCATGCAAGCTACTCTTAATAGCTGATGAGAAACCCAGGACCAGTCTGGTTAAAGGTATTCACACAGAGCAATTAGGCTCAACTGGGAAAAAATAAAACAGACACATCTTTGTGCAACTCAAGCTAAAGCATTTCATTTTATTATTTTAAAGATTATTTTATTTAAAAGAAGTGCTTTTTGTGCTGGTACGGCTGTACCAGGAGCTCCAAATTTATTTGCTTTGTATTAAATGTTTGCTTGCAGCCCAGGGTTTCAGGGTTTCGGGGACTCTGCAGATAGGTGGCTTCCTTTGGATGCAGTCATAGGGCAAGTCACCTGTCCATCATCGTTAAGTTTTGGTTCCGCCCCTTGCTCAGGGCAATTGGGAAGGGAAGGGAGCCATTTTTTAGTTAGTCTCAGCATGGAAAGCTAATGTACAGGACATGTGCAAGCTTCCCCTGTACAAAGGATTCAACCCTTAAGACTTCCGGGCAAAACAGTCTTAAGAGCATCCAAAGATTCCAAGGGAAACACTTCATGGGCCATCCAGTCAACCCCATCTGCCAAGAAGCAGGAATATTGCATTCAAATCACCCCTGACAGATGGCCATCCAGCCTCTGTTTAAAAGCTTCCAAAGAAGGAGCCTCCACCACACTCCAGGGCAGAGAGTTCTACTGCTGAATGGCTCTCACAGTCAGGAAGTTCTTCCTCATGTTCAGATGGAATCTCCTTTTCGTGTAGTTTGAAGCCATTGTTTCATGTCCTAGCCTCCAGGGAAGCAGAAAACAAGCTTGCTCCCTCCTCCCTGCTTCCTCTCACATATTTATACATGCTATCATGTCTCCTCTCAGCCTTCTCTTCTGCAGGCTAAACAAGCCCAGCTCTTTAAGCCGCTCCTCATAGGGCTTGTTCTCCAGACTCTTGATCATTTTAGTCGCCCTCCTCTGGACACATTCCAGCTTGTCAATATCTCTCTTGAATTGTGGTGCCCAGAATTGGACACAATATTCCAGGTGTGGTCTAACCAAAGCAGAATAGAGGGGTAGCATTACTTCCCTAGATCTAGACAGTATGCTCCTATTGATGCAGGCCAAAATCCCATTGGCTTTTTTTGCCACATCACATTGTTGGCTCATGTTTCACTTGTTGTCCACGAGGACTCCAAGATCTTTTTCACATGTACTGCTCTCGAGCCAGGCATTGTCCCCCATTCTGTGTCTTTGCATTTTGTTTTTCCTGCCAAAGTGGAGTATCTTGCATTTGTCCCTGTTGAACTTCATTTTGTTAGTTTTGGCCCATCTCTCTAATCTGTCAAGATCGTTTTGAATCCTGCTCCTGTCCTCTAGAGTATTGGCTATCCCTCCCAATTTGGTGTCGTCTGCAAACTTGATGATCCTGCCTTCTAACCCTTCATCTAAGTCATTAATAAAGATGTTGAACAGGACCGGGCCCAGGACGGAACCCTGCTGGTGGCACTCCGCTCGTCACTTCTTTCCAGGATGAAGAAGAGGAAGCCTTGGGGAGAATCACCGTTTAACCAATTGCAGATCCACCTCACCGTAATTTTGCCTAACCCACATTGGACTAGTTTGTTTGCCAGAAGGTCATGGGGGACCTTGTCGAAGGCCTTACTGAAATCCAGGTACGCTACATCCACGGCATTCCCCGCATCTACCCAGCTTGTAACTCTATCGAAAAAAGAGATCAGATTAGTCTGGCATGACTTGTTTTTGATAAATCCATGTTGACTATTAGCAATGACTGCATTTGTTTCTAAGTGTTTGCAGACCGCTTCCTTAACAACCTTTTCCAGAATCTTGCCCGGTATCGATGTGAGGCTGACCGGACGATAATTGTTTGGGTCTGTTTTCGATAATTGTTTTCTTCATACTGTACTCATTCCAGCCTTCCTTCTGTTCCTGCTTCCTCTCCCTCCCTTTCTTCATGAAGCCAAACATACCAGGAATAAAAACCACACAAAATCAACTAACTCAAAGTTCCTCAAAGTGGACAAAAGCAAAGTGGACAGCAATCTCCCAAAGTGGACAAGAGCAAAGCAGACAGCTGCCTCCTGGAAGACCTAAAGCCCTGTACTCTCGTGCTAGCACTCTCTCTGGCACTAGTTCTTAACTCAAAATGCTGCTCATATGTCAAAGCAAAACATGGGCCTAGTAGCAGTTCTTAACTCAAAATGCTCTTAAGTTGGGACACTCTTAAGTAGAGGGGTGATAGTATGATAGCTGGGTCCAGAAGTGCTGAGCGTTATGCACATTCTGCAACGGCGGCTGTGAATAAGGGAAGGGAAGAGCGGCACACCGAGGGTGGTAATATATTTCAATTTGGTGGAAAGATAGAAAGGAGGGGAGGGTTAGGATGAAGTTTAGGGTAAGGTTTAGGGTTCGGGTAGAATCATAGAATCATAGTACCTCATGGGCCATCCAGTCCAACCCCCTGCCAAGAAGCAGGAATATTGCATTCAAATCACCCCTGACAGATGGCCATCCAGCCTCTGTTTAAAAGCCTCCAAAGAAGGAGCCTCCACCACACTCCGGGGCAGAGAGTTCCACTGCTGAACGGCTCTCACAGTCAGGAAGTTCTTCCTCATGTTCAGATGGAATCTCCTCTCTTGTAGTTTGAAGCCATTGTTCCATTCCGTCCTAGTCTCCAAGGAAGCAGAAAACAAGCTTGCTCCCTCCTCCTTGTGGCTTCCTCTCGGTAAGGGTTAGGATTACGGTTAGAATTAGGCTCAGGGTAAGGTTTAGGGTTTGAAGTAAGGAAATCAGAAGACGCTTACTTCTTGGGAGGAGAGCAATGTCCAGTCTCAATAAAATAGTAAAGAGTAGAGACATCAGACTGGCAACAAAGATCCGCCTAGTCAAAGCCATGGTATTCCCTGTAGTCACCTACGGATGTGAGAGCTGGACCTTAGGGAAGGCTGAGCGAAGGAAGATCGATGCTTTTGAGCTGTGGTTGGAGGAAAGTCCTGAGAGTGCCTTGGACTGCGAGAAGATCCAACCAGTCCATCCTCCAGGAAATAAAGCCCGGCTGCTCACTGGAGGGAAGGATACTAGAGACAAAGTTGAAGTACTTTGGCCACATCATGAGGAGACAGCAAAGCCTAGAGAAGACAATTATGCTGGGGAAAGTGGAAGGCAAAAGGAAGAGGGGCCGACCAAGGGCAAGATGGATGGATGGCATCCTTGAAGTGACTGGACTGACCTTGAAGGAGCTGGGGGTGTTGACGGCCGACAGGGAGCTCTGGCGTGGGCTGGTCCATGAGGTCACGAAGAGTCGGAGACGACTGAACGAATGAACAACAACAAGGTTTAGGGTTTCGGCTAGGATTAGGATTTGGGTTTGGGTTACGATTAGGGTTAAGTGATAAGCTTAGGATTAAGGTAAGGGTTAGGTTAAGGCTTAGGGTTCGGGTTCGGGTTTTACCATTAAAGAGTCCTTACATTCCTTCTATAATATCTGTGTTCCGTTATGCATTGCGCAAAAAGCATTCCCAAAGGAGCGAAACGGATAGAATGTAAGGCTCTGAGCTTCAAGACCCAGTTTTCATATTATTACCAGTAGAGGCTTCATAAGGAGCCCCCAGTGGCGCAGTGGGTTAAAGCACTGAGCTGCTGAGCTTGTTGATCGAAAGGTCGCAGGTTCGATTCTGGGGAGCGGCGTGAGCTTCCGCTGTCAGCCCTAGCTTCTGCCAACCTAGCAGTTCGAAAACATGCAAATGTGAGTAGATCAATAGGTACCACTCCGGCGGGAAGGTAACGGCGCTCCATGCAGTCATGCTGGCCACATGACCTTGGAGGTGTCTACGGACAACGCTGGCTCTTTGGCTTAGAAATGGAGATGAGCACCACACCCCAGAGTCAGACATGACTGGACGTAATGTTAGGGGACTACCTTTACCTTTACCTTTAGAGGCTTCATTGTATATGCATACAAATATTTGGTGTACTATGGGTCCTGGAACATTTGTTGTGCTAACAAACAGGGGCGGCTCAACCCATTATGAAAAGTAAGCATTTGCAGTATAGTTGATTTTGCCCAGGGGCGCTCTTGAGGTGCTCTTGGGGAAAATAGATCTGGTCCCTGGACATATGCAAGTTGTAGTTACTGGGATGTATACTTCACCTACAATCAAAGAGCATTCTGAACTCCACCAATGATGGAATTGAACCAAATATGGCACACAGAACTCCCATGACAAACAGAAAATATATATCAGTGATTGGTTCGGGGGGGGGGGGCAAAATACTGTTTGCTTACGGTTGAAAATTACCTAAGGCCGCCTCTGCTACCAAAGCCTTGTGTTTCCGACAACCATTCCTCTCCCAACAATAAACAGATCATATTAACACCCATGAACTGGAGTGAGTTTTATTCAAAATTATAACTTGGGAAGTGGCATTTGGGTAATGACTTAGACCTCAAACTTCTCTCCCACCCTCAGCACAAGAGTATAAATGTGATCCCTGGAGATCATCTGAAAGAGAAGTAGGCTTCAGCAGGAGCAGCAGAAATGAGGGAGAACCAGAGGATAGCAGGAACCTCGTGAGAAAACAAAAGCCCGCTGGGCAGGAGGATTCCTCAAGGAAGGGAGTACTTGCCAGAATGAAACAATAAACACTCAGAGATCCCAAGACTGTGATGTAGACAGAAATCTGTGCTCAAAGCATTAAGGAATATTCCCTGCAGCTATAAATTGTGCTAAAGCTCAGGAAAGCATCTAGCTGCCAAATGTTTGCACTCTCCCACCGCCCTCCTTGAAGGACCCACCACAGCTCTGCAAGACATCCCTTGCAATTTCACTGCCATCTCCTTTCTGTGGTTTAGCAGACTGATCCACATCCGTAACAGACACAAGCTATGCATCTGTTTTAAAAAATAATAATGATCACCATGCATTCCAGCATTGCAAGGAGAGTTGTACTGTGGCAGAACTACTACCAGGAAGGAATTCCGAGTATATATTACCAGGATTGTGGCGCAGCTGGCTGAGTGTCAGCTGCATTAAGATCACTCTGACCAAAAGGTCATGAGTTCGAAGCCAGCCCGGGCTGGAGTGGGTGTCCAGCCATTGTGTAGCCCGTTGTCGACCTTTGCAACCCGAAAGACAGTTGCATCTGTCAAGTAGGAAAATAAGGTACCACCTTGTGTGGGAGGCTAAATTTAACTAATTTATGAGGCCATAAAGAAAAGACTCCGGGGAATGTGGAATGCGGAAGAACTTCATCGGTGTCGTTGATGGACGATAAAAAGCAGCAGCTCCCCTGGCGGCCAGAAAAAAGTTAAATAGCCTCGGTGTATTTGTCTGTTAAACGTTATTTGTCAAACTGGCATTGAATGTTTGCCATATATGTGTTTACTGTAATCCGCCCTGAGTCCCCTGCGGGGTGAGAAGGGCGGAATATAAGAACTGTAAATAAATAAATAAATAAATATATTACATACTAAAGGAGCACAAAATTGAACTCCTATGGGGAAAATGAAATCGGACTACTCACAACATGATTAAGGAACAGAGGCGGCCCTAGGTAATTTTCAACAGTAAGCAAACAGTATTTTGCCCCCCCCCCCCCCCAATCATTGATATATATTTTCTGTTTGTCGTGGGAGTTCTGTGTGCCATATTTGGTTCAATTCCATCATTGGTGGAGTTCAGAATGCTCTTTGATTGTAGGTGAACTATACATCCCAGTAACTACACTTGCCGCACTTGCTCCCTGGCCTGGCCCGCTTTGGGTCCGGAGGCGTGCCTGAAGACCCCGGCGTGTGCACCAAAAGTCACCTCTTCTCCTGACTTTCTCCTCAGCCATTGGGACAGAGAGAGAGAGAGAGAGAGAGAGGTGGAGATGCCCACCTTTCCTGAAGGTAGGCGCAAAAACAAAGGAGGGAGCGGAGGTGGGAGATACCTCCAGCCGGAGGGGCTCTCTCTCTCTCTCTCTTGGTCCCAATGGCTGAAGAGAAAGTCAGGAGAAGAGGCGACTTTGGTGTGCACGCTGGGGTCTTCAGACACGCCTCCGGACCCGAAGCAGGCCAGGCACGGCAGCTCCGCCCCTTGGCCCACCCGCGGATTGGGGAGAGGAGAGGAGGCGGGTGGAGCGCCGGGGGATCGGGAAAGGGAGCCGGTCATGGGGAAGGGATCGAACGCGGAGAACGATTGAGCGCCGGCTCTGCTCGCGCACCCGGTGGCCGGGTGGAGCAGGAATGAGAGGGGCTAGGTGAGGCTCAAGGGCCCGGCCCCTTTGGGAAGAGGATCGCCTGGCAGCAAGGCAAGAAAGCAGAGGCTCCCCCCGGACTGCTAGGGCTGTTGTGAGCTGAGGGGGCGCTCCTCAAGTGGCAGTCGAGGGGCATTTACAGAGGCGCCTCTGCGCCCCTGGCAAAAAAAGGTGTTCTGCGACCGCTTACTTCGCGTAATGGACGAGCCGCCCCTGTTAAGGAAACAACCTCATCTTCGTCTTTGATTTAATCTGATAGTGACCAAGAACTGTAGTGAGTGAGTTTGAAAACACGCTGTCACCTTCAGTCTTGCATCTAGAGTTGAGAAGGGCGGGATAAAAATGTTCGAAATAAATAAATAAAATAAATAAATAAAGGGCGTAACCCATTGCGCATTGGGGGCTCCTTTTTGCCTCTATTACTCTGGAAAGCATGATTGTACTTCAGCGCTGATGCTGCAGATTACAAATGTAAGCTATTTTGTCGGATGTACTTGATAATCCCACCAACAGGAAGCAATATTTGGGAATCGATGTAATTTATATTTAAAAAGTAAGTTTGATAGAAACTCCAGTTCAATGTTAACAGGAAGTAGCAAGCTAGAGATGTAAGTCTGGGGAACTGAGCTGCTCTCTGGGCCAGCTGAACAAACTGCCTTTACGGAGGTGGCAAGGTCTCACTGCTCCCAGGACCAGCTCAAGCAAGGAAAAGCAAGGCTTGCTCATAAACATCCTCTCATTTGATCCATGTCATCATCAGGTGCACGCACAGAACATTTGGTGTTTGCTTACATAACATGTGGAATTCCATGAACAAAAAAGAATATTAATGTTTTCCACCAATAACACCCCCAACCTCATATGTAAATAAACAAAAGGAATATTCTGTCAATTTGGCATCAAGCAGTAGACTTCACAGTGTGCTGAGTTTAGCCATCCCATTCAATCTATATATATAAAAATGCTCTGTGCATAATGAGTACCTTAAAAACAAAAGAACCAATGAACGAAATCACACCAAATTTGGCAACAAAATGTCTCACTACACAAGGAGTGACCATCACTCACAAAATTATGATTTTGTCATTTGAGAGTTGTAGTTGCTGGAATTTATAGTTCACCTATAATCAGAGAGCATTATGAACTCCACCAATGATGGAAGTGAACCAAACTTGGCATGCAGGACTCCCATGACCAATAGAAAATACTGGAAGGGTTTGATGGGCATTGACCTTGACTTTTGGAGTTGTAGTTCACCTACATCCAGAGAGCCCTGTGGACTCAAACACTGATGGGTCTGGACCACACTTGGCATGAATATTCCTTATTTCCAAAAAT
Organism: Anolis sagrei ordinatus; assembly: GCF_025583915.1. Lineage (NCBI taxonomy): Eukaryota > Metazoa > Chordata > Lepidosauria > Squamata > Anolidae > Anolis > Anolis sagrei. The sequence goes on along the minus strand of NW_026847438.1, from coordinate 129,189,027 downwards.
GAACACAGATGGAGTTCGGGAGAAATAGACCTTGACATTAGGGAGTTGCAGTCACTGGGATTCACAGTTCACCTACAATTAAAGAGCATTCTGAACCCCACGAATGACAGAATCGGGGCAAACTTCCCACACAGAACCCCCATGACCAACAGAAAATATTTAAGGCCATCCAATCCAACTCCCTTCATCAGGGCAAGAAAACATAATCAAAGTCCTCCTGACAAAGAGCCATCCAGCCATAGATATAGATAGATAGATAGATAGATAGATAGATAGATAGATAGATAGATAGATAGATAGATAGATAGGTAGGTAGATACATAGATACATAGATAGATATGATTCACACACAGAGAGATATAGTATCATAGATTTGAAAGGGACCCTTAAAGAAGGACAATTATATGTTGCATGTTCCAGGGTGCCCAAACCAGACACTCTCCACATCAACACTGACAGAGAAACAGCAAGAAATACTGTTGACCCACAAGCACAAAGAAATTACATATATTAGAAACCAACACTTTCTCATTACTTTATTTTCCAGATCAACAGACTGGGCCACAGCAACGCGTGGCAGGGGATAGCTAGTTTGTTATAATGTCAAGCATCAATGTTCTTGTCCAAATCTTATGCAGAATTTCTTGTTTTAATTGTAACAAAACACACAGCCACGTCAGTCCATGAACTAAGAAGCTTATCTGAAATGTGTGTATATGTGCCTTTAGGTCACCTGCCAACTTATGGCAACTCCATGGATTTCCATCCAGATAAAACTGAAGGAAGGGACTGTGTTCTCATTTCCCTTTTCCTGGCAGTTGGCCTAGATTTTAATGCAATAGCTTTGTTCTGTCGCGCGTTGGGCCTGTAACAGCTGTACTTTTTTATAGGAATTATACTTTAAGCCCATCGGGAAGTCAGGGGCACCTCAAAGAGAGGTTCTCAGGGATTTTTCTGAAGTGATGGTCTTTAGAGTCTTTAATGATACAACAAAGTCTTTATTATGGAATAAACAACAAATCTTCAATGGTTCAAACAACACTTCAAGGCTTACTTAGTCTAGTTCTCAATGGACTGGCACCTGACTTTGATTAACTAAACTTTCTCTGTAGGAAAAAATCTTTTTTAACCTCACCCAGGCTGCTTTCTATCTATGCCTCATCAGTGTGGGACCTACTACCGACTCCAAATGCATCTGGGTATCGAGTAGACCTACCAGCCAAAGATATTTCAGCTGGAGTTCCGTGGATCTGTAATGCTGTTCTCCCTTCGAGAGTTCTTAGAAACTTCAGGGCTGTTCCCTCTGATGCTGTGAGGCTGAGAGGCTGTGAGCCCGCAGCCAGAGCCTTTAGGACCTTTCTCCTGGAATTTCTGCTTCTGTATCCCCGGATGTTATTTTTCCCTGGAAGCTCCTTTTCCCCTGGATGGTTAAATTCCCCTGGATGCTCTTGAGAAAGGAAGCTTTTCTATGGGACGAGCTGGTCTTCGTCCTATAGCTTAGCTAGTAGCTACCTTGTGTGAGACTGCCAAAAAATGGCTCCTTTCCCTCCCAGAGCCCAGAACAAGGGGCTGAACCAAAGCTTAATTATGATGGACAGGAGGCCTATCCTATGACTGCAAAACAGGTAACAGAAAGAAAATAAAGTTGGAGCTCCTGGTACAGCCGTACCAGCACAAGCTTTCACAGACTCAAAGGAACCAAAAGCAATTTGTCCATAATGATGCATTCCTGAGTGTGTTTCATTATCATTATTTTTTATAGATTTTTATTATACACAAAGAAATAAAAGATATTTTATTATTATTACACAAATAATGGGGGAATATTGGATTATTAAGAAAGTAGGAAAAGAGATAAGAGGTAACTAAAGCTAAAAAATATTGAAGCTAAAAAAAGAGAAAAGAAAAAAAACACACACACCAAAAAAAGGGAAAACACGGGTAAAGGGTGGAAAGTTTGTTGACTTCCATTCTGTGCTTTCGCCGTTATCATTTGTAGGCATAGTTGTAGTTGTAGTTTAGATTATAGCTGTAATCTTCTTACTCTATAAATTCGTATGACGTAAAAAAAATTGTCAAACACTGTCGTACTACTACTTCTATTTTTTCATATTTCTCAAAAAGAGACCAATCTCTCCTTTTTTATTAGACTTCCTGAGTTATCCTTTAAACAAACAAACAAACAAAAACCGTTAGTTTATCCATATCTCTGATTTCTCTTAATTTATTTATCCAATCCTCGGTTTCTGGAATCTTATCATTTTTCCAAAGTTTTGCAAAAGAGATTCTTGCTGCCGTGGACATATAAGTAAACTAGCTGTACCCTGGCCACGCGATGCTGTGTCCTCAGAAAACAGGACTCCCGGACATGAAACAATCCGGTCCTTTCTGGAAGGTCGTACCCAGAAGGTGTTACTGGGGGACACCTGTTCTACCCCACAACCATTGCCTTTTGGGGTTCCTCAGGGCTCAATACTGTCTCCCATGTTTTTTAACATCTACATGAAGCCACTGGGGGAGATCATCCGGAGTTTCGGGGTACGGTGTCACCGGTACATAGATGATGTCCAACTCTGTCACTCCTTCCCAACTGCTACTAAGGAGGCTGTCCAGGTCCCGAACCGGTGCTTGGCTGTGACGGTCTCGATGAGGGTGAACAAATTGAAATTGAATCCAGACAAGACAGAGGTATTCCTGGTCAGTTGTAAGGCTGAACAGGGCATAGGGTTACAGCCTGTGTTGGACGGGGTCACACTCCCCCTGAAGACGCAGGTTCGCAGCTTGGGTGTGATCCTGGATTTATCACTGAGCCTGGAACCCCAGTTCTCGGCGGTGACCAGGGGAGCATTTGCACAGTTAAAACTTGTGCGCCAGCTGCGCCCGTACCTTGGGAAGTCTGACTTGGTCACGGTAGCCCATGCGTTACATCCCGTATAGATTACTGCAACACTCTCTATGTGGGGTTGCCTTTTAAGACTGCTTGGAAGCTTCAAATGGTCCAACAGGCAGCAGCCAGGTTGCTAACAGGAGCGGCGCTCAGGGAGCATACAACTCCTTTGTTGCACCTGCTTCACTGGCTGCCAATCCTCTTCCGGGCACAATTCAAAGTGCTGGCTTTAGCCTATAAAGCCCTAAATGGCTTCGGTCCAACTTACCTATCCAAACGTATCTCTCCTTACGAACCATCCAGAATGCTAAGATCTTCTGGGGAGGCCCTGCCTCGCTCCCGGCCTTCCTCACAGATGCGTCTGGCAGGGACAAGAGACAGGGCCTTCTCAGCAGTGGCCCCTCGACTGTAGAACGTCCTGCCTAGAGAGATAAGATTGCTCTCCTCCCGCCTGTCCTTTCGAAGAATGGTGAAAACCTGGCTTTGTGAACAGGCCTTCCCAAATATGGCATAGATATATGATATGATGACGACGCAACTGGACAATGATTTGAGATGGTGACGCTTTGACAATGGTTTTAAATGCTGTGTATGATTTTTATATTTTTATATTGGTGTTAGTATTTTAAAGAATTTATGATTGTTTTTATTGTTTTATTGTTTTAAAGTATTTATGATTGTATTTATGATTCTTGGGAGGAGAGCAATGTCCAATCTCGATACAATAGTAAAGAGTAGAGACATCAGACTGGCAACAAAGATCCGCCTAGTCAAAGCTATGGTATTCCCTGTAGTAACCTACGGATGTGAGAGCTGGACCTTAGGGAAGGCTGAGCGAAGGAAGATCGATGCTTTTGAACTGTGGTGTTGGAGGAAAGTTCTGAGAGTGCCTTGGACTGCGAGAAGATCCAACCAGTCCATCCTCCAGGAAATAAAGCCCGACTGCTCATTGGAGGGAAGGATACTAGAGACAAAGTTGAAGTACTTTGGCCACATCATGAGGAGACAGCAAAGCCTAGAGAAGACAGTTATGCTGGGGAAAGTGGAAGGCAGAAGGAAGAGGGGCCAACCAAGGGCAAGATGAATGATGGCATCCTTGAAGTGACTGGACTGACCTTGAAGGAGCTGGGGGTGGTGACGGCCGTCAGGGAGCTCTGGTGTGGGCTGGTCCATGAGGTCACGAAGAGTCAGAGACAACTGAACGAATGAACAACAACAATTATTGTTTTAATTTGTTGTCACTGCACCGGCATTGAATTGTTGCCTATTGTTAACCACTCCGAGTCGCCCTTGGGCTGAGAGGGGCGGTATATGAAATGTAGTCAATAATAAATAAATAAATATTCTTGTTTGTTTACATGTATTGTTCATTACATTGAAGCTGTTTTACTCAGACCAAAAGTGGTCTTCCAACAAATATAGAGGATCTCCTAAAGAGGCTCTGGTAATTGCAGGCTCCCACTTACACAAAACCTTGAGCGAAGAGCTCTGCACTGCATGCCTCATGAACCCGGATTGTTCCAAGAACAAAGGGATTGCACTGGCCTGAAAGTAGGACATTATCAAATCATGTCACAAATTACCAGACATTCCAACAATAACATACTATTGTTCTCGAATCACCAGTGTAAACATGGATGAAGGAGCCCAGTAAAACTCCACAGCTTCATTTCGGATGAATTAGATCACAACTGAGTGCAAGATTACTTTCTCGTAGTGTTCAGCTAGGAAATTTCTAAATGTATTGCCTTAAGAAGGGGTTAACCAAGGAGCCTGGCAATTTAGACAAAACAAAAAAGATGTACACAGGATGGAGCAATGTCAGCAGTTCTTCAGCTGCCCACGGGCCACCATTATTAGGGGTGAGGGAAACAGTAGTGATACTCATATGTTGCAAATGAATTTAAATTTCATGTCACATGCTTAATAAGCAAATCATATTTCACATTGACATCTGCAATGCATACACATGGACTTTGTTGTTGTATGCCTGCAAGTGATTTCTGTTTTAGAAAGGCCCCATCGCGGGATTTTCTTGGCAAGATTTATATGAGAGGGAAGCTTTCCTTCTGCTGGAAATTGAAAGAATGTGGCTTGTACAAGGCCTCCCAGTGGGTCTTCATGGCTGACCAGGGATTCAAACCTTAGTCTCTTAGGGCCCTTCCAGACTGCCTCATAATCCGGGACAAAGAAGTGGGGCAAAAAATCAAGGTGTCTGAAAGCAAGTCCAGACATGGAGCTGTCAGTCTCAGCATATAGTCCCCTGGCATCCTGAAGGGTGTGTTTGTGTTATTGGACCTCACAGCAGCATTCAATACGGTCGATCACAATCTTTTGACCCACCGCCTAGCCATGACTGGGGTTAGGGGGATACCCCTTAAATAGGTGTCCTTCTTCCTCCAAAATCGGGGACAGTGTGTGGTGAGGAGAGGGATGGTTTCTGAGAGATCTCCGCTAACTTGCAGGGTCCCGCTAGCAGGATCTCCGCTAACTTGCAGGAGAGCTATTCTCTCTCCTCTATTATTTAACATCTATATGCGACCGCTTGCCCGACTGGTGCGGAGCTTTGGGCTTGAGTGTCACCAGTATGCTGATGACACTCAGCTCATTCTGAGGATGGAGGGCCGGCCGGACTCTGTACCCGAAAATTTCCATCAGTGCCTTGAGGCCGTTACTGGATGGTTGCGTGCCAGCAGGTAAATTTGAAAAGGGAGAGTGAACTGGGACATTTAAAAAGCATGAGAAAAACTAGGAAAATTGAGGATTAATCAGGACTGTCCTTGCCAAATGGGGAGAGTGGGAAGGTATGCCTGCTTTTTATACTTACTTACTTAGGCGATCCCTCGTTTTCCGAGGAGGATTGCCCTATTCTTGCTCTGCATCTTCTCCCGCAGTGAGGGCACTGGTTTCCAGGTGGAAGGCGGTCTCGGTCGGAGTTGGCTTGACGCGCCTTTCTCTTGGCACGCTTCTCCCTTTCGCCCTCCATTCGTGCCTCTTCAAATTCTGCAGCAGTGCTGGTCACAGCTGACCTCCAGCTGGAGCGGTCAAGGGCCAGGGCTTCCCAGTTCTCAGTGTCTATGCCGGAGTTTTTAAGGTTGGCTTTGAGCCCATCTTTAAATCTCTTTTCCTGTCCACCAACATTCCGTTTTCCATTCTTGAGTTCGGATTAGAGCAACTGCTTTGGGAGACGGTGGTCAGGCATCAGGACAATGTGGCCGGTCCTGCGGAGTTGATGGCGGAGGACCATCGCTTCAATGCTGGTGGTCTTTGCTTCTTCCAGCATGCTGACATTTGCCCGCCTGTCTTCCCAAGAGATTTGCAGGATTTTCCGGAGGCAGCGCTGATGGAATCGTTCCAGGAGTTGCATGTGACGTCTGTAGACAGTCCACGTCTCACAGGCATATAGCAGGGTTGGGAGGACAATAGCTCTATAAACAAGCACCTTGGTATCCCTACGGATATCCCGGTCCTCAAACACTCTCTGCTTCATTCGGAAAAATGCTGCGCTCGCAGAGCTCAGGCGGTGTTGTATTTCGGTGTCGATGTTGACTTTGGTGGAGAGGTGGCTGCCAAGGTAGCGGAAATGATCAACATTTTCTAATGTTACACCATTAAGCTGTATCACTGGCATTGGAGAGGGGTTGGCTGGTGTCTGTTGGAACAGCACCTTGGTTTTTTCAATGTTCAATGACAGGCCGAGCTTCTCGTATGCTTCTGCAAAGGTGTTTAGAGTGGCTTGTAGATCTTCTTCTGAATGCGCACAGACGACGTTGTCATCAGCATACTGGAGTTCTATAACAGATGTTGTTGTAACCTTGGTTTTGGCTTTCAGTCTGCTGAGGTTGAATAGCTTGCCATCTGTCCGATAGATGATTTCCACTCCGGTGGGAAGCTTCCCATCAACAAGGTGAAGTATCATAGCGATGAAGATGGAGAATAAAGTTGGGGCAATAACACATCCCTGTTTGACACCTGATTCCACCTTAAATGGGTCACTTTGGGAGCCACTGCTGTCCAGGACTGTTGCCATCATGTCATCATGGAAGAGGTGCAGGATGTTCACAAATTTATTAGGGCACCCGATTTTTTGGAGGGTGGTCCAGAGAGCGCTGCGATTCACTGTGTCGAATGCCTTTGCAAGGTCGATGAATGCCATGTACAGAGGTTGATTTTGTTCTCTGCATTTTTCTTGGAGCTGTTGTGCAGTGAAGATCATGTCCACTATTCCTCTGGAGGGGCGGAAGCCGTTCTGGGATTCTGGGAGGGTGTCTTCTGAGAGGGGAAGAAGGCGGTTTGCAAGGATTCTTGCGAGGATTTTCCCAGCGGAGGTTAGGAGGGAGATACCTCGATCATTTCCGCAGTCTGTTCTTTCCCCTTTTTTGAAGAGGGTGATGATGGTGGCATCCTTGAAATCTGCTGGGATTTTCTCGGTCACCCACACTTTTTCTATGAGCTGGTAGAGTTCTTGTGTCAGCTCAGGTCCTCCCTCTTTAAAGATTTCAGCAGGGATCCCATCAGGCCTGCTTTTTATACTTAATGAGGAAATGTCTACACTGATAAGAATGATTCCTGTTCCCACCCACTTTGCATTCGCCCTGCTCCAATTCCGAAAGGAAACAAAAACATTCACGCTAAAGTAGTAAGCCAAGGAAGGTAAATTTCATGCTTGTTTTTCTCAACCCTTGTATACTTTACAGTTAAATATAACAATCATATTATCCAGAATGGGATTATTTGACAATCATGTGACACTCTTGGACTCTGAACTGTTAATTAACAGATGAAACCATGCATGAATCTACTGTGGCATATTTGAAGACTGTGGCATTTCAATATGTAAGGAACCAGAAGGTTTTCAAAAGCCTTTCTTGCACAGATGGTATTAACAGCAGAAGCAAAGCTAGAACATACTTCCCTCATGTGTGTGTACATGTATACAAAACACACACATACTGGCTTGCCTAGTGAAGATAAACAGCCTCTCATCTACCAAACGGAAGGAAGGGTATTACTTTCTCATTTTCTGGAGCCAACATTATGCTTCACATGAACTTTCACCTTGTTTTATATAATCCTTTAATCTAATTACGTTCTTGTACTGCAAAACAGATCTTTGTAAGCTCTTTTACCCCATACAAGAATCCTGTTATACATCACACTAAAAGGAACTGGTTTTTATGTTAAATATGATGACAACTTGGCATTTTCGCCACAGGAGTAGCCCATATATTAACTCTGTGGGGAGGTGGTTACAGGCGGAAGTGTGTCAGGGGGAAAAGCAGCCTCTTCCATTATTCAGAAGGATTCAGTAAGACTGAATTCAGCGGTGCTGTGTCACAACACAGTCCAAATCTTACACCCAACCTGGAGACAGAGGTACTGCCACCTTCCCATTATTTGTTTGATATTTTATTGTTACATCCACATCCACCTGTCTTCCAGGTTTACTCCTCTTTCACAACACAGCAAAGTATGATAGCTGGGACCCTACACTATGCTACTTGCACAACACAGGTCAGAATTAATGAAGGGAAGACATGCACATGACAGCGGAGAGAGACGTAGCTCCAACAGGATAGCAGTGAAGTAACTTAACTCAGGTGGGAAAGGTTAAGGGTTAAGTAATGAAAGAGTTATTTAATGTTAAGTGATAAACAATGGCTTATGAAGATGGTAAACGGGGTTGAAATGTTACCTCTCCCCCTTTCTGGTGAACAATGTTGCCACAACTCTGATGCAGCTGCGTCTCTCGCTCACTGTTCTGTCTAATGCACATGTTCCCTCATTAATTCAGACCCGCGTTGCGCAATCAGTGTAGAGTCCCAGCTATCATACTTTTGCCCACAACACTCTTGTGAAGATGATAAGACTGATTCTACAGTGTAGAATTAATGTAGTTTGATACCACTTTAAGTTCCATAGTTCAATGCTATGCAATCCTGGGAGTTGTGGTTCCAGCATTCTTTGGCAGAGAAAGCTAAAAACCATGTAACACGAGTCCCAGCTAAAGTGGTGTCCATCTCATGGTGCCAGAGCGCAGTCTGTTCAGCGCCTTCCAAGTCGTCCAGTTTTCTGTGTGCCCAGGGGGGAATCTCTCATCTGGTATCAGCCATTAATTAAGGTTCTGGGTTTGAGCCTGCCACTTTTGGACTCTCGCTTGCTGGCGTGTTCCAGCAAGTGTCTCTGTAGATCTTAGAAAACTATTTCTTGATTTAAGTCGGTGACATGCTGGCTGATACCCAAACCGGGGATGAGCTGGAGATGTCACTGCCTTGGTCCTTTCACTATTGGCTGCTACTTCCCGGCGGATGTCAGGTGGGTTTTTTGCACAACAAATAAGGTATGTGCAGTATGCATAGGAAGATATATATATATATATATATATATTCCGGCCCTCCAACAGTTTGAGGGACTGTGACCTGGCCCCCTGTTTAAAAAGTTTGAGGACCCCTGACCTAGAGTATAATGAGGGAGAAAAGTGTATCTGTATCCACTCTAGTCAGCACAACATTCATGGCTTTAGAGATCATTTTCCCTCTCCTGAATGAAAGTACGCTGACCTCATTTGCCATTCCCTAAAGACAATATATTCTTGCACACTAGTTATACACTATACAGTAAAGAAATACAAGCCAGGTCTAGAGAGGGTTTTCAAATTTCTGTGTGTCAGCAAAAGGTTTTAAGTGGAAAATTTGAAGATCAACTTAGCTGATATTGATCCTCCCCAATTGCCAGGCTCTAGCAAATAATAATAATAATAATCATCATCATCATCATCATCATCATCATCATCAAAATATGGATTGTCAATGTTGCAATCCCAGGTGACAGCAGGATTGAAGAGAAACAACTGGAAAAGCTGACACAATATGAGGATTTAAAGAACAAACTGCAAAGACTATGGCACAAGCCAGTCAAGGTGGTTCCAGTGATGATCGGCACACTGGGTGCAGTGCCTAAAGACCTTGGCCTGCACTTAAACACAATCAGCGCTGACAATATTACCATCTGCCAGCTACAAAAGGCCACCTTACTGGGATCTGCACGCATTATTCGCCGATACATCACACAGTCCTAGACACTTCAGAAGTGTCTGCTGTGGACTCATCTTTTTGTGTTTCAAATAATAATAATAATAATAATAATAATAATGGCTTGGAGTATTTCCAAATACTACTACAAACTATTCATTACCTACCAAACATCACACTAAATACATTATTTTATAAACTGTAAGTCATTGTCCAATTCCATTGTCAGGTCATTCGATTTCCTATATTAGCTACTCTGTATTTGTTAACGCTTGCTCAAATAGCCACGTTTTAACTTGCCTCTGAAACGTCAAGAGGGAGGGAGCAGATCTGATCTCCCTAGGGAGGGCATTCCATAGCCGAGGGACCACCAATGAGAAGGCCCTGTCTCTCGTCCCCACCAAATGTGCTTGTGACAAAGGCGGGAGCGAGAGCAGGGCCTCCCCAGATGATCTTAAAGTCCTCAGTGGTTCGTAAGGGGAGATATGTTTGGACAGGTAAGTTGGGCCAGAACTGTTTAGGGCTTTATAGGCCAAGGCCAGCACTATATTTATTTATATACTAACCGTCCCCTGCCTCGCGTTGCTGTGGCCCACATAAGGGTTCTGTGTGGGAGGTTTGGCCCAATTCTATCGGTGGTGGGGTTCAGAATGCTCTGTGATTGTACGTGAACTATAAATCCCGGCAACTACAACTCCCAAATGTCAAGATTCTATTTCCCCCAAACTCCACCACATTTGGGCATATTGAGTACTTGTGTAGAGTTTGGTCCAGATCCATCATTGTTTGAGTCCACAGTGCCCTCTGGATGTAGGTGAACTACAACTCCAAAACCAAAGGACATTGCCCACTAAACCCTTCCAGTATTTTCTGTTGGTCATGGCAGAACTGTGTGCCGTGTTTGGTTCAATAATGAGGTTCAGAATGCTCTTTGATTGTAGGTGAACTATAAATCCCAGCAACTATGACTCCCAAATGACAAAATCAATATTTTTGAGTGAAGAACATACATTGGGTTGTTAGGGGTATTGTGTCCAAATTTGATGTCAATAGATTTACAGTACTGTAAATAAATAAATATGGGCCCCCGGTGGCGCAGTGGGTTAAAGCACTGAGCTGCTGAGCTTGTTGATCGAAAGGTTGCAGGTTCGATTCCGGGGAGCGGCGTGAGCTTCCGCTGTCAGCCCTAGCTTCTGCCAACCTAGCAGTTTGAAAACATGCAAATGTGAGTAGATCAATAGGTACCGCTCCGGCGGGAAGGTAACGGCACTCCATGCAGTCATGCCAGCCACATGACCTTGGAGGTGTCTACGGACAACGCTGGCTCTTCGGCTAAGAAATGGAGATGAGCACCATACCCCAGAGTCAGACATGACTGGACTTAATGTCAGGGGACTACCTTTACCTTTACCTTAAACAAATAAATAAATAAATACATAATATTATGAATATATCAGCATTATTAGTATTATTAATATATTATTACCATTATTAGTAGTACTAGTATTATCTATGCCATAATTTAAATACCTTTGTGCAAGAAACAAAGTTTTTTACACACTGGACCATTAGAAAGCAAGAGTGGCACTACACTGGATCTACACTGTTATATAATGCAGTTTGAACTGTAAAGGATTGTGGAAATTTTCAGTTTGGAGAAAGTTTGCTCTACACTCACCAAACACTTCTCCACAAACATTTGTACACTTATACAAATGTGCTTTTCGTTCAGAAAACTCTGTTCCAGAGACCTCAAAATTCAGGGATCTGTTGTGTGTCCCATTTTGCTCAACACTTTTCTTGCCAGCTTTCTTCGCTTGACACATAAGAGTCCTTTGCTCTGGGAATAGCTTATGTGGCAAGTGAAAAAGCAGATTCTTCCATTTGTATTGGCCCATTCATTGAGATTCCGCTTCCCTGCAGGCTCCATTCTAGAAAGCTGGCAGGAGAGTGGGTTTGATGAGAATGCTGCATTTTAAAAGGACGGAGCATCGGGTCCTTGTCCGTTTCAGTTCCTGCTGGCTCACAAGGCTGGAGTTGGCAGAGAGGTAAAGAGCTGGCCTAAGAGGAAAATACAAAATGTGGTTCATGTGAATTCATCATGCCCGCTGATACAGAACATCGTAGTCAAGTTTTTCTTTAGATCCTCATCTCGAAGAGAAGCCACTCAAAGACCTGTTGCATTTTCCCCTAAAAACACAGATATTCTGTTTTGAACTGTAGACTCATATAATCCAGTTCAAAGCAGATAATGTGGATTATTTGCTTTGATAATTTGGTGTAGTGTAGAAGGGGCTCAAAAGGCTGCAAAGAAAATGTTGCTGAACAAAATTCAACAGATATAATGAAACACTTCTTTATTATACTGCCATCCTGTGGCCATTTTTGCTTGTCCCAGACCAAGCCTCTCAATGTTAAACCACTTGGGTTAGTATTAACCTTTGAATGCTTTCTAGAAGATGTTTCTAATTTTTCTGGACTTAGATAGATGGGCAATCAGACAGACAAAAAGGCGTTACAAACAACGTTTGTAAATTCACATTTAAATAACCCACTCGCTACCCTCCTTACTGTAATAAACAATTATCCCAAAAGACTATTTTGATGGTAAGTAAAGTGTGATGGCGCGAGGGGCACCACCTATGTGTAGAACTGTTAGTTGCAAGATTTAAACTGTTGTATCATGCTTACGGCATGTATCATGCTTAAGGCGTACGGCAAGGCTGCATACTCTCACCCAACCTTTTTAACTTGTATGCAGAACACATCATGCGATGTGCGGGGCTTGATGAATGCAAAGCTGGGGTTAAAATTGCTGGAAGAAACATTAACAACCTCAGATATGCAGATGACACCACTCTGATGGCCGAAAGCGAGGAGGAGCTGAGGAGCCTTCTAATCAAGGTGAAAGAAGAAAGCACAAAGCTGGGTTGCAGCTAAACATCAAAAAAACCAAGATTATGGCAACAAGAATGATTGACAACTGGAAAATAGAGGGAGAAAATGTGGAGGCTGTGACAGACTTTGTATTTCTAGGCGCAAAGATTACTGCAGATGCAGACTGTGGCCAGGAAATCAGAAGACGCTTACTTCTTGGGAGGAGAGCAATGTCCAGTCTCGATAAAATAGTAAAGAGAAGAAACATCAGACTGGCAACAAAGATCCACCTTGTCAAAGCCATGGTATTCCCTGTAGTAACCTACGGATGTGAGAGCTGGACCTTAGGGAAGGCTGAGCGAAGGAAGATCGATGCTTTTGAACTGTGGTGTTGGAGGAAAGTGCTGAGAGTGCCTTGGACTGCGAGAAGATCCAACCAGTCCATCCTCCAGGAAATAAAGCCCGACTGCACATTGGAGGGAAGGATACTAGAGACAAAGTTGAAGTACTTTGGCCACATCATGAGGAGACAGCAAAGCTCAGAGAAGACAATTATGCTGGGGAAAGTGGAAGGTAAAAGGAAGAGGGGCCGACCAAGGGCAAGATGGATGGATGGCATCCTTGAAGTGACTGGACTGACCTTGAAGGAGCTGGGGGTGGCCACAGCCAACAGGGAGCTCTGGCGTGGGCTGGTCCATGAGGTCACAAAGAGTCGGAGATGACTGAACGAATGAACAACAACAACAATCATGCTTAATCCTGCCTTTTTACCCTGCTTATGTATAGTTGTATGGATTGGTTACTTATAGCTGTCAATCAGTACTGTTTGGCTCCACCTCTTCCTGCAGGAGGGGAGTGCTTCCTTTCTTTTCATTCTGCCATCAAAGTTTCTACCAGATGGATATGAGTAAGAGACTTGACTCTAAAAGACCCTGATTTAAATTACCTCTCAGCACCAGTTCTGAGGTTTTTTACCTTTGAGACTTGTGCTTCATGTTCAGATCAACCTGAACGACGTTGGAAGTCTCAAGCGCCTTCAAACTGGTTCTTTTGGCACCAAAGGAAGATCCTGAGTCTTCAAACATAGGCCATCTGAACTGGGGTTGTGGTTTGCTCCGGCATTCACAGCCATTGAGGAAAGAGGAAACTTGGAAAGGCTTCTCAGCTTCAAACACCTTGGACCCAGGACTAACTGAGACTGTAACGTATATTTTCCTTCACCCCCCTGAAGTTTCCAGCTCATTGCTTTAAAGAAATAACTCTTTGTGATCAATAAAACTTATCTTGAGTTATTTACAGCATTTTGGGTTTTTGAGAGTTCCAGTTTCCTATAGGAGGGCAAGAAGCAATCCCCTGGGGAAAGATGCCACATCCATGCCTCCTTCATTAAGAGTTATAGCCCCCAGGAGCAACGGCACATAAAGGTAAATTGAACATCGAGAAAACCAAAGTGCTGTTCCAGCAGTCACCAGCCAACCCCTTTCCAATGCCAGAGATACAGCTTAATGGTGTAACATTAGAAAACGTTGACCATTTCCGCTACCTTGGCAGCCACCTCTCCAGCAAAGTCAACATCGACACCGAAATACAACACCGCCTGAGCTCTGTGAGTGCAGCATTTTTCCAAATGAAGCAGAGGACCGGGACATCCGTAGGGATACCAAGGCACTTGTTTATAAAGCTATTGTCCTGCCAACCCTGCTATATGCCTGCGAGATGTGGACTGTCTACAGGCGTCACATCAGCGCTGCCTCCGGAAAATCCTGCAAATCTCTTGGGAAGACAGGTGGACAAACGTCAGCATGCTGGAAGAAGCAAAGACCACCAGCATTGAAGCGATGGTGCTCCGCCATCAACTCCGCTGGACCAGCCACATTGTACAGATGCCAGACCACTGTCTCCCAAAGCAGTTGCTCTACTCCGAACTCAAGAACGGAAAATATAATGTTAGTGGACAGGAAAAGAGATTTAAAGATGGGCTCAAAGTCAACCTTAAAAACTCTGGCATAGACACTGAGAATTGGGAAGCCCTGGCCCTTGAGAGCTCCAGCTGGAGGTCAGCTGTGATCAGCAGTGCTGCAGAATTTGAAGCGGCATGAATGGAGGGTGAAAGAGAGAAACGTGCCAAGAGGAAGGTGCTTCAAGCCAACCCCGACCGAGACCGCCTTCCACCTGGAAACCAATGCCCTCACTGTGGGAGAAGATGCAGATCAAGAACAGGGCTCCACAGTCACCTACGGACCCACCAGATGGATTGGTTACTTATAGCTACGGACCCACCAGAATACTGATCCTGGAAGACTATCCTACTCGGCCAATGAGGGATCGCCTAAGTAAGTAAGTAAGTAAGTAAGTAAAGGTAAAGGTTTCCCCCGACATGAAGTCCAGTCGTGTCCGACTCTGGGGGGTGGTGCTCATCTCCATTTCTAAGCCAAAGAGCCGGCGTTGTCCGTAGACACCTCCAAGGTCATGTGGCCGGCATGTTGGTAGAGATAGCTAAACTAGATAATATATTTAAAGTGTTTTGCAAATCTCTCTCTATAAAAGTCAGAGTATGCCTCTCTATCCCAGAAGGGCTGTTGCTAGGCCCTACAACAGGGGTCCTCAAACTAAGGCCCGGGGGGCCAGATACAGCCCTCCAAGGTCATTACCCGGCCCTCACTCAGGGTCAACCTAAGTCTGAAATGACTTGGAAGCACACAACAACAACAATCCGATCTCATCAGCCAAAAGCAGGCCCACACTTCCCATTGAAATACAAATACGTTTATATTTGTTAAAATTGTTCTTTGTTTTAATTATTGTATTGTTTTTAAGTGCTTTTTTGCACTACAAATAATATATGTGCAGTGTACATAGGAATTCATTCATGGTTGTTGTTTTTTTTCCAAATTATAATCTGGCCCTCCAACAGTTTGAGGGACTGTGACCTGGCCCTCTGTTTAAGAAGGTTGAGGACCCCTGCCTTAGAACATGAGTTCTTTGCAAAAAAAAAAAAAGGCTGTGTATGTACACCTTAGTCTATAAACGTACCATATACGTCACTCTGTGTATCTGAATTATAACAGTAATCAAGTTCTTAAGAGGCACAGGAACTGATTTGAAAAGCCTTGCAAAATCAAACGAGGGCAAGTCTTCTATTTACATCTGAGTATCCTAGCATTTGAAATTGTCAACACAACCATGTTCCTCTGCTTAGTCACAGCCATTTAGGATTGGTATGCCGGTTATGAGACACACTGATTGTAAGTACAACTGTTATTCAGTCTAAGGATATAATAGCTTATGCTTATTTCTGCAGTGCAAAGGATATCTTATCTCATTTCTGGGAAGCAAGACTGCCTTCTACTGCATACTTTTTGTCCTTTTGTGGCTTGGATTCAGGCATGTAGCCGTGGGGGGGGGGGGGGCTTAAGGGGCTTAACCCCCCCCCCCAAATTCTCAGGGTGATCCGCGAGAAGGCCTTACTGGTACATTACTTAAACTGTTATGAAGAGGAAGCACTGGGGAGAATCACCCTCTGGGTTTGTCCGCTTAATCAATTACAGATCCACCTCACCGTAGTTTTGCCTAGCTCACATTGGACTAGTTTGTTTGCCAGAAGGTCATGGGGGACCTAGTTGAAGGCTTTACTGAAATCCAGGTATGCTACATCCACAGCATTCCCCGCATCCTTACAGGAGGGTCAACCCTCCTGTTTAAGGAGCTCCACTGGCTGCCATTCATTTTCCAATTCAAGGTGCAGGTTCTTACCTACAAAGCCCTGAATGGTTTGGGACCCGCTTACCTGCGTGACTGCATTTCTGTATATGAACCCACACGGTCTCTTTGATCATCTGGAGAGGCCCTGCTTGCGCCTCCACCTGCATCGCAGGCACGATTGGTGGGGACGAGAGAGAGGGCCTTTTCGATGGTGGCCCCTCTGGAACTCACTTCCTAAGGACATCAGGCATGCCCCAACTCTGGCAGTCTTTAGAAGGAGCTTGAAGACGTGGTTATTCCAGTGTGCCTTCCCAGAATAATGATCCTACAACACTTTGTCCTCTAAAGCACTTTACATTGTTTTAGGTCTGCTTGTATGTCTTCCACAAATGCCCCACCACTCTTTTTGCGCATGTCCAGCATTTTAATTTCAATTTACATTTGGCCTTCCCATAGAGTTTAATAGTGTGTTGTCTTATTGTTAATGCTTACGTTATTGTTTTATTGTTTATGTTTGATTTTAAATTGCTTGTATTGTTGTTATTATTGCTTGTATTGTTGTATGGAGCTCGGCCTCATGTAATCCGCACCGAGTCCCATGGGGATATGGTAGTGGGGTATAAATAAAGTATTATTATTATTATTACCCAGCTGTGGCGAAGGAGAGATACTATTTCCTTATTAAAAACCTCTTTGCTGCCTCATACTGATTCAGTTTCTTCTTTTATATTGGCTGGGACTTTCTGTGTGCTGTTAAACCTTTGTGCTTTATGTCACAGGCAATGAAATACTCTTGTATATAACAAAGTAACACAGTTTATTTATAACTTCTGGCTCCAATGCTTGTGGTTACATTTGTGTTTTGTAGCAATCACTCTAAATGCCTCTTTCAGAACCTTGGCTCTGCCCCTTTGGAATGTTCAGCTCTCTCCAAATGTCATTTTGGGCCTAGCAACCTTTTCAAATCCTGGGCCTACACTAATCTGCATATGACCAATTGGCTTCACATATGCAAATGAATCCTATCTCTGCTGTTGCTACCCTGTCTGTACCTATTCTTCCCTATCTGCCATATGTAAACATAGAGCTATACACCAAAACTTTAACATAGAATAGCAATTTCACTACACCAGCTCTATCGAAAAAACAGAACCTCAATATTGTACCTAACTTTTTGGTATAACTAAACCAGTTTCAAAGCAGTGTAAATTATAATATAAATGCAATGTCAAAGTTTCAAAGGAAGCGGGAGAAATAACTAATGTTTTTTGCTTGTGTGTATGTGTATTTCAGGACTGTTACAGTAACAGGGCAAGATTTCCGGAGCCTCATGGACCCAGAAACCGAAGCTTTTTGTCAAGAGTACCTAGTGCCCCATGGTACAGTGGTGAAGCCATATTACTGGCTAAACACAAGCCAGGCCTGTGCCAGATGTCCTTATCATATAAGAACAGGGGAGCAGGCCAGGGTCCCTTATGCTGAATTCCATCAAGCTTTTGGATTCCCCTATGGGCCAACACATCACCAAAGTAAACACCTTCTCTTTTATGAAGTAAGGCACTTCTCAGGTAAACGAATGCAAAAGGGTCACGCAACGAACTGTACAGAGAATGACATCCATCCAGAATCAATGTTATTTGAAACTGGAGGCTACCTCGACTCTGTCGTACACAACTGGGAAAATGCCATGTACATAATTCTCTATTCCAACTATTCCCCTTGCAACGAGGCTGAGCACTGCTGCATAAGCAAAATCTACCGCTTCTTGATGAAGTATCCAGGAATCACACTTTGCATTTATTTTTCACAGCTGTATCACACAGAGGAGGACCTCCCAGTATCTCCATGGAACTGTGAAGCTTTGCAGAGCCTTGCCAGTCTCTGGCCTCAGGTGACACTGAACCCCCTCTGCGGTGGACTTTGGCACTCCGTTCTCCATAATTTTGTGACTAGTGTCCCACAGGCAGGTTATTACCGTCCAATTTTGCCCATAAGAGCATTGACTGATAGACAAAATGCACAACACCTTAACAACATAACAGGAATGCGGTCTCCTTTCATGAAGGCCTTGCCTCAGCCAATTTATGGAAATGCAAGTGCTATACCAAATCTGCAAAATAACTATATGTCTGCTTTATACTCTCAGCATCCAGTGCAACTGATGAATAGCAGATTGCCTCCGCTAAGAAGGCAACCTCTCAATTTGACCCCTCCCATGAATGTTTCTTCCCCCTGGAAACAGCAACCCCTACACCCCAAACCTAGAAATATTGTGAGGCACTTAAAAATGCCAAATGACTCATTAAGCAAAGTGAAACATTTGCAAGTAATTCCCAAGGGAAGAGCTGTTCACATGGAGAAAATTACTAAACAACACTGAGGCAAGCAAGCCGGCGGAGCATGAAGGCCACAGGAAGAAAAAGGATTAAATTCAGTTCAGCTAGAAAGCTATTACAGGGCTGGGCAATTCCCTTGGTACAAATAGTTACATAGGAGATATACAATGAGCTGGGAAAACTGGAGCTCATTAGCATGGAATCAGCAAAACGCACACATTATTTTCACTTGAACTGGATATTGTGCCAAGATAGAAAGCTTCAGCTGCCAGCAGCAAAAGGAAGAACCCAAAACCGGCCCTCTTTGTCATCTCTGCTTTAGCCACTGGACAGTTCCACTTGCCAAGAACTCCTGACTGCCAGCAGCCAAGTAAGGGTCAGCCCTCCATTTTTCAATTCGAATGTTAAGACTTTTTCATTTTTTTCTGTATAATTGTTTCATATTATTACTCTATATCATTTTGTTCTTTCAACTGCCCTCTGATTATCTGACAACCTTGTGGGACATAAATACAATAAAGCCGCAGCAAACTGAGCAGACTTACCACAAAGGGACTCAGATCGGCTGTGTTGACCAAATACCACAAAGAGGTAATCCAAGGCAACATGTGGCAAGACCACCGAAGTTGCAGGGTGCTCTAATTGTGGCCCAAAATTTGGAGTTTCCTGTGACTTGATGTCTATATAAACCAGGAGTCCTCAAACACTGCACATATCTGATTTGGACTATTGCAACGCCCTGTATGTCTACGACCCAAAAGCTCTGTATTGTTCAGAATACGGCAGCCAGGTTACTCACAAGAACGCCCATGAAATGCCATATAACACCAGTGCTGCAACATTTACATTGGCTTCTGTAGTGAAATTGCTACTCTATGTTAAAGTTTTGGTGTATAGCTCTATGTTTACATATGGCAGATAGGGAAGAATAGGCACAGACAGGGTAGCAACAGCAGAGATAGGATTCATTTGCATATGTGAAGCCGATTGGTCATATGCAGATTAGTGTAGGCCCAGGATTTGAAAAGGCTGCTAGGCCAAAATGACAGTTGGGGAGAGCAGAGCTGAACATTCCAAAGGGGCAGAGCCAAGGTTCTGAAAGAGGCAGTTAGAGTGAGGGAGTTTGAAAATGACAGTTTGGAATCTGTGTGTGAAGAGAAGCGTTGGTTTTTGAGTGCCTGATAGAAATAACTGTTATGAAGATGTGTTAAAGACTTCTGATATAGAGAAGCAGTTAGTAAATAGAGCTCGAGTTTTAAGGAATATAAAGAAGGCTAGTGTTGCCTTAGTTCAGAATATAATTCAGTCAAAAGTGTGTACAGCAAGTAACATGTTTGTGAATATGAAACATTAAGAGTTTATTCAGAAAAGTTAATCAAGTAAATGATATTGACTGTAAGCCTCAAGATTGCAACAAAACACAAATGTAACCACAAGCGTTGGAGCCAGAAGTTATAAATAAACTGTGTTACTTTGTTATACACAAGAGTGTTTCATTGCCTGCGATATAAAATACAAAGGTTTAACAGCACACAGAAAGTCCCTACCAATATAAAAGAAGAAACTGAATCAGTATAAGGCAGCAAAGAAGTTTTTAAAGAGGAAATAGTCTCTCTCCCTCGCCTCAGCTTCCAAATGAGTACCGTGGCCTGTATAAGATGCCAGTTCTGACCTTTAAAATTCTTTACGGTCAGGGTCCATCATATCTTAGGGACCACCTCTCCTTCTCCCATCATCGGAGGTCACAACAACCAGCCCAACGCAACTTACTCTATATACCATGTCCTTGAGAAGTGCACTTGGAAAGCACCAGACGCAGGGCCTTCTCTATTTCTGCCCCTGCCTTATGGAATTCCTTGCCTCCCTATTTGAGAGCTATGCGTGACTTAGGGCATTTTATCCTAGCACTTAAGACCTGGCTTTTTACTAGAGCATTTGACCCATGTTAATTTTAATATTTGTATGTATGTGTTTTATCCTGTATAATTTCTGCTATGTAAATCGCCTGGAGCATCTCGGATGGAGGGCGATTAATAAGTAATTAAAGATGATGATGATGAGAAGGGCAGAATATAAATACTGTAAATAAATAAAATAAATATCTGTCTTGATATTCTGGGCTATAGGAATGTGTGGAAGGGCCCTAGATCTCTAGCTAGCTTTCCTAACACCCGCCCATTAGATTTCTCCAAGCGAATGGGTTAGAGGCCTAGAGCTGCCAGGCGAGTTCCACAAAGGGCAAGCCCTGCCCTCTCTAACAAGCCCCGAAGAGGATGTATTGTCGAAGGCTTTCATGGCCGGAATCACTGGGTTGTTGTAGGTGTTTTCGGGCTGTATGGCCATGGTCTAGAGGCATTCTCTCCTGACGTTTACAGAAAACCCACACACACAGATAGATACCTACATAAAAACTCCAACCATCACCCAAGTCAAAAAAGAAGCACCACCATTAAAGCCTTGGCAGACCGTGCAAAAAGCATCTGCGAACCCCACCTCCTCCAAGATGAACTGAACCACCTCAACTGGGCTCTCCAGGCCAATGGATACTCCACCTCAGACATCAGAAGAGCTGCAAGACCAAGAACAAGCCACGAGAGTAAAGACAAAGATCCACCCAGAGGAAAAGTGTTCTTGCCATACATCAAGGGAACCACTGACCGCATAGGGAAGCTGATGAGGAAACACAACATACAAACTATCTACAGACCCACCAAGAAAATCCAACAAATGCTACATTCAGCAAAGGACAAGAGGGATCCTCTCACTTCTGCAGGAGTCTACCGTATATCATGCAGCTGTGGACAAGTCTACATAGGGACCACCAAACGCAGCATTGCCCAAACACGAATCAAGGAACATGAAAGGCACTGCAGACTACTTCAACCAGAGAAGTCAGCCATAGCAGAGCACCTGATGAACCAACCTGGACACAGAATATTATTTGAGAACACAGAAATGCTGGACCACTCTCACAACCACCATGTCAGATTACACAGAGAAGCCATTGAAATCCACAAGCATGTGGACAATTTCAACAGAAAGGAGGAAACCATGAAAATGAACAAAATCTGGCTACCAGTATTAAAAAACTCTAAAATTACAACAGCAAACAACAGAGAGGAAACAAACAAGGACATCTAATCACCTAGAATCATAGAATCAAAGAGTTGGAAGAGACCTCATGGGCCATCCAGTCCAACCCCCTGCCAAGAAGCAGGAATATTGCATTCAAATCACCCCTGACAGATGGCCATCCAGCCTCTGTTTAAAAGCTTCCAAAGAAGGAGCCTCACCACACTCCGGGGCAGAGAGTTCCACTGCTGAACAGCTCTCACAGTCAGGAAGTTCTTCCTCATGTTCAGATGGAATCTCCTTTCTTGGAGTTTGAAGCCATTGCTCTGCGTCCTAGTCTCCACGGAAGCAGAAAACAAGCTTGCTCCCTCCTCCCTGTGGCTTCCTCTCACATATTTATACATGGCTATCATATCTCCTCTCAGCCTTCTCTTCTTCAGGCTAAACATGCCCAGCTCCTTAAGCCGCTCCTCATAGGGCTTGTTCTCCAGACCCTTGATCATTTTAGTTGCCTCCTCTGGACACATTCCAGCTTGTCAATATCTCTCTTGAATTGTGGTGCCCAGAATTGGACACAATATTCCAGGTGTGGTCTAACCAAGGCAGAATCGAGGGGTAGCATGACTTCCCTGGACTAGACACTATGCTCCTATTGATGCAGGCCAAAATCCCATTGGCTTTTTTTGCCGCCACATCACATTGTTGGCTCATGTTTAACTTGTTGTCCACGAGGACTCCAAGATCTTTTTTACACGTACTGCTCTTGAGCCAGGCATTGTCCCCCATTCTGTATCTCTGCATTTCGTTTTTCCTGCCAAAGTGGAGTATCTTGCATTTGTCACTGTTGAACTTTATTGTTGAACTTCTCAACAAATGATTGCCCCAGGCACTGCCAGGCCATCAAATGCTAATCAAGGTGGTCAGTTGAAACATTCACACCTAGCTCCAACAGACAAGAGTCCTTTGTCCCACTCTGGTCATTCCACAGATATATAACCCCCTTTTTCCTAGTTCCAAGAGAACTCACTACCTCTGAGGATGCTTGCCATAGATGCAGGCGAAACGCCAGGAGAGAATGCCTCTAGACCATGGCCATATAGCCCGAAAAAACCTACAACAACCCAAAGAGGATGCTGTCGTAAGAGGGGTCAAAATGTCTTCCTCCATTGTCTGTTCCGCTTTACGGCGACTCAGGGAGATCCTGGGGCTGCCCTTGAAAACGGCTCGGAAGTTCCAACTGGTCCAACGAGCAGCGGCCAGGATGTTAACTGGGGCCCCTTACAGAGAGAGGTCAACCCTCCTGTTCAAGGAGCTCCACTGGCTGCCGTTTATTTTCCGAGCCCAATTTAAGGTGCAGGTGCTTACCTACAAAGCCCTGAACGGTTTGGGACCATCCTACTTGCGTGACGCTTTACGGCGACTCAGGGAGATCCTTTTCTCCCTGCTAAGGCTAAACCCTTAAAGACTGCTCAAACTTCCGTACAGTGGCCCTTATTTCTCATGCCAGTAAGGTAATGCTCAAGATCCTGCAAGGAAGACTCCAGCAATACACGGAGAGGGAGTTGCCAGATGTACAAGCTGGGTTTAGAAAAGGCAGAGAAACGAGATACCAAATTCCAATATCCGCTGGATAATGGAGAAAGGCAGGGAGTTTCAGAAAAACATCTACTTCTGCTTCATTAACTATTCTAAAGCCTTTGACTGTGTGGATCATAATAAATTGTGGCAAGTTCTTGGTGGGATGGGCATCCCAAGCCACCTGTCTCTCTACTGAGGAATCTGTACAAGGACCAAGTAGCAACAGTCAGAACTGACCATGGAACAACAGACTGGTTCAAGATTGGGAAAGGCGTACGGCAAGGCTGCATCCTCTCACCCAACCTTTTAAACTTGTATGCAGAACACATCATGCGAGGATGTGCGGGGCTGGATGAATGCAAAGCTGGGGTGAAAATTGCTGGAAGAAACATTAACAACCTCAGATATGCAGATGACACCACTCTGATGGCCGAACGCGAGGAGGAGCTGAGGAGCCTTCTAATCAAGGTGAAAGAAGAAAGCGCAAAAGCCGGGTTGCAGCTAAACATCAAAAAAACCAAGATTATGGCAACAAGAATGATTGACAACTGGAAAATAGAGGGAGAAAATGTGGAGGCCATGACAGACTTTGTATTTCTAGGTGCAAAGATTACTGCAGATGCAGACTGTGGCCAGGAAATCAGAAGATGCTTACTTCTTGGGAGGAGAGCAATGTCCAGTCTCGATAAAATAGTAAAGAGTAGAGACATCAGACTGGCAACAAAGATCCGCCTAGTCAAAGCCATGGTATTCCCTGTAGTCACCTACGGATGTGAGAGCTGGACCTTAGGGAAGGCTGAGCGAAGGAAGATAGATGCTTTTGAGCTGTGGTGCTGGAGGAAAGTTCTGAGAGTGCCTTGGACTGCGAGAAGATCCAACCAGTCCATCCTCCAGGAAATAAAGCCCGACTGCTCACTGGAGGGAAGGATACTAGAGACAAAGTTGAAGTACTTTGGCCACATCATGAGGAGACAGGAAAGTCTAGAGAAGACAATTATGCTGGGGAAAGTGGAAGGCAAAAGGAAGAGGGGCCGACCAAGGGCAAGATGGATGGATGGCATCCTTGAAGTGACTGGACTGACCTTGAAGGAGCTGGGGGTGGTAAGGCCAACAGGGAGCTCTCGTGTGAGCTGGTCCATGAGGTCATGAAGAGTTGGAAGTGACTGAACAAATAAACAACAAAACCCATTACTCTGGCCCGGCCCAGTTTTATTGTGTCTTAGTGTATTGTTTATCGCTTGTTGTTATATTGCTTTAATTGTTTTTAATTTGCCTTAGGTTTTGTATTGTTATACTGTGTGTTGAGGCCTTGGCCTTTGTAAGCCGCATCGAGTCCTTCGGGAGATGCTAGCGGGGTACAAATAAAGTTTTATAATAATAATAATAATAATAATAATAATAATAATAATAATAATCCTTTTCCCCTGTTAAGGCTAAACTCAGAGAGGGGCGTGGCCGAGCACTTCCGCCCTCACCGAAGACGCTGGGCGCGTCAGAGGTCACGTGCTACCCACACCTTGCTCTTTCACCACGTACGTCCGCAATTCTGCGCATGAGCGAGACCTCTAAAGGGGGGGGAGGAAATGACAGTTTGGCGCCTGCGCAGTAGAGTAATAACAAAGCAAGCGGCTTTCTCGTTGGTAACAAGACTTGTTAAAAAGCAGGGTGGAGATATGCCTCTGGGCCGAGTCTCAGTCTCCTATGTATTTCGCCATGGCAAGTGCCGCGCGGCGGGAGAGTCCGCGCGCGCGCTCGCTCCCCAAGCGCGAGCGCTTCTCCTGCGCATGCGCGGCGCCTCTTTCCTGACGCGAGGCCGCCGCCTCCGCTTGGGAGGGAGGGAGGGAGGAAGGAGCGCCGCCTTCTTCCTCTTCTTCTTTTTCTTCCTGCTTTCCTTCCTTGCCTGCCTGTCGGGGTGAGGGAGTGAGTGAGTGAGGTGGGGCGCAGCCATGGCGAAGCACACCGTCTCCTCCGCGCGCTTCCGACGGGTGGACGTGGACGAGTACGACGAGAACAAGTTCGTGGACGAGGAGGACGGCGGCGACGGGCAGGTGGGCCCCGACGAGGGCGAGGTGGACTCCTGCCTCAGGCAATATCCTTCCTCTGGTTTGGCCCTTGAGGGAGTGGGGGGAGGGGGGAGGGAATAAGGCTTCCGGCCCCCCAAGAGCAGTGCAATCTCCTCGCCTCCCCCACATTCCTCGCACCGTTGGGAGGGAGCATTTGGCAGGACACTTGAGGCATCCACAGAGAAAAGGGGCAGGCCCTGGACCCTTCCACACAGCCATCTAACCCAGAATATCAAGGCAGAAAACCCCACAAGCCCTGGTTTGAACTGAGTCCACACTGCCATAGATCCCAGTTCAAAGCAGATCATAGAATCATAGAGTTGGAAGAGACTTTGTGGGCCATCCAGTCTAACTCCTTGCCAAGAAGCAGGAATATTGCATTCAAATCACCCCTGACAGATGGCCATCCAGCCTCTGTTTAAAAGCTTCCAAAGAAGGAGCCTCCACCACACTCCGGGGCAGAGAGTTCCACTGCTGAACGGCTAATTTTATTTATTTATTTATTTATTTCTAGTACTTCTACCCTGCACTTCTCAACCCCTGAGGGGGGACTCAGGGCGGCTTACAAAAGGCACAATTTGATGCCTACATAGTAATGCACATATGTATAAAAAACCAATTATAACAGTTAAAACAATCAATATATAATACAATAAATAAAACTAATCTCATGCTCAGCGTTCGTCTTTCAGAGTTCCGTAATTTCATTCCACTTTGTCCATTCTTGTCAATCGTCAAGTCCTTTATTTATCTGACTTGGATACCGCTACTCCCAATTTAGCTCAGAGCGGTTTACAGCAGTAGATTAAAACAATACAATTAACTTTAAAATACAATAAAAACAAAGAACAGACATAGTCCTGAGTTATTCACCCATCGAAAGCTTGTCGGAAGAGAAAGGTTTTACAGGCTTTCCGAAAAGCAAGTAGGTCTCGGATAGATTGGGTTTCAACTGGCAAGGCATTCCATAAATAAGGGGCTACAATCGAGAAGGCTCTCTGCCTAGTAGAGGACAGATGATAAGTCCGGATGTTGGGGACTTCATAGAATCATAGAATCAAAGAGTTGGAAGAGACCTCATGGGCCATCCAGTCCAACCCCCTGCCAAGAAGCAGGAATTTGCATTCAAATCACCCCTGACAGATGGCCATCCAGCCTCTGTTTAAAAGCTTCCAAAGAAGGAGCCTCCACCACACTCCGGGGCAGAGAGTTCCACTGCTGAACGGCTCTCACAGTCAGGAAGTTCTTCCTAATGTTCAGATGGAATCTCCTTTCTTGTAGTTTGAAGCCATTGTTCCGCGTTCTAGTCTCCAGGGAAGCAGAAAACAAGCTTGCTCCCTCCTCCCTATGGCTTCCTCTCACATATTTATACATGGCTATCATATCTCCTCTCAGCCTTCTCTTCTTCAGGCTAAACATGCCCAGCTCCTTAAGCCGCTCTTCATAGGGCTTGTTCTTCAGACCCTTGATCATTTTAGTGTCCCTCCTCTGGACATATTCCAGTTTGTCTATATCTCTCTTGAATTGTGGTGCCCAGAATTCAACACAATATTCCAGGTGTGGTCTAACCAAGGGGGAATAGAGGGGTAGCATTACTTCCCTAGATCTAGACACTATGCTCCTATTGATGCAGGCCAAAATCCCATTGGCTTTTTTTGCCGCCACATCACATTGTTGGCTCATGTTTAACTTGTTGTCCACGAGGACTCCAAGATCTTTTTCACACGTACTGCTCTCGAGCCAGGGCATTGTCCCCCATTCTGTATCTTTGCATTTCGTTTTCTGCCAAAGTGGAGTATCTTGCATTTGTTACTGTTGAACTTCATTTTGTTAGTTTTGGCCCATCTCTCTAATCTGTCAAGATCGTTTTGAATCCTGCTCCTGTCCTCTGGAGTATTGGCTATCCCTCCCAATTTGGTGTCGTCTGCAAACTTGATGATCATGCCTTCTAGCCCTTCATCTAAGTCATTAATAAAGATGTTGAACAGGACCAGGCCCAGGACGGAACCCTGCGGCACTCCACTTGTCACTTCTTTCCAAGATGAAGAGGAAGCATTAGTGAGCATTCTCTGTGTTCGTCCACTTAACCAATTACAGATCCACCTCACCGTAGTTTTGCCTAGCCCACATTGGACTAGTTTCCTTGCCACCGAAGTAATCTCTGGCAGGAGGATAAGCGGGTCCTCAGGTACGCCGGCCCCAGACAATATAAGACCTTAAAGGTTAGTACCAGCACCTTGAAAGTAATCCGGTACTCAATTGGTAGCCAGTGCAACTGTTGTAGAATTGGGGTGATACAACATCTCGCCGGCACCCCGGTGAGAAGACGAGCCACCGCATTTTGCACCAGCTTCAGTTTCCGGATCACTGACAAAGGAAGGCCAATGTAGAGGGTGTTACAGTAGTCAAGCCTCGAGATGACCGTCGCCTGGATCACCGTAGCCAAGTCATTCCTAGATAGGTAGGGAGCCAGTTGCCTAGCCTTACGCAGATCTGCTCACAGCAGAGACCTGGGCCTCCATTGTGAGCAGAGGATCCAATAAGACACCAAGACTTTTTACAGAAAGTGACGGACGTAGTGTCCCGCCATCCAGGGTAGACAGCTGGAAGTTCTTTCTCATGATGGACTCTCCTTTCTTGTAGTTTGAAGCCATTGTTCCGCATCCTAGTCTCCAGGGCAGCAGAAAATAAACTTGCTCCCTCCTCCCGATGACTTCCTATCACATATTTATACATGGCTATCATGTCTCCTCTCAGCCTTCTCTTCTACAGGCTAAACATGCCCAGCTCTTCAAGCTGCTCCTCATAGGGCTTGTTCTCCATACCCTTGATCATTTTAGTCGCCATCCTCTGGACACATTCCAGCTTTGTGTAAAAAATCTCAGGGACATTGATCTGAATTTCAGAAGCTATTTCTTATGTTTGTGGTCTGTATTTGGTATTTGGAATAACCTCACTTTTTTTTTAAGTATCTTTCATATAGTTCCTCTGGACACATTCCAGCTTGTCAATTGTGGTGCCCAGAACTGGACACAGTATTCCAGCTGTGGTCTAACCAAGGCAGAATAGAGGGGTAGCATGACTTCCCTGGATCTGTGGGATTTTTTTTCAGCTGTGTGGAAGGGACCCCAGTCCCCACAGCAAATGTAATAGTTCTGGGTAGCAATGGTTTTTCAGGCCTCACAGGCTCCTTCCACACAGCTGTATAAAATCCACATTGAACTGGATTATATGGCAATATGGACTCAGGGCCCTTCCAAACAGGCCCTGTATCTCAAGACCTGAACCCGGGTTTTCTGCTTTAAACTGGGTTATATGAATCCATCCTGCCAGATAATCTGGGATAAACAGAAAACCTTGGATATTGGGCCTCTCTGTAAGAGCCCTCATTTCAAAGCAGATATTGTGGGTTATCTGGCTCGATATTGTGGGTTATATGGTTGTGTGGAAGGGCCCACAGTCTGCACCGCCATAAATTTGGGAATTGAAAGGAAATTTCATAGAGGGATCGAATTCTTACTGGGGGAATATTGACCCCATCTTGCTTCCTTTATAATTAATATAAATGGATGTTAGTGTCAGTACCGGCAGTGTTTACTTAGGCCTCTTCCACACTGCCATATAATCCAGATTATCAAAGCAGATAATCCACATCTGCTTTGATCCAGATTATCTGAGTGTTCACTGCCAGATAATCCAGTTCAAAGCAGATCATCTGGATTTTATATGGCAGTGCAGAAGGGGCCCTAGACTAGGGTCTTTTGTCAATCTAGCAAGGTTTGTTTTTGCCCATTAACTTTATGGGTTTTGAGCTAGAACACTATTATTATTATTATTATTATTATTCCCTGCTTTATGAAGGGGACTCATAGCAGCTTAACACAAAAGCATCAGCATAACAATGTAAAAATATACAAATATGTAAACATTAAAACAGGATTAAATATAACCAGAATTTTAAAAAATCCTAGCTAAAAACCATCAAAACACATTCAAAGTTAAAAATCACAGCGCACCCTTAATTGATCTTAAACACCTTCATGCTTCTGGAACGGTGGGTCCCCAAATAGGGCCCCCTTAGCTCAACGCTCGGGTCACAAAAAAATGGACAACGGTAAAGAGTTTCTGAATGCCATTTTAGCAACGTTCGGCTTTTCTGCACAGCCATATAACCCAGAATGCTTTGAACTGGGTTATCTGAGGGCCCTTCCACACAGCCCTGTATCCCAGAATATCAAGGCAGAAAATCCCACATTATCTGAGTGTGGACTCAGATAAACCAGTTCAAAATATCAAAATAGATAATCCACAGTATCCACTTTGAACTGGATTAACTGAGTTCACATTGCCATATAATCCAGTTCAGTGTGGATATTGTACAGCTGTGTGGAAGAGGCCTTTGTTAGTAATAAATTGCAGCGTTGCAGTGGACTCAGCAAAAAATGTTTCAGGTGTACTCCACAAAAAGAAAAATCAGCCTGTTTAGCAAGCCTTGCAAATGCCTTTTTATTACCAGTAAATACTTGTATTGTTGAGGGCTTTCACAGCCGGAAACAATGAGGTGTGTGATTTTCAAGCTGTATGGCTATGTTCTAGAAGCATTTTCTCCTGAGGTTCCATCTGCCACAAATGTCAGGAAAAAAATGCACTAACAATACGGGTCATACAGCCACACAATGCCTGAGTAAATATTTTATTTTATACCTATTAGATATATCTATGTATCTGGGGTCATGTAAAATTCCATGGCAAAAAGGGAGTCACAAGTGGAAAAAGTTTAAGAAGCTCTGGGCTAGATGACACTACTGTCTCTTAGCCAACACTTCCCACATCTTAATATGGGCAGGAAGTATTGGTGGCCTGTCAGGAGACTTACCGAAGTGACATATCTGAGATACTCTGAATATCAAAAGAATCATATGCGTATTTGCTTCATCATCATTATCATTCATTCATTCTTTGCTTAGGATTGAAGCCTGATTTTATAAAAGATCATATATAAGAAGGCTTGATACTTATTTATTTATTTATTTATTTTATTTACAAGTTTTCTGTACCAGCCTTCTCACCTCAGTGAGGGACTCAGGTCGGTTTACAGCATATATGAAAATACAATAATATATAAGTACAACAAAGTGCAACGTCATTACATATTAAAATAGTACAATAAAGTACAAAAAAAACATAATCATCACAATTACCTAAGCCAAGTCGTCAATCCTAGTCATAGTCATAATCATAGTCGCAGTTCATCATCCTCCTTCCTTGTGGAAGGAGGTTATAGATTCAGTCCTCGAATGCCACATTCCAGAGCCAGGTCTTTAGTAGTTTCCTGAACGTCAGGAGGGAGGGAGCAGATCTAATCTCTAGTGGGAGGGAGTTCCAAAGCCGGGGAGCCACCACCGAGAAGGCCCTGTCCCTCGTCCCCACCAACCGTGATTGCGAGGGTGGTGGGACCGAGAGCAGGGCCCCCCCAGAAGATCTTAATAGCCTTGATGGTTCATAGGGGAGAATCTGTTCGGACAGGTAAACTGGGCCGGAGTCATTTAGGGCTTTATAGGTTAACACCAGCACTTTGAATTGTGCACGGAAGCTGATCGGCAGCCAGTGGAGCTGGCGTAACAGAGGGGTCATATGGTCTCTGTACCCCGCCCCTGTTAGCAATCTGGCTGCCGCACGTTGGACTGATTGAAGCTTCCGGGCAGTCTTCAGAGGCAACCCCACGTAGAGAGCATTGCAGTAGTCTAAACGGGATGTAACCAGAGCATTAAGGGATTACTCTCAAGTTACATTGCAGAAGACTGCAGCTGAATTTTGATTATAGAGGTCTTTATGTGGGAATAAATCCACTCAAACTTCGTGGGATGAAATGAAAATAAATATACATATAATTTTCCTGTAAAAACAAAATATCATGTTTACACTGGATCTTGTGGTATGTATATGTGTGTGTGTGTGTATCTGTTATATTATAATTATATTATAATTAAGGTATGGTTGAGATTATAATTCTCGGATGGAGAGCGATTAATAATTAAATATGATGATGATGATAATTAACACAGCATGGGAATTGGGATAGAAAATAAAGAAGAGTGGACTGAGATTTGTATTAAGTAGTTCCCCACAGCTCTACCTCACAAGATCTCTGTATAAACTTCCGACTGACAAATGACTGCTGAGAGACTATTTTAGCCCACACAGTTTTGAATATGAAGTTGAGGATAAAAAGGTTGCCACTAATGCCTAAATACCTTAGGCACCATCTGATATTCAAGGCCAAGCAGTGTCTGCTGTGGTTTGCGTTGGATGGGAGACTGTTAATAACTGTTAGGTACTGTATGCTATATTTCAAAGGAAGGAACTACCTCTGAGTATTCCTTGCCTAAGAAAAGCATTTGATATTCATAGGATTGCCATAAATCACCCGTAGTTTGCACATACAAAACATGCATGTAACAGATGCTATTCGCATTAAATCTGCTTCCAGTCAACACTGCTTTTATTTTTAATCAGCAATAAATAATTTTGCTCTAAAATATCCCAAATCTCAGCACCAAAACTCTATGAAATTCAAAGGATCATTATAAATTGATAGGCAATTAAAAAGCACACACAACAGGTGAGCAGGCAAGGCTTTCAGGACCTATTTTACCTTTTATTTGAAGCCTGGGGTCCTGCCATGTACAAAATAGTGGCTCAGGAGGGTGGATATACCCTGAAAAAAGAACACATGTTATCCTCCTGCTTCTCCGTTCACTTCTTTGTTTCAGCAGCCTGGGGACATTATAATTTTCCTGTTGTGAGTCACTAGGGAATCAGGCTTGCTGATCTACTATAGATTGACCAGAGAACTACACTCCCTCTGCCTTCCTTTGTTCTATAAAATTGTTGTTTTGTAGGCCGTTCTATTGCCTTTTTATTTTTCATTATATTATATTATATTATTTATTTAGAGCTTTTATAACCCGGTCTTCTCGACCTCCGAAGAGGGACTCAGGCCGGCTGATAGCAGAAAATTCATACACAAACAGAGTAAACATAATAGCATCATAATATATTAATACAAATTACATTAAAATACAGATCATACAATATCATACAATTACAAAATTAGATATAAATAAAAGGATCAGAGGTGTGTATCCGTATCAGGAAGTGATTTATGTAAGAGCAAGCCAGTTTGACACTTGGTAGTCTTAGCTGTGCAAGGATTTTAAACTGCCTCCACCTTTAATACACAAAGCCTTATCAACTTTTTACTTCCTTTGCTCCCTCTCTTCCCTTGATTTTGCCCCTACCTTTGAAAGCTGGGAAAGGGTGTGTGTGTACAGTCTAAACCAGGGGTCCTTAAACAGAGGGCCAGGTCACAGTCCCAACTATTGGAGGGCCAGATTATAATTTTTAAAAAACATGAATGAAATCCTATGCACATTGCACATATATTATTTGCAGTGCAAAAACACTTAAAATAATACAATAATTAAAATGAAGAACAATTTTAATAAATATAAATTTATTAGTATTTCAATGGGAAGTGTGGGCCTGCTTTTGGCTGATGAGATAGAGTTGTTGTTGTTGTTGTTGTTGTTGTGTGCTTTCAAGTTGTTTAGTTGACCCTGAGCGAGGGCCAGGTAAATGACCTTGGAGGGCCATATTTGGCCCATGGGGTTTAGTTTGAGGACCCTGGTCTAAACTATTGGTTCTCTTTCTGTTTTGTCATCCCATGATTAAACTAAACATAGAAAAATTGATCAATACCCCATAATTACAATGTGAACTTTTTGGTTAGGTTATAATTTATAAATAATGGTACTTACTCCACCCCTGCTCTAAGAGTAACTTTCAGTATCTCGTGGGAAGCTAATGGTCATATATAAGCTTGATGGCAAGGAACTAATTAATTGTAATTGTTTAGGGAGCCTTTGTAGCTGAAGGGCAGGGTATAAATAGGTGTTCAGCCCCCCCCCCCCCCCCCCCCCCCCCCCCCCCCGCTGTGCATATTTCACTGTCCCTTAAACCATGCTTTCCTGCTTGCTCTTAGTCGCAGATATTTGGGAGAGGTTTTTGCTTTTTACATTCTCTAGCCAAATCAGTGTTTCTGCACTGCTGTGACCCACCCCTATCTCAGTGTGAAAGGTTTGTACAGGCATAGTAAAAGTTAAAGACTCTTTTGAGTATTCACAATATGCGAGTAAAGTGTGCTTATTATAGTTCGCATGGATATCCTAGACACAAGCAGTATGGTTTGCTTGTAAATATTCAAAAGTGTCTTTATCTTTTGATTTGCTGGTACAGGCCTAAAACATGTATTAAGCGGTGCTAAATCTAATGGCATGAGAGAGAGGAGGAGTCACAGGACCACAGCTTTCAAATTTCCTGGTGTCAAACTGAAGCAG
The DNA here is from genome assembly GCF_025583915.1 of Anolis sagrei ordinatus. NCBI lineage: Eukaryota > Metazoa > Chordata > Lepidosauria > Squamata > Anolidae > Anolis > Anolis sagrei. Next base: position 129,155,082 of record NW_026847438.1, on the reverse strand, counting down.
TAGAGGAAGTACATGCATTCTGCAGTGGCTTACCTTTTATGGAAACAGTTGCATCTAGTCTATGATAGTGTAACTAACTGGTATTGATATCATAAAAATGGAAACATAAAAAATGGAAACAGATTGTCATACGAGGAGACTTTCTAGCACATTTCAGTGGCCTTCAAGAAGTAATGAAGAGAAAACTAGAAAAATAAATCCTTTTTCTGAAACTCATTTTGGGACTGACTAAATTACTGTGGTGCATTATCAAAAGCTTAACCGAATTTCCTCTTGCGAGGGTTTACTTTTCTTAGACTGTTTTTGTTAATATTTCTAATATGTCTGGGTGCCATTAATAAAGGCCAGGATAAGTAGCTGAGAAAAAAATGTAATTTATTTAATTTATGGTAAATTCATAAATTGAGAGCCTGTTGCTCTCAATTGCTCTCATATTGCAAATGTATGGTGGATTAAGGTAGGTAAAATTTACTCATTTGTTAAAATATTTCTAGCCTGTTCTATATACTAGGATTTCATTGAGGTATAATACATGAAAACTCTAAAACTTGAAGATTACTCAAAGTAATAAAAAGGATATGAACAAAAAATGCCACAAGCTAGTGTACCAAAACCAGTATCATCAATAAACCTCAGGAGCGAAACGTCAAGAGAGAATGCCTCTAGAACAGGGGTCCTCAAACTTTTTAAACAGAGGGCCAGCTCACAGTCCCTCAAATTGTTGGAGGGCCAGATTATAATTTGAAAAAAAAAAACATGAATGGATTCCTATGCACACTGCACATATCTTATTTGTAGTGCAAAAACAATACAATAATTAAAATGAAGAACAAGTTTAACAAATATAAAATTATTAGTATTTCAATGGGACATGTGGGCCTGCTTTTAGCTGATGAGATAGGATTGTTGTTGTTGTGCTTCCAAATCTTTTCAGATTTAGGTTGACCCTGAGCGAGGGCCTGGTAAATGACCTTGAAAGGCCGTATCCGGCCCTCGGGCCTTAGTTTGAGGACCCCTGCTCTAGAACATGGCCATATAGCCCAAAATAAAACTACAAAAACCCAAATCTGTTTCCTTTTCAATCAGTAGAATGTGTTTTTTATGATGTCCCATACAGCAGTATAACTGCAGTATAACCATAAGCCCTCTGGTATTTGAATTCCACTTTTTTTCATAGAGCCCATTATATCATCCAGACACTAGTCCAACCTCATCACTGATTAAGAGCCCCTGGTGGCGCAGTGGGTTAAACCTCAGTGCCGGCAGGACTAAAGACCGACAGGTCGCAGGTTCAAATCCGGGGAGAGGCGGATGAGCTCCCTCTATCAGCTCCAGCTCCTCATGTGGGGACATGAGACAAACCTCCTACAAGGATGATAAAAGCATCAAAATCATCCAGGCGTCCCCTGGACAATGTCCTTGCAGACGGCCAATTTTCTCACACCAGAAGTGACTTGCAGTTTCTCAAGTCACTCCTGACACGACAAAAACAAAAAGCAAAACCCAAAAAACCAAAACTGATTATGACGAGAAATAGATCTAGGTATCATTAGCATTTGGATGGTATTCCGTTTTCAAACCTCTGAGGACTCAACCTGGGAGTTTCATATAGATATTAAAACAGGGCTGGGCAACTGTGAAAACTAGGAAGGCTCGTTTGGAGGGCTGTCCTTGCACCCACAAAGGGGAAAAATGTTTGCCCTTTTAGGCACTATGTTTTGAATTTTAAAAACGCCTCTCCTTAACATATGCTGAAGTGTGTGTGTGTGTGGGATGACAAAACATGATGAGTGCACAACTCACACCCTGATGGGCATTTCAGAGCTTCTTTAAAAAAAAGGGGGGGGGGTTTGCCAAACATTGCTATTGACTCCTGGGTAACTCTGGAAGCCTCCAAAGGTGATGACTATTCCCTTTACATCCCCTAGGTTACATTTGGTGTCAAACTGTTTTGACCCCTGAGCTTAAATGGCCATGGACTGCTCTTTGCCAACCCCGTCTTAAAACAGTACGAGGGGAAAAATGGAATCCTGTGGCACAAATTCTGTTTCTTGTTTCTGTGTTTTAGTATTGTATTGTTGCTTGTTCTTGGGCAAACTTGGTGAGCATTTTAGTTTTTTGCTATCCTTATAGCTGTGTGCATACCACTGTTTTATCCTGGTACCTTATAGTAGAAAAGAGTGAATTTAAGCCAGAAAAGTTCTAGGTTAAATCTTACTTCATCCATACATTCATAAATCACCTTTAGGTAAGCTACTACTCCCTCAGCTTCAGAACCAACCCAGAAATTATACTGACCTACATTGCCAGGCTGTTGTAAGGACTACTGTTCTTGTAAACGGAAGTTGGTGTTTGCAATATGTAAAATATCACTAGCTTATTAATTGTAATGGTGAGCAAGGCTGTGTTGTCCTTAACGTCTCTTTACAGGTAATATGACAGCTGCATTACAAGCAGCTCTGAAGAACCCACCCATCAACACCAAGAGTCAATCTGTAAAGGTGGGTCACCATGAGAATATTATGCTGTATTCAACATGGACAACAATAAAGCCAGATGCAGTTTGATTACCTTCCCTGTTCTTTTTCTCTTAAAATTTTAATAATTTGGACAAAGTTAACTTAATTACTATGAATTCAGTGGGATTTAGTTTTATGAACAGTCTGAATGCAACATGCTGTTTTAATGCTAGATTGCACAAACTATGTGTTTGCTTAAATATGCCCTCATTCTAACTGTCCAAAATAGGCAGTTAAAATCAATAGACAAAGTTGTTTATGGTCTACTTAGTGGTTTGCAAATCTTGCCGACTGTTTCATTTTGGGAGACAAAAGAGAAAAATTCAATATAAAAACAGAAATCCATTGAAATCCTGTTAGTTTTAAGGGATGACATGAGACACTGCATCTGTAGGAATAAACTTTCACCTATTAAATCTTTAAAAGGCTCAAATGTCTAAATCTTGAGTCTAGGACTCATTCACATTATGAATTTGTACATCAGGGAGCCCCCGGTGGCACAGTGGGTTAAACCCCTGTGCCGGCAGGACTGAAGACTGACAGGTCGCAGGTTTGAATCTGGGGAGAGGCGGATGAGCTCCCTCTATCAGCTCCAGCTCCTCATGCAGGGACATGGGAGAAGCCTCCCACAAGGATGATAAAAACATCAAATCATCCAGGCGTCCCCTGGGCAACATCCTTGCCGATTGCCAATTCTCTCACACCAGAAGCGACTTGCTGCTGACACGACCAAAAAAAAAAACCCCTGTACTTACCCCACTTTCCATTTCTAGGATGACCTCAAAGGATGTGGCTAGAAATATTAGCTTCCTTTAAGCTAACTGACATTTGTTATTGTATTCAGCCCAAACAAAGGGTAGTTATTCTTACCTACCATTCACTGTACTCTTTCCCAACACGATGCCCTCCAGATCGTTTGAATTCCAGCTCCTACCGATCCCAGTCAGTATGGCCAGTGGTTATGGATGGAAATATAATTGAAAACAGAAGTGAATGCCTCCTATCTTTCTTTTTTTTTTTTTAATTATTTTTATTAAAGTTTATAGAATTACGTAGAAAGAGGGGAAATATTTGAAAGAAGATAGTAAAGTCGGAAAAATAGATTAACAACCATTAACCCATTCCCAACCAACAGTTCAAACCTCTCTCTCTCTCTCTCTCTCTCTCTCTCTCTATATATATATATATATATATATATATAACAACCTCACAGTGGATTGGGTAATGCAAAATTCTAGTTTAAGGTTTCCTTCAGATCAAACAGTTCTAATAGAGAATTGTCAGGCTCCTTTTTGTCAAAATAAAAAGGGGGAAGTATAGAATACACTTGCAGGTTGTTTTGAGCCCTTGAAATGGAAGAAAGGTCTGTGTGAATATGAAAGTTCATAACTGAGTAAAAAGCAACAGATCTTACTAATTCGGAAAATTGTCACCTTATACTAATTAATTTTGATGCATTTAAAATCTCATAGAAGTATTCATAAAGTGATGTGACTTAAAGATTAGAACAAATTTCTTTTTCTGTCTGAGCTACATATATTAGTCGGCTGTGTTCAATTAGTATCTTGTTGCTTACTGGATTTCTGCAATAAATTATAATAGTGTTCCCAACCAGTGCATGCGTATTCAAAAGTGCATTGAACTGAGGTCAGTAGAATGGACTTCCAAGAAGATGCACAGAGGATTATAATCTAAATCTCTAGATGGAAAAGCATTTTAATTTTTATAATTCCTTCTCTGTTTGGGACATTGTCTGTTTTTTTTCTAGGATCGTGCAGAAAGTATTGTCCTGAAGGTCCTCATCTCTTTTAAAGCCAGTGATATTGAAAAGGCAGTACAGTCTTTGGATAAGAATGGAGTTGATCTTTTAATGAAATACATCTACAAAGGATTTGAAAGTCCATCTGATAACAGCAGTGCTGTCTTGCTGCAGTGGCACGAAAAGGTACAATTCCTTTGAGTATGATGGTTGTACCTCTTAAAAACATTAACATTTTCAGCTTTTATTGCAGATTGAGTAACTAATTAAGTGATGAGAAATTGAATTACAGATATAAATATTTGAATAATTATTTTCTAAAGCAGCTGTTTTTAGAGCTAAAATACTATGTTTTTGCACATTGTGTAGAACACCCAGCTTTAAGCAGCTGTTTTTAGAGCTAGAATACTATGTACTGTAAAGATAGCTTGAATAGATGAACCATCACAAAGAGAGGAAATCTATATATATATAAATGCTCTGTGCATAATGAGTTCCCTAAAAACAAAAGAATACTACATGGCCAAATGACTCCAAATTTGGCAACAAAACTCCTCACAATCCAAGGAGTGACCATCACTGAAAAAAAAACCCACAAAACAAAACGCCACAACAATATAATGCTACTACTATATATTACTATATTAAATAGACTCATTCTATGTTAGAAGGGATTCTACCATGGTATTGGCGGAGAACAGACAGGAAGGAAGGAGAGCAGAAAGGAGGGAGGGAAAAAGGGAAGGAAGGAAGGAGGGAAAGGGGGAGGGAAGGAAGGAAAGAAAAGGAAGGAGGGAAGGAAAGAAAAAGGTAACGAAGGAAGAAGAGAAAGTAGAAAGAAAAAGGGAAGGAAATGCAGGAAAGAGGTAAAGAAGGAAGGAAGGAGAAAAGGAAATAAAAAATGAAAGAAGGAAGGAAACAGGGAGGGAAGGAGGCAAAGGAAGAAGTAGAGAAAGGGGGAGAAGGAAGAAAAGAGAGAAGGAAGGATGAAACCAAAGAGCGAAAGAAGGAATGAAAAAAAGAGGTAGAGAAGGAAGAAAAGAGAGAAAGGGGAAGAAAAGGGGAGGGGGAGGAATAGGTAGGTACCTCTCTTTCATAATAGTCCAGATATCTACCTCTACTTTGAAAATTCTTATTATAGGCCACAGCAGCGTGTGGCAGGGCACAGATAGTAAGTTATATATCTATGCTGTGTGGTTTTCAACATAAATCATACATGTAATTTATTGAGCATTGTTGTACACAATGGAATTTTGGTCTGATTTCATTCAAACCTGTTGTAATTTGCAAAGTAAACGAATAATACACAGAAGGGTAATAGATTTAGTTGAGGTATTAGTGAAGAGAACATCATTCAACAAGTTATTTGTATCTTAATGCAAGCTAATGTTTCTGAAGCCATATGGTAATGTTTCTAACTCAGGGAATTGAATTATTTGAGTCCCTTTGTAATAGGCGCATGAAGCATGTTTGTAGACATCCGCATAATTATATTTTTACATGACGGCTTCTGATCTTCTGTTTGTAGGCTCTTGCGGCTGGAGGTGTAGGTTCCATTGTCCGTGTCTTAACTGCCAGGAAAACAGTTTAAGTCCAGCCAAAAGTGCCCTTCTGCCGTGGGTGTAGGAAGTGCTGGTACAAAGACCAAAACAACCAAATGCCATCACTGCCCTGTGGGTAGTCTGTATGTGTGTCTCTCTGTCTCGGCTTGCCTTCTTGCTTTTTCATATCTGTGGCATAATACGCATATCAGACTTTTTTTTTTCTTGCTAAATGTTGAATAATGATAGAAGTGCAATTTTATTTTTTCAAAATAATATTTGATAAAGAGCATTTCACTGACACTTGTGTAAGTGTTTGCATAGGATGATTTGCCATTAATTTATCCAAAACCTACATACAGTCTTCTGTTTTTATTATCTTTTGGTTTTGGGTGGGGTCTTTGACCAATACCTCTCAGATGGAATGAGGTCAATGTTTGAAATTCCTTGGCCAGTCATTCCGTGTAATATGTATTGAGACTAGGGCAGCTTATGAGTACCAGAAACTGGAGCTTGCATTTTACAGTCAAATTCTGAAACATGCCGCAGTTAACGAGTGTCTGTTGAAAGTCAAACTGCTGTGGTAACGTTTTTCATAATTACCTCACCCAGTGTTTCTTTGCAATTTGTATTACATAATAAGACCAGAATATTTTTTTTTCCAATTCACCATAGTAATTTAAAAATCTAGGACATACACAAAATGGTGTTAGGGCAGATACAGGGTTGCTGTCAATAATCACATCCCTGTGTCAAATCCTCCTTTTTTTAACTTGTAGGAATTCTTGGCCTATGTCCTGGTGTCATGTGGTTCTCCACTAATATTACATTTTTTTTCTGCTGGTATTGAAATGTTATGTAATATTACATGTAAAAGACGGTTCTTCCCATTGAATGAAAGAGATGCAAGCAATTTTAACACCGGTGGGTGGGTGGATAGCACTGTTTCAGATACAATGTGTAATTATGCGGAAATCACTTTATCGGTGTTCAGAATGTAGGACCTAGAAAATCTTGATCTGTGCTCCTGATTTGGTTGTATTTCATGTTGTATTGAGAGAAGAAAAGTATTGACCAACAGGAGAAAAGTGCTTATAAATTTTTAAAAAATGAATTTCTTTGTGCATTCCAGACCTGGGAACAGCTTGAAAGTGCATGACTTAGGAGCAAACGTGTGTGTTTCATTTATACTCACAAATCTAGTAAGGAATTATGAAAACTTTGCTCATTTTTTATAACTGCCTTTTGTAAAATGAGAAATCAAAAAAATAAAAGGTTCACTGCTAAATATTTAGTTACATTGTCCATGTGTGGTGTTTGGGGTTTTTATTTTTTTCCTACTTGGGTGATGGCACTAAACCTGAGAACTGGGTTCTTGTTGTAGTCCAAAAAAGAAGCACAACTTGATGAACCAACCTGGACACAGCATATTATTTGAGAACACAGAAATGCTGGACCAATCACCATGTCAGACTACGCATGTGGACAATTTCAACAGACAGGAGGAAACCATGAAAATGAACAAAATCTGGCTATCAGTATTAAAAAAAATCCTCACTACCTCTGAGGATGCTTGTCATAGATGCAGGCGAAACGTCAGGAGAGAATGCCTCTAGACCATGGCCATAGAGCCCAAAAAAACCTACAACAACCCAGTGATTCCGGCCATGAAAGCCTTCGACAATACAGTATTAAAAAACTCTAAAATTACAACAGCAAAACAACAGAGAGGAAACAATCAGGGACAGCTAATCACCTCTCAACAAAAGATTCCCCCAGGCACTAACAAGCCACACCAAAAAACTGCCAGGCCATCAAATGCTAATCAAGGTGGTCAGTTGAAACATTCACACCTAGTTCCAGCAGACAAGAGTTCTTTGTCCCACCCTGGTCATTCCACAGATATATAAATCCAATTTTCCTAGTTCCAACAGACATCACTACCTCTGAGCATGCTTATTTATTTATTTATTTCTGGTACTTTTACCCCGCCCTTCTCAACCCCCGAAGGGGGACTCAGGGCGGCTTACAAAAAAGGCACAATTCGATGCCTGTACAATTTACACATAATATACAAAAACGTAGTTAAAAACAGTTATCACAATTAAAACAATCAAACAACCAGTATATAACACATCATATAAACCATTCTCATATCCAGCATTTCGTTTTCCAGAGTTCCATAGATCCAATCCATTAATCATTTCCTAGTCATCATCAAAGTTCTTTCTTTATCTGCCCGATTGTCCGAATGCCTGGTCCCAGATCCATGTTTTTAGTTTTCTCCTGAAGGAAAGGAGCGATGTTGCAGATCTCATTTCCCCTGGGAGTGAATTCCACAGACTGGGGGCCACCGCCGAGAAGGCCCTGCTCCTTGTCCCCGCCAACCTCACTTGTGATAGAGGCGGGGTCGAGAGCAGGGCCTCCCATAGATGCAGGCGAAACGTCAGGAGAGAATGCCTCTAGAACATGGCCATATAGCCCGAAAAAACCTACAATAAGCCAGTGATTCCGACCATGAAAGCCTTCGACAAGCACAAAACACATAGACACAGAAAGGGGGGGGGGGAAGAGGAGGAGAAGAAAAGGAGGGAGAGAAAGAGTATGTCCTCCACTAAAAAAAAAATTGATTTTGTCACTTAGGAATTGTCGTTGCTGGGATTTATAGTTTACCTACAATCAAAGAGCATTCTGAACTCCACCAATGATGGAATTGGGCCAAACTTAGCACACAGGGCTCCCATGACCAACAGAAAAAACTGGAAGGGTTTGGTGGACATTGACCTTGAGTTTGGAAATTATAGTTCACCCACATCCAGAGAGCACTGTGGACTCAAACAATGATGGATCTGGACCAAACTTGGCACAAATATTCCATATGCCCAAATATGAACACAGATGGAGTTTAAGGGAAATAGACCTTGACATTTGGGAGTTGTCGTTGCTGGGATTTATAGTTCACCTACAATTAAAGAGCATTCTGAACTTCACCAATGCTGAAATTCAACCAAACATGGCATACAGGACTTCCATGACCAACAGAACACACTGGAAGGGTTTGGTGGACATTGACCTTGAGTTTGGGAGGTGTAGTTCACCTACATCCAGAGAGCACTGTGGACTCAAACAATGATGGATCTGGACCAAACTTGACACAAATATTCCATATACCCAAATATGAAGACAGATGGAGTTTGGAGGAAATAGACCTTGACATTTGGGATTTGTACTTACTGGGATTTATAGTTCACTACAGTTAAAGAGCATTCTGAAACCCACAAACGACAGAAATGGGGCAAACTTCCCACACAGAATCCCCATGACCAACAGAAAATACTTAAGGCCATCCAGTCCAACTCTCTTCATCAGGGCAAGAAAATGTAATCAGAGCCCTCCTGACAAAGAGCCATCCAGTCATAAATATAGATAGATAGATATGATTTTCACACACAGAGAGAGATATAGTATCACAGATTTGAAAGAGACCCTTAAAGAAGGACAATGATACGTTGCATATTCCAGAGTAGGCAAACCAGACACTCTCCACATCAACACTGACAAAGAAACAACAAGAAATACTGTTTACTCACAAGCATAAAGGAGTTACAAATATTAGAAACCAACACTTTCTCATTACTTTATTTTCCAGATCACCAGACTGGGCCACAGCAACATGTGGCAGGAGACAGCTAGTTTTTAATAAAAATTATTTGGAAAAAAAGCTCTGCAAATCAGGATATTCATCATGCTTGGCTTTTTTCACCCTTCCCTTCAAGCTGTTGCTGGCAGATTTGACTTTCCTTTCCTTACAAATGAAGCTTGCAAGCAAACCCCGAACCACTTCTGTACCACTGAAGGTTGCTATAGCAATCTTGAGTAAGTGGGCTTGTGACTCATTTGTTAGATGCCTTCAGGACTCCTTCTTTATAATGAGAGAATGTAAGAAAAAGTCAAAGGTCGAGGCTTTTTTATATAAAAGGGGTACACTCAGTTTTTAATTTAGGAAAAATTAGTCATTGCAGCTTGGAGAATAAATGTTCCCCTTGAGGCCTCTTTTCCCTACCTTCCAAAGGAAAGATCAGAAGAAGACATCAACTTAAGGATGCATCTGCCATGAAAATGTACAGGAAGCAATTAACTGAAGTAGTGAAGGCTTCTAAAATAGGGAGACTCAGCCTTAGCTTGGAACTATATGAAATTGGTTCGTTCAATAGATTCAAGTGGAGAAGCCCAATTGACTCAAGACTGTCCCTATCATTGACTGGGATGAGAGAGTTGCCTCAGCACAAAGATACTGAAGAGCACAAGATGTTGGAAGACACACCTGTGTGTGTTGGTCAGTTTATTTCCACCAACTAGGCTAGTCTGCTATCCGTGGATCCCATCTTTTCATCAGGACAGACTTCAGATCAGTGTTTCTCAACCTGGGGGTTGGGACCCCTAAGGGGGTCGCGAGTGGGTGTCAGAGGGGTTGCCGAAGACCATCAAGAAACACATTATTTTCTGTTGGTCATGGGGATTCTTTGTGGGAAGTCTGGCCCAATTCTATTGTTGGTGAGGTTCAGAATGCTCTTTGATTGTAGGTGAACTATAAATCCAAGCAACCTCAAGCCCCCGGTGGCGCAGTGGGTTAAAGCACTGAGCTGCTGAACTTGTTGACCGAAAGGTTGCAGGTTCAAATCCGGGGAGCGGTGTGAGCTCCTGACAACCTAGCAGTTCTAAAAAATGCAAATGTGAGTAGATTAATAGGTACCGCTCCGGCAGGAAGGTAATGGCACTCCATGCAGTCATGCTGGTCACGTGACCTTGGAGGTGTCTACGGACAATGCCGGCTCTTCAGCTTAGAAATTGAGATGAGCACCACACCCCAGAGTCGGACACAATGTCAGGGGAAAACCTTTAGCTTTACAACTCCCAATTGTCAAGGTCTATTTTCCCCAGACTCCACCAGTGTTCATAATTTGGGCATATTGAGTTTCCGTGCCAAGTTTGGTTCAGATCATCATTGCGTGGGTCCACAGTGCTCTCTGGATATAGGTGAACTACAACTCCCAAACTCAAGGTCAATGGCCACCAAAGCCTCCCAGTATTTTCTGTTGGTCATGGGAGTTCTGTGTGCCAAGTTCAGTTCAAATCCATCGCTGGTAGAGTTCTTTGATTGTAGGTGAACTATAAATCTCAGCAACTACAACTCCCAAATGACAAATCAATCCTCCCCCAACTCCACCAGTATTCACCTTTGGGTGTATTGGGTATCTGTGCCAAATTTGTTCCAGTGAGTGGAAATACATCCTGCATATCGGATATTTACATTACGATTTATAAGAGTAATAACATGACAGTTATGAAGGAGCAACAAAAATAATGTTATGGTTGGGGGTCACCACAACATTAGGAACTGTATTAAGGAGTCGCGGCATTAGGAAGGTTGAGAACCACTGCTTCAGATTCAACTGTCAGTGCAGATGGCTTCCAGGTGTGAAATGACTGGTGTCTTGGTTCATCTTGTCTTTGCCTCAAAAAGCAAAATATTCTTGGGGTGTTGTGTGGTTTCCGGGCTATATGGCCATGTTCTAGTAACATTTTCTTCTGATGTTTTGCCTCCATCTGTGGCTGGCATCTTCAGAGGAAAGATCCTCTGAAGATGCCAACCACAGATGCAGGCGAAACATCAGGAGGAAATGCTGCTAGAACATGGCCGTACAGCTCAGAAACCACACAAAACCCCAGTGATTCTGGCCTTGAAAGCCTTCAACAATACATTAAAATATTCTTGCTTCAAGCATGGATGTTTCTACAGACTTTATTGGGCCAGATGCAAACAGAGGAGAAGAAGATGGCAATGATTGCTGTCAAGTCTACTTCTAATTTACTTCTTTGTTAGAAAATGTTATTTATTTATTTATTTATTTCAGATATTTGTACCCCACCCTTCTCAACCCCCCCCCCCCCGGGGGGGGGGCGCTCAGGGCAGCTTCCAGCCGGCAACAATTTGATGTCTCCATGTACACATAATAAAATACATAATAAAAAAAACCAATAATTACACAGAGTTAAAACATTAAGTCAATTCAATTAAAAATAACAGCCTTTTGGCCTTATCTAGCTGAATTCTATGGTTGGAGATTCCTTCAAGCTTGTCCATAGTCTATTACCGTAGCAATTGTCATAATTGTCATTTTCATTGTCAGCATAATTACCCGAAGGCCTGGTCCCACATCCATGTTTTCAACTTCTTTCTGAAGGAGAGGAGGGAAGACGATAACCTAATTTCCTCGTGGAGCGTGTTCCACAGGCGGGGGGGGGGGGGCACCGAGAAGGCCCTGTCCCTCGTCCCTGCTAAGCGTGTTTGTAACAAAGGCGGGGCCAAGAGCAGGGCCTCCCCTGAAGATCTTAAACTCTGAGGTGGAACGTAGAAAGAGATACGTTTGGACAGGTACGCTGGGCCAGAACCGTATAGAGTTTTATAGGTCAAGACCAGCACTTTGAATTGTGCTTGGAACTGGATCGGCAGCCAGTGAAGCTGACATAGGAAGGTGGTATGCTTCCTGTATGACGCTCCAGTAAGTAGTCTAGCTGCCGCTCATTGGAGTAGTTAGAGTTTCCGAAGAGTCTTTAAAAGCAATCCCACACAGAGTGCATTGCAGTAATCTATGTAAGAAAAGGCACTAAGGGATGTAACAAAACCAGTTCTCGTGTAACTCTGGCACTAATTCTGACATTGCCAAAATTAAGATTGAAAAGAGAAAGGAATCAAAGCAGAGTTGAGGAAGAAAAGCATCTGTTTCCAGTTTTTCTCAAATAATGGTACAACCCAGAAAGGAAATTGAGTGCCCATGGGGAGAAAGGCAGGATAATTCAAAAATATATCTATAGTGTGACTTCAACCATTACCTCATTTAATTTTGAATAAGTATTTTTATTATTATTTCCAAAGTGTATGTGGTGGATTAGTCATAAAGCCCATGCATATTGAACAGCTGTTAAAGAAACAATCCAAATAATTTTACAACAGGCTATACCGTTTTCACCAGAAATATTTTTGTTGGGACTCGTAAATGATATTACCAACAAGAAAAATATTGGGGTTTTTTTTTTCAAAATGCTACAACACAGTGGTTCTCAACCTTCCTAATGCCGTTATTCATGTTGTGCTGACCCCCAACCACCAAATTATTTTCATTGCTACTTCAAAACTGTACTGTTATGAATCATAATGTGAATGTCTGATGTACAGGATGTATTTTTATTCACTGGACCAAATTTTGCACAAATACCCGATACACCCAAATTTGAATACTGGTGCAGTTGGGGGGCGGGGATTGATTTTGTCATTTGGGAGTTGTAGTTGCTGGGATTTATAATTAACCTACAACCAAAGAGCATTCTGAACTCCACCAATGATGAAATTGAATCAAACTTGTCACACAGAACTCCCATGACCAAAAGAAAATACTGGAAGGGTTTGATGGGCATTGACCTTGAATTTTGGAGTTGTAGTTCACTTACATCTAGAGAGCACTGTGGACACAAAAATGATGAATCTGGACCAAACTTAGCACAAATACTCAATATGCCCAAATATGAACAGTGGTGGAGTTTGGGGAAAATAGACCTTGACATTTGGGAGTTGTAGTTGCTGGGATTTATGGTTCATCTACACTCAAAGAGGATTCTGAACCCCACCAACAATAGAATTGGACCAAACTTCCCACACAAAACTCCCATGACCAGCAGAAAATACTGTTTTCTGATGGTCTTTGGCGACCCCTCTGACACCCCCTTATGACCCCCCTGGTTGAGAAATGCTGCTGTTCGAATAGTTTATGCCAGACATTGGAAATAAAGTAATACTGTATTCCACCTGTAAACAAGTGGTTGACCAAACTGTAACATTTTGCAGAATTTTATAAACTGGCTTATGTCTGGTAACTGACTCTTGAGCATAAGATTCTCATTTGACAATCATGGCATCATGGTTTCTGAAGGAAATGTGTCAAATAGATAGGATCAGTCACACATGACTTCTGTGGAATGCAGAAGCAGCCCACAGTTGAAGTTGAAAGGAGAAGGAAGCATTCTTGCCTCATAAGAATGTATTGCCTCAAGTTGACTCAAATTATAAAAGTCACTGTTAAGAATAGAGTTTGCAAAGCATCTGAGCTGTGATACCAACTCACAATTTTCCTAGTTTCTGTTAGCCAAATGTGGATTATTTATTTGTCGTGTCAGGGCAACCAGTCAATTATATTGCATTTCTAACAGAACAAAGCAAACAAACAGACAAAATAAAAAATTTGTGAGTTTGGTAGTTGATTAAATGTCCTTTGACCAGTAGCTGGCCACTTGGAGTGCCTCTGGTGTTGCTGCAAGGAGGTCCTCCATTGTGCAAGTAGCAGGGCTCAGGTTGCATTGCAGCAGGTGGTCAGTGGTTTGCTCTTCTCCACACTCACATGTCATGGATTCCACTTTGTGGCCCCATTTCTTAAGGTTGGCTCTGCATCTCGTGGTGCCAGAGTGCAGTCTGTTCAGTGCATTCCAAGTTGCCCAGTTTCTGTGTTCCCAGGGGGTAGTCTCTCATTTGGTATCAGCCATTGACTGAGGCTCTGGGTTTGAGCCTGCCACTTTTGGACTCTCGCTTGCTGAGGTGTTCCAGCAAGTGTCTCTGTAGATCTTAGAAAACTATTTCTTGATTTAAGTCGTTGACGTGCTGGCTGATACCCAAACAGGGGATGAGCTGGAGATGTCTCTGCCTTGGTCCTTTCACTATTGGCTGCTACTTCCCGGAGGATGTCAGGTGGTGCAATACCGGCTAAGCAGTGTAATTTCTCCAGTGGTGTAGGGCGCAGACACCCCGTGATAATGCGGCATGTCTCATTAAGAGCCACATCCACTGTTTTAGTGTGGTGAGATGTGTTCCACACTGGGCATGCATACTCAGCAGCAGAGTAGCAAAGCGCAAGGGCAGATGTCTTCACTGTGTCTGGTTGTGATCCCCAGGTTGTGCCAGTCAGCTTTCGTATGATATTGTTTCTAGCACCCACTTTTTGCTTGATGTTCAGGCAGTGCTTCTTGTAGGTCAGAGCACGGTCCAGAGTGACTCCCAGGTATTTGGGTGTGCTGCAATGCTCCAGTGGGATTCCTTCCCAGGTAATCCTCTGAGCTTGGGATGCTTGTCTGTTCTTAAGGTGAAAGGCACATGTCTGTGTTTTAGATGGATTAGGGATCAGTTGGTTTTCCCTGTAATAGGCAGTAAGAGCACCTAGAGCTTCGGAGAGCTTCTGTTCTACCATCTCAAAGCTCCCTGCTTGAGCAGTAATGGCACGATCATCAGCATAGATGAAACTCTCTGTCCCTTCTGGCAGTGGCTGGTCATTTGTGTAGATGTTGAACATGGATGGAGCAAGCACGCTCCCCTGAGGCAGGCCGTTCTTCTGTTTCCGCCATCTGCTTCTCTGGGGAACTCAACAAAAAAGCTCCTGTTTTGTAGCAGGTTTCCTATCAGGCGGGTGAGATGGTCGTCCTTTGTGATATTATACATTTTTCTCAGGAAAATCTTAGTTGTGATACCAGCTGTGAACTCACAATTTCCCTAGTTTCTGTTAGCCAAATGTGGGTAATACACTGGTCAACCTACAAGACTGTTGCAAGGATACACGATAATGTACTTACTTAGGCATGTCAGACCAAAGTTTCAAATCCGCACAGGTTGAGATAAGTTTAAATTGGCTGTGTGTTTTAGGGGATGTTTTAGAGCACTTGGTGTTTCTCTGCCTAAATCCCAAACACAGGCTGGTGATATCTTTATCAGCTGAAACACTCGCAAGATGTGCAAAGGATGCTGACTTTATTAGTAAAAAAACATTTTATTCTATGCCTTTTATTAAGGTCTTTTTCAGCGGCTATTTAGAATGTAACTGCAAAAATCTCCGATGACAACGACGACGACTATTAACTTGATTTATACCCCATCTTTCTCCCCATGGGTACTCAAGACAGCAAACATTCCCACACTTTTGTTGTTGTTGTTCAGTCACTTCCAACTCTTCGTGACCTCATGGACCAGCCCATGCCAGAGCTCCCTATTGGCTGTCACCGCCCCCAGCTCCTTCAAGCAGGGGCGGCTCAACCCATTACGCAAAGTAAGCACTTGCAGTATAGTTGATTTTGCCCAGGGGTGCTCTTGAGGTGATCTTGGGGGTAAATAGACCTGGACATATGCGAGTTGTAGTTACTGGGATGTATAGTTCACCTACAATCAAAGAGCATTCTGAACTCCACCAATGATGGAATTGAACCAAATATGGCACACAGAACTCCCATGACGAACAGAAAATATATATCAGTGATTGGTTGGGGGGGGGGGGGGGGAATACTGTTTGCTTACCGTTGAAAATTACCTAGGGCCACCTCTGCCTTCAAGTTCAGTCCAGTCACTTCAAGGATGCCATCCATCCATCTTGCCCTTGGTCGGCCCCTCTTCCTTTTGCCTTCCACTTTCCCCAGCATAATTGTCTTCTCTAGGCTTTGCTGTCTCCTCATGATGTGGCCAAAGTACTTCATCTTGGCCTCTACTATCCTTCCCTCCAATGAGAAGTCAGGCTTTATTTCTTGAAGTATGGACTGCTTGGATCTTCTCGCTGTCCAAGGCACTCTCAGAATTTCCTCCAACACCACAGTTCAAAAGCATCATAGAATCAAAGAGTTGGACGAGACCTCATGGGCCATCCAGTCCAACCCCATTCTGCCAAGAAGCAGGAATATTGCATTCAAAGCACCCCTGACAGATGGCCATCCAGCCTCTGTTTAAAAGCTTCCAAAGAAGGAGCCTCCACTACACTCCGGGGCAGAGAGTTCCACTGCTGAACGGCTCTCACAGTCAGGAAGTTCTTCCTCATGTTCAGATGGAATCTCCTCTCTTGTAGTTTGAAGCCATTGTTCCATTGCGTCCTAGTCTCCAAGGAAGCAGAAAACAAGCTTGCTCCCTCCTCCCTGTGGTTTCCTCTCACATATTTATACATGGCTATCATATCTCCTCTCAGCCTTCTCTTCCACGTCTCTCTGGCCACAAAAGGTCCACCGTATTTCCCTGTACCCCAGGCTCCAAAGTAGGACAAGGCCACATCTCTCTGGCCACTAAAGGCGCGCTGCCTCACTATTTCAATGTCTCCCAGGCTCCAAGTGGGACTAGGCCGCGTCTCTCCTTCGACGCCATGTTTGTTGTTGTTCTTCTGACAGGACTGAGTCACCCTGTAGAAGAGCAGGATGTTCCTAGACAGGCTTAGAATAGGACACTTCACTACTGGCTGTTAAGAACTGTGGGAGTTGGGAGTCCAAAACACCTACGAGTATGGCCTCTAAACCGGCATGGCTGACTTCGGCTGTTGGTTGTCAGCAATGGTCTGTTTCAGAATTACGACATCCATGAGGCCCTTTGTCCTTTCAACAGGCCCTTCTCCAAATAGGCCTCTTTCTTGGGACGCAAAAGGCCCGCCGCCCCTCCATTTTGTTGCTATTGAGGGTACAAGTGGGCCTAGGCTGCATCTCTCTGGCTGCATCTATCTTCCTTCGCTCAGCCTTCCCTATGGTCCAGCTCTCACATCCATAGGTAACTATGTGGAATACCATTGCTTTTACTATGCGGATCTTTGTTGCCAGTGTGATGTCTCTACACTATTTTATCAAGTTACTAGCGACTCTGAGATGGTTTCCCCTCAGACTGGTATAAAATCCACACTGAGCTGGGTTATATGGCAGTGTGGACTCAAATAACCCAGTTCAAAGCAAATATTGTTGATTACCTCGTGTTTAAAAGATGTTAATTTGGGCAATCCTGCAGCAGCTTTCTTTCTATATATAGCTTCTTACCACAGGTAGGCCGGGTTTGACCCATCACTGACTCTTGAAATCTTCACTACAGATCCTGAGTTAACACATCTTTTCCATCTTCATCGCTATGATACTTCATCTTGTTGATGGGAAGCTTCCCACCGGAGTGGAAATCATCTATCAGACAGCTATTTAACCTCAGCAGACTGAAAGCCAAAACCAAGGTTACAACAATATCTATTATAGAACTCCAGTATGCTGATGACAACGTTGTCTGTGCGCATTCAGAAGAAGACCTACAAGCCACTCTAAATACCTTTGCAGAAGCATACGAGCAGCTCGGCCTGTCATTAAACATCGAGAAAACCAGTGCTCTTCCAGCAGTCACCAGCCAGTCCCTCTCCAATGCCAGAAATACAGCTTAATGGTGTAACACTAGAAAATGTCGACCATTTCTGCTACCTTGGCAGCCACCTCTCCACAAAAGTCAACATTGACACTGAAATACAACACTGCCTGAGCTCTGCGAGTGCAGCATTTTTCTGAATGAAGCAGAGAGTGTTTGAGGACCAGGACATCCGTAGGGATACCAAGGTGCTTGTTTATAAAGCTATTGTCCTCCTAACTCTGCTATATGTCTGTGAGACGTGGGCTATCTACAGACGTCACATGCAACTCCTGGAACGATTCCATCAGCGCTGCCTCCGAAAAATCCTGCAAATCTCTTGGGAAGACAAGCGGACAAATGTCAGCGTGCTGGAAGAAGCAAAGACCACCAGCATTGAAGTGATGGTCCTCCACCGAACTCAAGAACGAAAAATGAAATGTTGGTGGGCAGGAAAAGAGATTTAAAGATGGGCTCAAAGCCAACCTTAAAAACTCTGGCATAGATACTGAGAATTGGGAAGCCCTGGCCCTTGAGCGCTCTAACTGGAGTTCAGCTGTGATCAGCAGTGTTGTAGAGTTTGAAGAGGTACGAATGGAGGGCGAAAGAGAGAAACGTGCCAAGAGGAAGGTGCATCAAACCAACCCCGACCAAGACCACCTTCCACTTGGAAACGAATGCCCTCGTTGCGGGAGAAGATGGAGATCAAGAATAGGGACCCACCAGAACACTGATCCTGGAAAACTATCCTACTCAGCCAATGAGGGATCGCCTAAGAGAGGAAGAATTTGGGAAGTGGGCTAGTTGTTAATCCAACTCACAAACAACAAGGCAGATAATAGTATTCTATGGAAGTACCAGTTGGGCAACTTGCTTGTGTTTAAAAGATGTTAACTTGGGCAATCCTGCAGCAGCTTCCTTTTTATATATAGCTTCTTACCACAGATAGGCCGGGTTTGACTCTTGAAATCTTCACTACAGATCCCGAGTTAACACATCATGAAAGGGAAGCCCAATGATTTTATTTTTAAGACTCTTATGGAAAGTGAAATTCAGAAAAAGGAAGGCGTGACTGCAGTCGCATGATGAGAAGTCAACGTCAGACAGTGCGAGCAACCTGAGCAGAGGATCACAGACAATGCTCTGTTCTGAAAGCAGCTTCTTCTTTGGGCAATCTTCCAGCCTGTGTGGCATTACTTCCTCTGTCAAGCCTGGCCCCTCTTTCAGTTATGAGTTCAGTGATGAGACTTCCTGGTCTGTTTGCAATTGCAACACTGGTGAGCTTCCAGAGGGGAAGCAGAATGCATACCTGATGTGCAAGGGGAGCTTGCCTGGTGGATTGTGAGAGCCCCTTGCTTGCAACTGAATAGATTCCAGTTTGGCCATGGCCCTTGTAGAGACAATTCGACTGTGGAGCGAGGGGGTGTCTGCAGCTGACCGCAAAGACTGGCCGGCTGCTCTGTCTGCCTTCACTTCGGTTCCAAAGCCTTCCTCCAAAATCTGCTTTAACATTGGCTGCACCCACCTGGTCATGGGGAATTTGGATGAGGCACAGCAGGTAGGTGACCAAGGAAACCGAAACATTCTCCCTGAAAGCAGCTTAACAAGCCCAACAAGTAAACCTGGATGGCTGCAGGAGTCCTTCCATGGAACTAGTAGGGAGAGATGGGAAAAGAAGCCATTTAAAAACAGGTTAGCCGTGTCCCTGTTATTAAGTCAAGATTTCTGAGCTGCTGTTGGTTTGTGGAAGGCTTTCATGGCTGGAATCACTGGGTTGTTGTACGTTTTTCGGTCCATATGGCCATGTTCTAGAAGTCTGACATTTCGCCTAACAACCTCTGGGGATGCTTGCCATAGATGCAGGCGAAACGTCAAGAATGCTTCTAGAACATGGCCATATAGCCCGAAAAAACTACAACAACCTGCTGTTGGTTTGACTGGCGAATGACCAAAAAAATATGGACTGCTAGCTGAACTTACTTGTTTTCCTTTCCTGTTTCTACTCTATTTCCTTTTTCATTTTTGAATGGCAGGGAGTTACAACAGATTTAGGGGTGTGGGAAACATTCTGGTTTCAATGTATTGTCGAAGGCTTTCATGGCCGGAATCACTGGGTTGTTGTAGGTTTTCCGGGCTTTATGGCCATGTTCTAGAGGCATTTTCTCCTGACGTTTCGCCTGCATCTATGGCAAGCATCCTCAGAGGTAGTGAGGTCTGTTGGAAGTAGGAAAATGGGTTTATATATCTGTGGAATGACCAGGGTGGGACAAACTCTTGTCTGCTGGAGCTAGGTGTGAATGTTTCAACTGACCACCTTGATTAGCATATAATGGCCTGACAGTGCCTGGAGCAAACTTTTGTTGAGAGGTGATTAGATGTCCTTGTTTGTTTCCTCTCTGTTGTTGTGCTGTTGTAATTTTAGAGTTTTTTTTAATACTGGTAGCCAGATTTTGTTCATTTTCATGGTTTCCTCCTTTCTGTTGAAATTGTCCACATGCGTGTGGATTTCAATGGCTTCTCTGTGTAGTCTGACATGGTGGTTGTGAGAGTGGTCCAGAAGGGATCCTCTCACTTCTGCAGGAGTCTACCGTATACCATGCAGCTGTGGACAAGTCTACACAGGGACCACCAAACGCAGCATTGCCCAAACACGAATCAAGGAACATGAAAGGCACTGCAGACTACTTCAACCAGAGAAGTCAGCCATAGCAGAGCACCTGATGAACCAACCTGGACAAAGCATATTATTTGAGAACACAGAAATGCTGGACCACTCTAACAACCACCTTTTCCTACTTCCAACAGACCTCACACCTCTGAGGATGTTTGCCATAGATGCAGGCGAAACGTCAGGAGAGAATGCCTCTAGATCATGGCCATATAGCCCAAAAAAAAACTACAACAACATGCTGTTGGTTTGATTGGCGAATGACCAAAAAAATATGGACTGCTAGCTGAACTTACTTGTTTTCCTTCCCTGTTCCTACTCTATTTTCTTTTTCATTTTCAAATGGCAGGGAGTTACAACAGATTTAGGGGTGTGCGAAACGTTCTGGTTTTGTTCTGTTTTTGTTTCGAATTTTGGGTTCTGTTTTCAGGAAGATTCCGGGAAATTAGGAGGGCGGCTGTTCAGATCCATAATTCAGGATCCAAAGTTCTGTTTCTGTTTCGGGAAGAATCTTGCCAAAAACAGAATTGGGGGGGGGGGGGATGACCTCAAATTTGCCATGAAAAAAATTGACTTCTGCCATTTCGCACACCCCTAGATAATACCAGAAGGGTCAAATATCTAAATCAGGGGTCCTCAAACTTTTTAGACAGAGGYCCAGCTCACAATCCCTCAAATTGTTGGAGGGCTGGATTATAATTTGAAAAAAATAATAATGAATTCCTATGTACACTGCACATATCTTATTTGTAGTGCAAAAAACACTTAAAAACAATACAATAATTAAAATAAAGAACAATTTTAATGAATTTATTAATTATTAATTAATTAATAAATTAATAAGTTATTAATGAACTTATTAGTATTTGAATGGGAAGTGTGGGCCTGCTTTTGGCTGATGAGTTAGGATTGTTGTTGTTGTATGCTTGCAAGTCATTTCAGACTTAGGTTGAGCCTGATCAAGGGCCAGGTAAGTGACCTTGGAGGGCCGTATCTGGCCCTCGGGCCTTAGTTTGAAGACCCTTGATCTAAATAGTACACCATTGGCTCTCTGTATTTATTTATTTATTTATTTATTTAATTATTTACTTCATTTATATACCGCTTTTCTCAGCCCTCAGGTGACTCAAAGTGGTTAACAACAGCAATACAAAAAAAAAAATCACAAAGCGAATATAGGACAGTTAAAAACAGTAGCATCATCAACAATTAAACATCAGTATAACAATCATTAGTATCTCATCAGTAAAACCAGAATCCAATCTCATCATCCATTATTCCGTATTCCTATGTTCAATTACACTGTTTAATCAAATGAGAGGAAACAAACAAGGACATCTAATCACCTCTCAACAAAAGTTTGCTCTAGGCACTGTCAAGCCATTATATGCTAATCAAGGTGGTCAGTTGAAACATTCACACCTAGCTCCAACAGACAAGAGTCCTTTGTCCCACCCTGGTCATTCCACAGATATATAAACCCTTTTTCCTAGTTTCAGCAGACCTCATTACCTCTGAGGATGCTTGCCATAGATGCAGGCAAAACGACAGGAGAGAATGCCTCAAGTAGACCATGGCCAAAACCTACAACAACCCAGTGATTCCGGCCATGAAAGCCTTTGACAATACATTTTCCAACCTTGATTTGCTCGAGGTCATTCATGATACAGAACACTGGCTCATTTGTCCAAAGTGGCTGATCATATTGGTTACTAGCCGTTCCCTGCCACGCGTTGCTGTGGCCCAGTCTGTGTATATATGCTTTGTGTGTGTATATATATTTGTGTATATGTGTGTATTTTGGGGGGTTTTTTTATGTCTCTTCTGCTGTGTTTTCCAGTGTTTTTATGAGTGATGGTCACTCGTTGGCCTGGTAGGTGTATTGTGTCCAAATTTGGTGTCCGTTCATCCAGTGGTTTTTGAGTTATGTTAATCCCACAATTGAACATTACATTTTTATTTATATAGACTAGCCGTCCCCTGCCACACGTAGCTGTGGCCCAGTCTGTCGATCTGGAAAATAAAGTAATGAGAAAGCATTGGTTTCTAATATATGTAATTTCTTTATGCTTGTGAGTAAACAGTATTTCTTGTTGTTTCTTTGTCAGTGTTAATGTGGAGATTGTGTGGGTTGCCCATATTGCCAACATGCAACATATTGTCCTTCTTTAGGAGTCCCTTTCAAATCTATGATACTATATCTGTGTGTGATTCATATCTATCCACACTCTGGTTACATCCCAAATAGATTACTGCAATGCGCTCTACGTGAAGCTTCCTTTGAAGATAGTTCGGAAACTTCAGCTAGTCCAACGGGCGGCAGCCAGATTACTAACTGGGGCGACATACAGGGAGCATACCACCCCCTGTTGTACCAGCTCCACTGGCTGCCAGTCCATCTCCGAGCCCAATTCAAAGTGCTGGTTTTGACCTATAAAGCTCTATACAGTTCTGGCCCAGCTTACTTGTCCGAACACATCCACCCCTACGTCCCATCTCGTAATCTAAGATCATCCGGGGAGGCTCTGCTCTCGCTCCCATCAATTGCGCAAATGTGTCTGGCAGGAACGAGAGACAGGGCCTTCTCGGCGGTGGCCCCTCACCTATGGAACACACTCTCAAATGAGGTAAGATCTGTTCCATCCCTCCTGGCTTTTAGAAAGAAATTAAAATCATGGCTTTGGGATCAGGCCTTCGGACAGTAGATGTTTGTAGAGTTTAAAGGACAAGGACTAGAATGACAATACAACTACCGAGACTCTTTTTATTATTTATTGTTTTAATGATTGCTTATGTACTGTCTAATTATGATTTATGTTTAATTGTAGTTTTATTATTGTGGTTGTTATGGTTTGGCATTGCGTCAGTGTCCAATGTATGGCATTGAAGTTTTTTCAGTTATGTGTAAACCGCTTTGAGTCCCCCTAGGGGTGAGAAAAGCAGTATAAAAATACTGTAAATTAAATAAATAATATTATATATGGTTGGATGGCTCTTTGTCAGGAGGGCTTTGATTACATTTTCTTGCCCTGGTGAAGGGAATTAGACTGGATGGCCTTGAGTATTTTCTGTTGGTCATGGGGGTTCTGTGTGGGAAGTTTGCCCCAATTCTGTCATTGGTGGGATTCAGAACAATCTTTGATTGTAGGTGAACTATATCCCAGTAACTAAAACTCCCAAATGTCAAGGTCTATTTTCCCCAAACTCCATCTGTGTTCATATTTGGACATATGGAATATTTGTGCCAAGTTTGGTCCAGACCCAGATCCATCATTGTTTGAGTCCATGGTGCTCTTTGGATATAGGTGAACTACAACTCCCAAACTGGAGGTCAATGCTCACCAAACCCTTCTGGTGTTTTCTGTTGGTTATGGGAGTACTTTATGCCCCGTTTGGTTCAATTCTATCCTGCTATTTGATTGTAGGTGAACTATAAATCCCAGCAACTACAACTCCCAAAAGACAAAATAAAAAAAATTGAGTGAAGGATACATTGGGTTGTTAGGTGTATTCTGTCCAAATTTGTTGTCAATTCGTCCAGTGGGTTTTGAGTTATGTTAATCCCACAAATGACCATTACATTTTTATTTATATAGATTGTGCCCCATCAGTTTGTGCTGGCAATGGCTGGCAACCCAGAAGTCCCAAACTGCTGTATCTATAATACTTTTCAGGAGGTATTATTTTTGCTTCCTTCAGGCCTTTACCAGGAGCACCAACAATGACAGACACTTAGCAGTGGCATATTTCCAGCGAGGAATTGTGGCGTACCAGATGGAAAAGTGAGTTGTAACATATTGGGCACCTTAAAAAAGTAGCGGAATGTTATCTTACTCTGTTGTTCATCCTTGCAACCACTTGCTCCTTAATCTGTTAGAACAGTGCTATGTTTAGTTTCCTATTTTGCAAACCTTATGTACCAGCATGTACCAGCAGAAGATTCTCGGATCCATATAAATTATACAGCTCAGTGCTGTTTTTTAATGCAGAGAGAGACATAGCTGCCCACACAAAACCGTGAAAGTTATTCCTGTGTGTATGTGTCTCTTTCTTAAAAGAATTGGGAATTTAATGTGGCAGATCAGTTCCCTCCTTCATATCAAATTCCCAAATGTTACTTCTATTTTTCCATTTACGGTATATCATTTCTACAACTTCATTCTATTACGGCGCTGTTTTGCTACCTTGCTATAGTTTAGTCTGCAGAAAAAAATAGTCTTCCTAATCGGTACAGACACATTACCTATGTGAGTTAGATTTTATGGGTGAGTTAGCATATTTGTAACAGAAATAAAAGAGAAGTTCTTCCAAAATAGCTTTATCTTTCTTTATCATTGTTGGGATCAGTTTTCACAAATGTTAAAATTCCCATTACATAGGCTTCTGACACCTCTTGTCTTTGCTCAGCTCTTTCTTTCCTTAAGGTTGTGCCCATTAGGTTTCGCATTCTCTTTCTGAGGCGCCTGCCACGCAGCTGATTAAAATCTCACATTATCTGCTTACAATGAATGTATGGCAGTGTGGACTCAGATAACCCAGTTCAAAGCAGCACCAACTGCTGCTCTGGCCAGAGTGAAGAGAGAGGAGGACAGAAGACAGTTCCATCTTGTCTCCTGTGCTTCACGAATAATATAATATAATGATGGCCTGATGGCCAAGCTGAGGAGCCTTCTAATCAAGATGAAAGAAGAAAGCGCAAAAGCTGGGTTGCAGCTAAACATAAAAAAACCAAGATTATGGCAACAAGAATGATTGACAACTGGAAAATAGAGGGAGAAACGGTGGAGGCCGTGACAGATTTTGTATTTCTAGGCACAAAGATTACTGCAGATGCAGACTGTGGCCAGGAAATCAGAAGACGCTTACTTCTTGGGAGGAGAGCAATGTTCAGTCTCGATAAAATAGTGAAGAGTAGAGACATCAGACTGGCAACAAAGATCCGCCTAGTCAAAGCCATGGTATTCCCTGTAGTCACCTACGGATGTGAGAGCTGGACCTTAGGGAAGGCTGAGCGAAGGAAGATCGATGTTTTTGAGCTGTGGTGTTGGAGGAAAGTTCTGAGAGTGCCTTGGACTGCGAGAAGATCCAACCAGTCCATCCTCCAGGAAATAAAGCCCGACTGCTCATTGGAGGGAAGGATACTAGAGACAAAGTTGAAGTACTTTGGCCACATCATGAGGAGACAGCAAAGCCTAGAGAAGACAATTATGCTGGGGAAAGTGGAAGGCAAAAGGAAGAGGGGCCGACCAAGGGCAAGATGGATGGATGGCATCCTTGAAGTGACTGGACTGACCTTGAAGGAGCTGGGGGTGGTGACGGCTGACAGGAAGCTCTGGCGTGGGCTGGTCCATGAGGTCACGAAGAGTCGGAGACGACTGAACGAATGAACAACAACAATATAATATAATATTAATATAATATAATATATTGTATATACATATAATATTTATAATACTATAATGTAATACAATATAATACTACTACTAATAATACGATATTATCTATATATAGGTTTTTGCATGCGTTGTAATGTAATTACATATATGTAATGTATATATATATGCAACCACACATATACACAAATATATACACACACATATACACACACAAAATACATATACACAGACTGGGCCACAGCAACACATGGTAGGGGACGGTTAGTAATTATATATTTTATATTACATGTAATATTACTACTAATATTACAATCTATCTATCTATATAAAAATGCTCTGTGCATAATGAATACCTTAAAAACAAAAGAACCAATGAACGAAATCACACCAAATTTGGCAACAAAACGTCTCACTACACAAGGAGTGACCATCACTCAAAAAATTATGATTTTGTCACTTGGGAGTTGTATGGTTCAAAACTCGTTTCGGATGTAGGGGGCGCTGGTGGTTCGATTAGGAAAAGAATTCAACCCTGCTCCGAGCCCTTCCCCGCTTGCCCTACTCTTCTAACCGCTCTTCTTCCAACCTTCCTTCACAACCTCCCTTCCCTTTCTCTTTCTCTTTCCCCTTCCCTTCCCAGGCTCACAATGAGCCTCTCAGCCATGTGCTGGTCTTTATATAACGCAATGGCTGCTGTGCCGAAACCCTTCCCCTCCCCTCCCCAAAACTTCTCCCCTCATTGGCTGGGAGGCAAGTATCCCAGCATGCAAGACGCTTGCCTCCAAATGATGAGTCACTTCCGACTCACTTCCTGAGTCGGAAGAAAAATGGCGAGAGAAGCTTCAGAAGGGCAAAGGGCAAAGCTTTCTAAAAAACTTCGAAATCGCTTCAAGAAGGTAATTTTTCTGACTTTATTCCGAATTCCGAAGATTCCGACGGTACCTAACCATGCCTAGTAATTACATGTACACTTAAATTAACACATCTTGATGTGTTACAAGAAAATTTGGTACCAGAGATGGAAAAGGGAAAAATAAGGATAAGTCCCAATGCTATGAACAAAAAAGCAATTCAGTATGTCTTAGCAAATCCACCCAAACTAACAATATACACACGTGAAAGAAATTAGTAAGGTTAAGTTAGCCTTGCACAGGTAAACAATAACATGGCGAACCTCCTAGACCACTTGAAGAGTTTTTCAAGAATGCATACAAGCGTGACCTTTTTCTTTCAGCAGGACTTTTCTTGTGATTTCCATTTTGGCGGCCAAATGTGTAGATCTCATTTTTGTAGACCTTTTCTGTCTGCATTGCAATATTTAAGCTACAGTAGCGTCTCGCTTATCCAACATACATGGGCTGACAGAATGTTGGTTAAACAAAAATAGCCCTTAACAGTTCTGGCTCAGTTTATTTGTCCGAACATATTGCCCGCTACCATCCACCTAGAACCCTAAGATAAACCGGGGAGGCCCTGCTCATTGTCCCCCCATCATCACAATCGCATTTCATGGGGACAAGGGACAGGGCCTTTTTTGTGGTGGCCCTTCGGCTGTGGAACTCCCTCTCAAGCAAAATTAGATCTGCTCCATCCCTCCTGACCTTTTGGAAACAAGTGAAATCCTGGCTATGGGATCAGGCCTTTGCAGACTAGGCTGCCCTGCTTGCAAAGCAACGGCTTTAATGGACTCGACGGACTGCTTTTAGGATGATAAATTAAATCTGCGACTGACTGTTTGAATGTTTTTATACTGTTTTTATATTGTTTTTATTTAAATGGTATAGTTATGTTTTTGGTTGTGGGCACCATGGTGTGCTGGTTGTTAGCCGCCATGAGTCCCTCTGCAGAGGTCAAGATAGGACGGGATACAAATGCCCGAAATAAATAAATAAATAAACAAATAAATAAATTGATAAATAAGGAGGGATTAAGGAAAAGCCTATTAAACATCGAATTAAGTTATGATTTTACAAATTAAGCACCAAAATATCATGTTTGACAACAACTCAACAGAAAAAGCTATTCAATACACAATAACGTTATGTAGTAATTATTCTATTTATGAATTTAGCAATTTATTGAAACAGCTGTGGATCCGGGTGGGAGGCAGATTGTGTTGGATAATACAGAATGTTGGATGAGCGAAGGTTGGATAAGTGAGACTCTACTTTACTGTATGTGTATGTTTTGTATGTTTTGCATGTTTTGATATGGTTAAAATTGACTAATCAATAAAGAATTGTAAAAAAAAAATTACTACATAGCATTAGACGGAGAATGAGGACTTTGCAGGACTTTGTAAAATTGGTTTTCTTTTTCAGAGGTTTTGCTGACAGAGACTTGCCTGAAATATTCTTTCCTTTCTTTGCTTTCTAGTTATGAGTCATCGATTAATGACTTAAAAGAAGCTTTGGCTCAACTACGTGGGAACAACCTAATAGACTACAAGATCCTAGGCCTGCAGTTTAAGTTGCTTGCTTGTGAGGTGAGTTCTGGGCTTGATTTTGTCATTTGGGAATTGTAGTTGCTGGGATTTATAGTTAACCTACAATCAAAGCGCATTCAGAACTCCACCAACGATGGAATTGAACCAAACTTGGCACACAGAACTCTCATGACGAACAGAAAATACTGGAAGGGTTTTGGTGGGCATTGACGTTGAGTTTTGCAGTTCTAGTTCACCTACATCCAGAGACTCAAACAATGATGYATCTGGACCAAACTTGGCACGAATACTCAATATGCCCAAATGTGAACACTGGTGCAGTTTGGGGAAAATAGACTTGACATTTGGGAGTTGTAGTTGCTGGGATTTATAGTTCACCTACAATCATAGAGCATTCTGAACCCCACCAATGATAGAATTGGGCCAAATTTCCCACCCAGAACCCCCATGACTCAACAGCAAATACTGTGTTTTCTGATGGTCTTTGGTGACCCCTCTGACACCCCCTCATGACCCCTCCAGGGGTCTTGAGTCTCAGGTTGAGAAATGCTGCTCTATTGAATCTAAGCCCGAAACAGTTCTGGCCCGACTTACCTGTCCGAGCGCATCTCCTCCTTTGAACCAGCTAGGATGTTAAGATCATCTGGGGAGGCCCTGGTCTCGGTCCCGCCTGCATCACAAGTACGTTTGGTGGGAACAAGGGACAGGGCCTTCTCAGTGGTGGCCCCTCGGCTGTGGAACCCCCTTCCTACAGATATTAGATCGGCCCCCTCCCTGCTGACATTTCGGAGGAAAGTGAAGTTATTAGTAGTTCGAGCAGGCATTTGAAAAGGCAGTGTAACGAACATAGGAATATGGAAGAATTGGATGATGAGACAGTATCTTGATTTTAGCTATGAGACGCTAATGAGATGTTTTATTGATTTATATTGACTGTTTATTATGCTATGATTTTAATTGTTTTTAACTGTTTTATGATGTTTTTGAGCATTGAATTTTGCTATTGTTAACTGCTCTGAGTCGCCCCAGGGCTGAGAAGAGTGATATACAAATATAGTAAATAAATAAATAAATAAATAAATAAATAAGGTACCTAAGTAGAGGTTATCCTCTTTTGCTTTCACAGCAGTCCTGTGATGTAGATACTGTACTTCATTGAATAATATTCACCATTGCATAATAGCCATACCTTCATTTTTTGCGAGGCAAAATTGGTATTTTGGTCTTCCTCGCATAATAGTCGCGGATCCATTTGGGGCTGATACTCCCTTCCCTCTTTCTCTGAAGGTAAGGCAGTTTAAAACTACCAAATGGAGGTCTCTGAAGCTCCACTCTTTCCTTCTCTCTTCTTCCCCCTTCTTCTGAGCAAGATAATTTACAAAACCTGGAATGGAGTTCTATGGGAAGATCTGAGTTCCAGAGACCTCCATTTCAGGTTTTTTGCACTACGTTGTCTAAGAGGAAGGACAGATTAGTGAAACCTCAGAGCTGCAAGACCGAGAACAAGCCACAAGAGTCAAGACAAAGATCCACCCAGAGGAAAAGTGTTCTTGCCATTCATCAAGGGAACCACTGACCGCATACGGAAGCTGATGAGGAAACACAACATACAAACTATCTACAGAGCCACCAAGAAAATCCAACAAATGTTTTGTTCAGCAAAGGACAAGAGGGATCCTCTCACTTCCGTAGGAGTCTACCGTGTACCATGCAGCTGTGGACAAGTCTACATAGGGACCACCAAACGCAGCATTGCCCAAACACGAATCAAGGAACATGAAAGGCACTGCAGACTACTTCAACCAGAGAAGTCAGCCATAGCAGAGCACCTGATGAACCAACCTGGACACAGCAGATTATTTGAGAACACAAAAATGCTGGACTACTCTCACAACCACCATGTCAGAGTACACAGAGAAGCCATTGAAATACACAAGCATGTGGACAATTTCAACAGAAAGGAGGAAACCATGAAAATGAACAAAATCTGGCTACCAGTATTAAAAAAAACTCTAAAATTAAAACAGCCAAACAGCAGAGGGAAAACAATCAGGGACATCTAATCACCTCTCAACAAAAGATTGCTCCAGGCACTTCCAGGCTATCAAATGCTAATCAAGGTGGTCAGTTGAAACATTCCCACCTAGCTCCAGCAGTTGAGTCCTTTGTCCCACCCTGGCCTTTCCACAGATATATAAACCCCTTTTCCTAGTTCCAACAGACCTCACTACCTCTGAGGATGCTTGCCATAGATGCAGGCGAAACGTCAGGAGAGAATGCCTCTAGAACATGGCCATATAGCCCGGAAAAACCCACAACAACCTTCAGAGACATTCATTTTATATATTGTCGAAGGCTTTCATGGCTGGAATCACTCAGTTCTTGTGAGGTTTTTTGGGCTATATGGCCATGTTCTAGAGGCAATCCCAGGTGGCATTCATTTTATAGTTTTTAAACTGCCTTGCCTTTGGGGGGAAAAAAAGAAATGTGGGGGAATTAGCCTGAAATTGCTCTTTAGTTTTAAAAAAACCTCAAACAAACAGAAACAGAGCTGTCCTTCCTCCTCTTTCCCGTTCAGTAATATGGCATTTTATTTATTTATTTATTTTAAAAAAGAAACCAGAGAACCAAAGCACATTTTTGTCACATATAAAATCTATAAAAAGGAAAAAAATGACTATTATGTGATGAAATATGGTAAGCTGAAACAGAGAGTCACCATCACGTACTAAACTTCATGGATTTGAACTTGGGTCATTCTGGTTGAAGACAAAAGCTCTATCTTATATCTTAATCTGGCATGAAATGGATAAATGTGGCAATAGATCATCCTGTTCTTTGTTCGTTCAATAGGTGTTATACAATATAGCCCTTGCCTATGCCAAGTTGGATGACTGGAAAAAGGCCGAGGAGCATATGACAAAAGCAGAGAAACTGAAGACTGGACCGCGACACAGCAAAATAGATAAGGCCATGGCATCTATCCTTGTAAGAAAATGTAGAAAATAAATATAGGAAAAACTCGTCTTATGATAACTTTGGAAATTCATGTAGCATTTGTATCTTAAGAGAACTATATTCAGGAATATAGTGGGATTTTATGATGGTTAGCCTGAAATTCTAAGAAGGTCTAGGATTTCAGTGCAAATATATCACCATGGGCATACCTACACCTCTGAGGAGTCTCTGTGTTTGTGAATTAGTTCCAAGACAACCCATGTTAAGAAAATTTTCAGGTTGCTTTGGAGTTTCCCTGAGACTTCAGAGCAAACCTGGCATGTGGTCTGTAAACAGTTCTGGACCAGGTTCTTGTGGTTTTTTTCAGGCTATATGGCCATATTCTAGAGGCATTTTCTCCTGACGTTTCGCCTGCATCTATGGCAAGCATCTTCAGAGGTAGTGAGGTTTATTGGAGTTAGGAAAATGGGTTTATATATCTGTGGAATGA